>OX359288.1:79613627-79938627 GCA_947179395.2 Pulicaria dysenterica | reverse complement strand
TTGTAATTGTTTTCTTTGATTATATGGAAAACCGAATGGTGTATGATTTGATGAATTTATGAACTTAGGATGTTGCATGTTAGTATTTGATGAATATTAATGTTAATTATATGTTTATAATGAATTCTGGAAAGTTGGATCACAATGCATGTTTAAAATTAATAAGGAATTGAAGTTAGAATCAATATTGTTCAAGAACACTTAAATTATCGGAATTGGGTATGAAGTATGCGGGTTTGAGGAATTCCGAACAGATTTGATCGGGTTTGGGGTTAATTCCGAACAAACAGTTAGACTTTATGATGAATTGCGAATACTTTGAGAATACCGAATAAACTGTTGAACTTATGTTGAATTCCGAACAATTTTATCCGGAACGGAATTTGATGAATCCGAACAAAACACTTGTTGCCTTAACACTTGGAGAATCCGAATGAATTGATCGGATTTGAAGACAATCCGAATGAAATGATCGGATTTTGTAGAATCCGAATAAGACCAAGACTAAAATTCCCTAACACTTTAATCGGAATTGAAGATTGTTCGGATTTAGACTGTGATCGGAATTGAAGACCATTCGGAATTGAACATTTGGGCCTTTGCTCGGAATTGGACTATGGTTCAATCGGATTTCACATGTTGATCGGTTTTGGACTTTATTCGGTGTTTGACTTTTGCGGAATTATAAACTATCCGGATTCTGAGGAAACCGAATGCTATCCGGAATTTGTATAAAACCGCATGGATTGCCCTTGCTTATTCTGAATTGTGAAATTGATTCGGAATTATGATAATTCCGCATGACTTATCAGGGATTCGAGACTTAGACATTTTCCTTAACACTTTATTCGGAATTGGACTTGTGACGGTAAAACCGCATTAACAGGATACCGCATGAAGACTTATACGGTTTTGGATAATATCTTGGAATTTTCTTAACAAGTTAGATTATGATGTACTGATTATATATATATATATATATATATATATATATATATATATATATATATACATGTGATGTATGAATGAGTTTATTACTTATTGTGAATCAGTATAAAAAATTATATACTGACTTGTGTTTACATCTTCTCAGGAACTGAGAAGACTCAGTGAATTAGTCAACTGAGTGTGTTACAGCTGTGCAGACTGTGGTGAGTGGATTAATTATATCTTGGGATATACAGGATATGATATCCTGATTGTAACTTTGCTCATTGGACTGTATGTCTTGTTTATTATGTATGCATGTTGTTTTGGAGATCAGCGTCGTGGGATTTCGGCTGGGCCTGTTGCTTAGGGATTTACAGTATTAGATCTTGACATGCATTTGTTGTATTCAAGGGAGCTAGTACTGTTGTCCATGTTAGCAGGGTTATCGGTAAACCTTGGTTTTGGCCGACCTTGGTTGTAGGTGGTTGCAACACCGCCGGTTCTCTTGTGTTTTGAGCTTTATGTTTGGGCATGTTTGCCTTGTATATGTTTAGATATCTGTTCCCTCACTTAGCTTTGTGCTAATTCCCCACTAGTTTATTTTACAGATCCTCCGTGGTGAGTTTCTATAAGATGATAGCTGGGAAAATGGACAGAACACTACTCTGATGTCTATATTTTGTAAAGAGTCTGATTTTGTAATTAACACTGTAGTGACATTTTTGTAAACTTAAAATATGATAATTATTGTAATTATCTTTTGGTCTTAATGTAATTATATGTAATTAGCTTCCGCACGCAGTATTATGTTTATATAAAAAGTACAGTGTTATAAACAAAAAGAGTAAGATATTTAACTCGTTACATTAAGTAAAAAAAACCTGTAAATATGGTAAAATAAGTTATACTCGTAACAAGATTTGATCTTGAACCTTTAAAATGGGGCATATATCACACCTTAAATTAACCATTTATTCGGTTCAAATACCCACCCTACATAATCCAATACTAAAAACGCATCTTAAATGAGGCTTATACGGATAAATGATATCCCGACATCTTGAACCTTTTGTGTCAGCATGTTCAAAGCCTTGCATCTTGGCAAAATTGTACAGTGCTTTAACAGGCTTTATAGAACTCTGATTCTGAATGGTAAAATCTTATTATTTTTACAACTAAGTTATGACAATCAGTGTTGTATTTCGAAAAGGTAAAAAAATCAATGCAAAAGTACTAGACCCTGAATTTATACTTCCATCAATTTTGGACCTGCACTCAATATTGCATTCGCATGTTTATGAGAGTGAAACATGACTGGTAAAATATTATCATTTTTTTTTCAACTAAGTTATGAAACATGATTGTTCTCCGATAACTCTAATCGATAGAAGCTAGCTCGAACTAGTTCAAGGTATTTAAAATAATTATAATTCTTGCTTTTCACATATAAATAACTTAATTAATATGACATATTAATCGTTTCTTTTCAAGTTGCATATATATATTTTCTAAGTGTTTTAGATGAACATGCATAAAACGGTTAGTGACTTAATGCAATTCATCAATTTAAGTTATTCATCTATGTGTTATCATGATGGGATGATGTTGTTGAAAAAGCTCAAAAATTATATATCATCATCATCTCACACTCTTTTATTGTCACATTAGCATCAAATCAATTTTCTTTATCATCCAATTCTATCCCATAAACCTTATATCCATGAAGGGGGCGATGGTGAACCCATGCCACTCCAACCAACACCAACCCATGGAGAGGGCGATGGTGTTGGCTCCCAACTCACACCAACCTATGTCATTTTATGGGACGGATGCACATAGTCTAAGAGATGTCATACTATAGCCACCTGAAGCGAAGGCTCCAACATGGTATGTATAAATAAGAATCATTACTTATTTAGGGTGTATCAACGATAACATATTTTAAGTAATTACTTAATAAATGTAGTCATGTAGGATATGAAAAAGAAGAATTTTATTTCATTCTTTTTAGAGGTCAAAGGTATCATTTAAATGATACATGAGTGATGGAGACCTACGTAACAACCACCTATTCAGTTTGAAACGTTCTTTTAGAGAAATGATACAAAAATAATAATACTTGGGTATTCTAAAGGTGAGATGAGAATTTTTAATTATAATAATTATAATTTGATGTCTTAAGAAATACAATCATAATAGTACGTTGTTTTTTTTTCATATAATTATATACGGCAAGAAATGACAATCGAGCTAGATTAGTTTTGAAATACTCATGACGTTTTAAAATCTATTTTATATAGAAAATAGATTTCAAAAAAATTATTTGTAAAATAGTACTGTTCTAGTGATAAACATGAGATCTCTAAAATTGAAAGGTTTCTTCTACTTAATTACTGAAATGTTAAATTCAGTTCTTAAACATTAAATTAAAATGGTAGATTAAAACATTCTTATATAAAAAGGTAGAGATCAAACAAACAAGAATCCGTTGTAGTCTAGTTGGTTAGGATACTCGGCTCTCACCCGAGAGACCCGGGTTCAAGTCCCGGCAACGGAATTTTTTTTTCCAGAAGTAGAAAATGTAAGGCTGTGTTTGGTTTTTAGAAAAACATACTAATTTTAAACAATCTATTTCACTTTTTTCTAATTTTTTTAATAGAAAAGGAGTTTATACTTTTCCAATTTTTAAAAAAACTAGAAAAGCTCCATCCACTTTTTTTTAAACCCTAAACCAAACGTGTTTTTTGAATTTTTTACAGAAACTTAAAAATAAAAACTCCATCCATTTTTATAAATTTTTTTAAAGAAAATTGAAAACAATTTATCATAACCAAATGAGACCTAAAGGTGTGTTAGATTTAAAAAAAACATACTAAATTTCTAGAAAAAAAGATTCAAAGTGATAATTTTAAAAATCTGTTTGGTTAATAGGAAAACTCATCTCCTTTCTTTTTCATCTTTTTCTAAACATATTTTCTAATTTTCTAAAATGAAAAATATTTTCATCAAATGTATCAAATACGTTTTCTAATTTAACTTCATCCATTTTCTAAAAATAATTTCTAAGAAAATTAAAAACCATTTTCCATAATCAAACATAACCTAGATTTTTAGCCGAAAAAGCAACTTATTTTTGACAAAAATATAATATATGATCGCATTTCAAATCTATTTATATTTTTATATTACTCTATTATTTTAAACATAATTAGCTAATTTTGACAATTTATGTCAATCTTGCGAACAGAAGAGTAGGTAAAAGAATATTATAACATCTTTATTTTAACAATATATATTTAGTTAGTGAATTAAAAATAAGATAAAACCATTTTTAAAAACATGTAAAACAGCTTTTCCAATTATACTTGGAAAAGAAATGAGCAAATATCAAAATATGCGTTATGGTGTCATATTCAAACCCAAAAATTTATCGACTTTTTATTCCCTTCAATCTCCGTCTTCATTCCACAAGTTTCGACCTTTGAAGCCCTTAACCACATAATTTTCCTTAAATAAATAAAATAAAATTCAATCGTCATTTGATTGCCTCACAATCCTTTCCTGATTGCTTATCCTATACCCTTAACCGGATTTCACCCTCACTTAAGACTTGCGATGCTTGCCGCCATTTCCGTTCGTGTCAATAGACATCCGATGTCATCAGTTTCATGGTTTTCCCATCGCTAGGCGTTGAATTCATCACTAGTTTGAGTTCCACGAAAAGGGTTTGAAGCTAATTTCTGTCTAGTTTTCTATTCGAATTGTTCTTGGTAAATGGGTTCTATTTACGGGATTGCTTCTTTTTTGAATTGTGTTTCTGTAAATAGAAATCGTAATCTTATAATCCCCCAAGTTCATGGAAGCTTTATTGTTAATTCCTGTTCTAGGGTTTCGATTACAAACAGAAACCCTATGTTTTTTGTTGCCAGACTACGTGATTATAGGTTTTGTAAGGCTGTGGAATTGGATAGGGTTTTAACTAGCGACGATGAAGATGAAATGAGCGAGGGTTTTTTCGAGGCGATTGAGGAATTAGAAAGGATGACAAGAGAACCATCTGATGTTCTTGAGGAAATGAATTCTAGGTTATCTGCTAGAGAATTACAGCTCGTGTTGGTGTATTTTTCTCAAGAAGGTAGAGATTCTTGGTGTGCTTTAGAAGTGTTTGAGTGGCTAAAGAAAGAGAATAAGGTTGATGAAGAAACAATGGAGCTTATGGTTTCTTTGATGTGTGGATGGGTTAAAAAACTGATAGAAGGGAAGCATGAAACTGAAGATGTGATTGCTCTTCTTGTGGATATGGAGTGTGTTGGGTTAAAACCGGATTTCAGTATGATCGAGAAGGTGATATCATTGTATTGGGATATGGGTGAGAAAGATAAAGTGGTTTTGTTTGTGAAAGAGGTTTTGAGGAGAGGAATTGGGTATGAAGATGGTGAAAAACGGGGGAGAAAAGGAGGTCCTACTGGCTATCTTGCTTGGAAGATGATGGTAAGTTTTAGTTTTCATTTTCTTGATCATATATCTAGTTTAGTTTGTGGATAAAGAAATGCCTAACATAATGTGTGCATTTGGTCCTATTTGGTAGAGTAGATGTGGTATGATAGGACATTGGACACCCCTAACTTCATTTCGAAAATAATGAACATATGACCAATATATGAATTCAACTTGTTTTACTTGTAATTGTGGAGAGGCGGCTGGCCTCCAAAAATGGTGCTTAACTTAACCTTGAATATTTAAACATAAACAAATTAACTATTGCCCTAAACCATACTCATAAAATAAACTTTTGTAATTTAGGAAATAACATAGTTTCCATATAGAACTAATGAGAAAAGGTGATTGACCTAAGTGAGGCTTGACCTAACATGGTTTTGGATTAATAATCTTGAAAATAGAAGTATGCTTTTCTTGTGTGTTTCGAGTGGATCTTTTATGTTGAGTATGATTCCTTAATGTTAACTGTCTTATGTCTCTTTATGCTTGACAAGTTGATATGAAGAATTTATGTTGATACACGTTAGATTAGATGAACACTGCCATTTTGTTACAAAGGATTTAACAAAGGAAAACAGTATAAAAGCGTATGTTTAAGAGGATGCGGGATTTGTCTCTTTGTTTATGCTCTTTGCATTGAATACAACTTCATATTGCATCTATAACTCCAGTTGTGGTCACAAGATTGTTTAATAATGCAATATTTCTTGTTTTACCAATATTTGGTTTCAATTTTACCTCTTGACCTGGTAGTAAAAATCAAGTATCCATATTTTTTTTGTTGATAGTGTTTATGCAGTTATGGTCGAAAATTAGTTTACTCTTATTAAGGTTAAGAAACCTCATCAGATTAAGAGTTTGATCTCTCTAATAAAGATAACTGATAGGGTTCACAAAAGGAGGTATCTAAATAAAGCTAAAATAATGTTTGTGTTTTAAGGCTTGAGGCGCTCTGAGGCATGGGCCCTTGAGACCCTCCTTTTGGGAGGCACTTTGAGGTGAGGGATTGACATACATGAGGCACACTTCTTGCAAAACACTTGAAAGAAATTTAAACCATACTACATATACAAGTCAACTTAATAATTAATTTAACCAGTAAGAAAGAGAAATAAGAAAGAGAAATAAAATGGTACTGTAATGGAGAAAACTATATGAATGAACATGACTTATAGGTTATATGAATATTAAACATGACTAATAGGTTATATGTCCAAACAGTGTATAAACATGACTAATAGGTTATATGAATATTAAGTAAGAAAGAGAAATAAAATGGTACTGTAATGGAGAAAACTATATGAATGAAGTCGGGAACCGATAGGAAACTTTGAGAAATCTATAGCAATTAATTGCCCAATAAGTAGGACTAGATGTGTGAATCAAAGCATCAATTTTTTTACGACTTGAGGAGTGATTGATAGGTCGAATGAGGAGAGGGAAAAATAAGAATTTAATAAGACTTTAACATCGGTGAGAAAAGCCTTGATATATAGTTTAAGTAAAAAAATTGATCGTTAGAAAATTAAGAGTCGGTCAGCCAGCTTGATATTGTAAAACGTCTTTTACAAACCCAAGCCCAAAGCCCGCATGTCAAAACTGATCTTGTAACGTATTACAATTCATTTTGTACAGTGCATCGGCACCATACAGAAAAGCACCTCCTCTTAGCCTCCATCCGCCTCATGTACAGTCCATGGGCACCGTTTCTTGAGGCAGCTTTCTTGGCACTTAAGGCACGCTTTTGAAACACAGGTTGTATTAAGTATAAATGTACGACTAAATTCTTTCAGGTTTTATATCATTAAGAGCCTTTCTATTTTTACATAGAGTAAAAGTTATTTAGTTAAAAAGCACACAATAAAAGTTCTGGAGAGGTATGAATTTTGACCCATTTACTATTTTACTTATCAATGGGTGGATTGGAACTTTATAACAGTTCAAATTGGTAAAGAAAAGGTAGCTTGAAAGGAAATGGGTCAAATGGTTTAAAAATCTCCCAAATTGCATTAACACTTAAATTTCCGTAATCATTTTATTCAGAAAAGTTAGATTATTAATGAAATAATATCGTCTTTGACATACTATGATTTATAAGGAGCTAAATAATATTGGACAAAGAGTGTTTTGGGGCAACCTGGGACAACTCGTTTTGTGTTTATCTGTAACACAAAAACAGAACTCATTTTGACCTGAACCATTTTTGACATATTACCCGACCCGCCCAATCTGCCACCCCTAGTTACATAAAACAAAAAATCGAACATCTGTTTTGTCTTGTATCTATGGTTGTTGCTATGACTATGATTATTGCCATATCTTACGATTTTTTAGTAGTACTCTACATTGAAAAAAGGCTGGTTTCATTTATATGAAGAAAACCTCACAAAAAATTTGTCTTTGAATCTGTGTATGTAAATGTCATAACCAGTTCATCTCTAAATCAGACTCCATATCTAATAATTTTTGTTATTGAATTTTAGTTAAACGATTATCTTGACTTGCTATGTATATATTCAGGAGGATGGGAGTTACAGGGATGCAATTAAGCTAGTGATCCAAATTAAAGAATCTAATTTGAAGCCAGAGGTGTATAGCTATCTGATCGCCATGACTGCTGTTGTCAAAGAGCTAAACGAATTTGGAAAAGCTTTGCGCAAGTTAAAATCCTTCACCAAAGCCGGTTTAACTTCCAATCTAGTTGAAGAAGACACAAAACTCATTCAAAATTACCAATCAACCCTTTTGGAAGATGGTGTTCGCCTATCCAATTGGGCAATCGAAGAGGGCGGGCCATCATTTCACGGGGTGGTTTATGAACGCCTTTTAGCCATGTACATCTGTGCGGGCCGTGGGCTAGAGGCCGAAAGGCAATTGTGGAAAATGAAATTAGTGGGAAAAGAACCAGATTCAAACCTTTATGACATCGTGTTAGCCATTTGTGCTTCACAAAAAGAAACAAACACCATCTCCCGGTTGCTTACAAGAATGGAGGTCACAAGTTTATTAAACAAAAAGAAAACCTTAACATGGTTATTAAGGGGTTATATCAAAGGTTCTCATTATGAGGATGCAGCCGAAACAGTATTTAAGATGCTTGATTTGGGTTTGTATCCTGAATTTCTGGATCGGGCTGCGGTTTTGCAGGGATTAAGGAAAAGAATTAATCAATCAGGAAACGTGGAGACGTATTTCAAACTTTGCAAGCAGTTATCTGATGCAGGTTTGACTGGACCTTGTCTTATATATATGTATATAAAGAAATATAAGCTTTGGGTGATGAAAATGCTTTAAATCAGTGGAATTAGAAGCTATGGCTTTCTAGTGTAAGTAAAAGGTCATCATCATCATCATGTATATGTATATGTGTAATATGTATAGAGTTATAGTTTGAGTGAAGTGTAGTAAAGATGTTGATATTACATGTTTGTTCCTGTGGGTATCTTGTAATTCTGGCTATCGAGATTAGTTATTACAGTTTGAAATAAAGATTTTGAAATGTTCAAATGCATCTTGTTGATCTTTATTCTCTAAGTTTAAGAATCTTATTTCCAGTTCATACCTTTGAGATCAAGAATCTTGAACTCCATAACTCTGATTTCTGGGTAAGTTTAAACCTATCAGATCAAGTTTTAGTCAAAGACAATGATATATATGTTTGTCAAAGTTCTTATCTTTTGGATCAAGAATCTTGAAATTTATCATCTTGAACTTTAATCTTTGTTCAAGATCTTACATTTTATCAAGAATCTTTGATGCATTAATCAAAAAAATATTTGTATGGTAAACACATCGGATTCAATATTGGTCAAATACAGTAGTATCTTAGGTAAAACTTTACCTTATGGATGCAAGAATCTTGAAGTGCATCAATTTGGAATATTATTACTTTTTTCCCCCTTTGGGTAAAGTTATAAATATAAAAATCCTTTCAGAAATCAAAGTTGACAGTCAACCAGCTCTGGCCAAAGTCAAATGTGACTACTTCCACCTAATCCTTTTCAAGTTCTAACATGTAAGCCTATTCTCAAGGGCAAAAGAGTCATTTTAAAATGAGAAGTTTGAGCTGGAAATATATGTGCTTGATTGCATTTTGGCCTTTTTTTTCATTATATGCAGAGTTGCAGACAACCCATGCATGTGATGGCTCATTGTTGCATATGTGTGTGATGATTGACTTGTGTTTGTGTTTGTGTTGGTGTTGCAGTTGGTGTTGGTTGTCTTGTGGTGATATAATACATGTTTTGCTAGTGGACAAAGGTGCCTGATAAGAGTTAGTAGGCAAATCTTATCATCGAATAATATATAAAAATACATATAAAATTATAGAAAGGATAAAAATTAATGGGTTGGTTAAATGAGTATGATTCGTAGCTCGTAGGTCTAAAAATTGTATAACTAATAAAAATAAGTTGAAGACAAGTGATCCTATGGGTAATGAGTGTGACAATACCTAAATACATATGTTAAAAAAATTATTAAATGTAAAGGAATATAAAAATTAAGTATACTTGATCGGTAATCATCAATTATTTTTAGTATCTTGTGTGTATTTATATAAAGATTATTATTTATGAATAATTGAGTAATTGACGTCTACTGTATGCTTGTTGGTATCTGTTAATTTTTGTTTTAATATTTAATTACGTCGTATTGTCGGCTATATTGTTTGTATATCGTGGACCGTTTCAACTTTCACGTCTAGTAGTTGACGATGATATATCATATATATCGTCGATTTTTTTAATTAAATGCGTACGTCGTCTTGTCGACTATATCGTTCTAATTTTTAATGGATTCCATCTATTTTTTCAATCTAAAAATATAAGGAAATAAGTTTATTTATTTTTTATTTGTTTTAAAAAGCCAACAAAAGCAATCCATTGCCAAGAACACACCGAGCAATACACATATGAACTCTAAGGTCTCGTTTGGTTCACCGGAATTGGACAGATTTGAAATTGACAATTCCTAAATCCTACGATTGTTTTGTTCACAGAATTCTAGGAATTGGAATTCTGAAATCCCCCAATTCCACTATTTAAGGATTTGATAATTACATCCATAATCCAAAGGAATTATAAAACTTTCCACAGGATTTCACATATACGCCCAAACTTATACGCATTCACCAGTCGACCTCGCTATCGATCTCCGCCGGAAACATCGACAATACCTTCGCGAACCAAACACACGAAGGAACCATTTCATTGGAATCCTTCCAATTCCAATTCCAATTCCTTAACGAATTTCAATTCCGGTCAATTCCATTCCGCGAACCACACGGGGCCTAAGGTCCCGTTTGTTTCACCATAATATGAAGCAATGTAATGGAACTGAAATCAAATTCCGTTGTATATTGCATTTGGTAACAATGTAACATTATATTGAAAGGAATCAAATTCTTTGAAGTATTTATATTCTTTTAGGTAGAGGAATGTTATTCCATAACTAACATGGATATAATTAAAATCATTTTCATTCCTTTCCATTACGATAAAACAAACGGAACCTAAGAATTTGCAGGATATGATGCAACTCTCAAGTCTCAATCATGATATGATAATTCAGCCAGAATGCCACCCCCCTACTAAGTTAAACATTCTTTTCCACACCATAAATTCTATGCTAGAAAACTCATATAACAATTAACAATGAATTGTTGAAACAAAAACATTCGAGTCTTGGCCATCTCGAGCTTCTGCTAAACGATCCGTTTAGAAGAAGAATAAACGTCACATTTCTCGGGTTCGATAACCATTCTGTCCATGACATATATACATAGCACCTTGTTGATGTCTTCTTTTAATCCATTCGAACGAATACGTGTAAGTGAAAGTCGAACCACTTGTCTATAAAGCTTCATCTTTTTCTTTCTAAATGCGACCTCGTAGGTTATGGTGATACCAAATAAACCATTGCCTAGATTATATTACAAAAGTTGTAATATAACTATGAGATATCAATTAAGGAGCAACCACACTAAAATACCAATAGGCCGAATTAATGTCATATAATATCACGTCTCGTACATTTTCTTTAAAAGTTATAAGATGTGATATGACATAATTAGTTGGTCGCATTGGATGCATCTTATTTTGAAAATAGTATGCTACATGATATGATGATGCACTAGCGCAAAATATGGAAATCATTATCAAGAGGGATAAAATGGAATAATTCTATTTGGAGTGATCCAACCCTTCAAATTAATTGATTTATTATATAGGTTATAGTAAAATATTAATATAGCGTAATTTTTATGGGTTCGTAATTATCTATGCATCTATAAAGTTTTCCTTCTTAGTAAAACTGGTTAGACCTCTTGTAAGAAGGATAGTGGAATTGAGAAAAAAAGGAAAATAGTTTTAGGCTTTGTTTATTTTTTTATATTATGTCATATTGTTAAGAGATACTGAAGACTCGCAGACGTTTCTAATAAACTTGTTTATTTAGTTTATATATATGTGCGCCCGTAAAAGTTTTCAGTAAGCTTTTTTTTCGTATACATAAGACCATAATTTGTTTTATTTTTGCTCACCCTGAGCAAACAACTATATCTTTTTTTCGAAGACTTACAACCTTCATAACCACATATTCATCTATAGATATACAATAAGACCTAAAACATTTATATCTTAAAAAAACAAACGAGACCATATATCACTAATCCTTGCTACTAATTAGATTAATAAGATATATCCTCTCATTGATAATTGGAGGTTTAGTAACGTGCAAGTGTAATACAATAGGAGCTTGTAAGCTAGATTAATTAATAAGATGGTTAACTTGTGCCTTGTGGTATGCACGAGTAATAATGTCAATAAAATAAAATAAAGTTGCTATATATACATGTATGTATATATATATATATATATATATATATATATATATATATATATATATATATATATATATATATATATATATATATATATATATACACCAGTATACTACTCACGCTAATGCGACAACGGTAAATAGTTTTACTCAGCAATTTGATCTTTTCTAATTATTAAGTCATTT
This sequence comes from Pulicaria dysenterica, assembly GCA_947179395.2. Lineage (NCBI taxonomy): Eukaryota > Viridiplantae > Streptophyta > Magnoliopsida > Asterales > Asteraceae > Pulicaria > Pulicaria dysenterica. Next base: position 79,926,171 of record OX359288.1, on the reverse strand, counting down.
AAATTCCATAAATGTTTATAAATTTAGGTTATAGGTTATTCAAATTCATGAGTCTGTTTATATACATTTTATAATAATTAAGTTCAACTATTTGAATGTGATAGAATATTTATAATGAAATATTTAGTTGTTAAAATATCTTGTAATAATTAAATAATTGACATTGACTTAATGTTTACATATTTTCTAATTATGAAAGGATTGTTCATTAAAATGTTATATATGAATCTCATTACATCATCTAATAGTTGCTTCATTTAACAATTTTTATTTACTTTGATTTGAGGGTAGTTTAGTAGTTTTAATTTACTTAAAAATAAGAGTTTTAAAAGCTGTAAATGCTTTATAAAAAAGTAAGATATATATATATATATATATATAGGAGGGTTCCATTGAGAACCGATTTTAGTGCGAGAACCAATCTTAGCCGTTGATTTGATATGTGGAATTCATGGATGGGGAGCGTGGGGGGATCAAGTGTGGCAGGGTGTATGTGAGGAATTCATGGTTGGGCAATGACATTGAAAGAGGGGGAATTGGACGGCTCAGATTGGTTCTCGCGGTTCTCGCACTAAAAATGGTTCTCAATGGAACTTCTTCATATATATATATATATATATATATATATATATATATATATATATATATATATATATATATATATATATATATATATATATATATATATATATATATATCAACATAGAACCATGGCCTAAACATAGAACCTAAACAACCAATCTAGATCATTGAATCATTAAAATCAATTGATCAGATTTAAAAATAGCATAATTGTAGTTATCATGTTTAATTAAAATGTAAATGGGCAAACATAGAAAATCCCCCCAACAAACCCACGTTTTTAAAAAAAAATAACCCAAAAAACTTTAAATTGTCATAACTTTTTAAATTTTGTGAATTTAAACAAAAAAATTATACCATCTTTTAGTTTTTTAATCCACTTTCAATCAAGACCACCTTTCCCATATTTTTCTAAATATTTTTTGAAAATGCAAATTTTGTTTTCATTTTGGGTTTACATTTTCATTGAATCATTTTGGGTTTACATTTTCATTTTCATATTTTGCATTTTCAGAAGCATCTCCATGACCTGCATGTTCATATTTTGCAGTTTTTGATTTTTATATTTTCCGTTTTAGAATGGAACCCAGCTCAAAATGCAAACTTTGCATTTTCAAAAAAAAAGTTTCAGAAATATATCAAGTCTGGTCTTGTTTGAAAGAGGACGAAAAACTGAATCTAACGATATACTTTTTTTGTTAAAATTCTTAAAAAGGAATGAGTTATGATCATTTAAAATTAAGTGGTTCTTTTAAGGTGTGCGTAGTTTTGTTTTTTTTTTCTTTTTCTTATTTTTGTCCTTAAACAATATGTCGCATGTCATCAGCAAGGGTACTTCTTTAAGCTCTATGTTTAAGAGAGGTTCTATATGAAACATTACCCTATATATATATATATATATATATATATATATAAGAGTAGTTTTGGTAGGTAAGTTTTCAACACATTAAAAAAACCCCAACACTTTTGAATGATCTAACTTGTACATGGTTAAGATTTTAGACAAAAAAAAATCATACCATTGCATTTAGTTTTTCGTCATCTTTAATTCAATATTAGATATAACATATTTTTGAAACTTTTATATTTGACGAAGATGGAAATACTTACAGAATGCAACCTAGATAAAGAAGATAACCAAAATGCAAATAACCGAAAAGTTAAATAACATTATCTCATTAACATGCAAATAACCTAGCGATTTCTTTTCAAATCTACAATTAAAAGAGTGAAATGGTTAAAGATTGATTGGATGAGATTAATTTAGATAAAAATAAAATTGGTGATATATTGGTGATTGAATTTTAAACGGGTGTCTGGTTCATGGACTTGAAATTCTAAGGATTCTAATTCTCGAGGGATTTCAAATACAATCAAATCCCTTGTTTGGTTCACATAAAAGACAATGAGATTTCTAGGGTAAAGATGGTAAAAGAGTCGACTCACCTTCACAACTTGACTTTCTCAGAGACGGGGAAGGTAGAGACGGTGAAGGGGCGACAGTGGAGGAGACGGAGGCCGTGTGAAGGGCGACGGCGAAGGAGACGGAGGCGGTGTGAGGGGCGACGGCAGAGGAGACGGAGGCGTTGTGATCGGCGACGGCGGAGGAGACGGAGGCGGGGAACGGTGACGGTGGAGATGGGGAAGCTTACGGAGGTGACCGGTTTGGGTAGTAACGAAGACATGGACAAAGGTAGATGAAGACGAATGCGTAGACGGCGAAGGACAACAGTTACGGTAGTGGTGGTGGCCGATAATGGTGATGGCGGTGACCGGTTACGGTAGCGACGACAAGAGTGAAGCGTCAGTTAATGTGGTGAAGGCGAATTGTGAATTGTTGTTTTGATAGGTCTTGATTTTGAAGTCCTACATATGAGGGATATAGAAATATCACCCATCCCCCAAAGATTTTGAAATCTCAATCTCATACATATATATATATATATATGTGTGTGTGTGTGTGTGTGTGCGGGTGGGTGTTTATCTTGTGTGTGTGTGTGTGTGTGTGTGTGTATATATATATATATATATATATAGATATATGTATGTATGATTGTAGGTATGTGTGTGTAGGGTGAGGTTATATATAGAACCTCCTTTAAACATAGAACTTAGAGAACCATCCTGGTAATGACACGTGACACTTTGATTAAGGGCAAAATTGGAAAATAACAAAGAAAAGAAAAAATCAACTTTATAACTAAAACACCACTCAACTTTAAATGATCATAACTTATTCATTTTTAAGAATTTTTGCAAACAAAAAGTATATCGTTAGATTCAGTTTTTCGTCCTCTTTCAAACAAGACCAGGCTTGATATATTTCTGGATTTTTTTTTTGAAATGTAAAGTTTGCATTTTGAGCTGGGTTCATTCTAAATGCAAAATACAAAAAACGAAAAACGCAAAATATAAACATGCAGGTCATCTAGATGCTTCCAAAATGCGAAAATTATGAAAATGCAAAATTACACATTCAAACCCAAAATGCAAAATCCGTACAAAACACTATATACTGCCCAAAATGCAAACAAAAATTTCATGTTCAAACAAAATTTAGAAAAATATGGGAAGAGTGATCTTGTTTAAAAGAGAATTAAAAAACTAAAAGATTGGTATAATTTTTTTGTTTAAATTCACAAAACTTAAAAAGTTATGACAATTTAAAGTTTTTGAGTTTTTTTTTTTAAATATCGTGGGTTGTTGGAGGAGGGGATTTTCCATGTTTGCTCTTTTCTTCCTATATTAATACATCATAATTACAGTTTTGCCATCGTTAAATCTCATCCATTAATGTTGGAGGTTCTCGCAGTTCTCGTACGAAAAACAGTTCTCGTTTGAACTTTTGCCTATATATATATATATATATATATATATATATATATATATATATATATATATATATATATATATATATATAGTGGGAGGTTCAAATGAGAACTTTAAATTAATTGAGAATGGGAGACTTAATCCCAGCCGTCCAATTCCCCTTTTTCAATGTCATTTCCCACCCATGAATTCCTCACATACATCCCGTCACACTCGATTTCCCCACGCTCTCTATCTATGAATTCCACTTACAAAATGAACGGCTATGATTTAGTCTCTCATTCTCAATTAATTTCTCATTCTCATTTTAACCTTCCCCTATATATATATATATATAGGGGATGTTTCAAACGAGAACTGTTTTTTATACGAGAACTGCGAGAACCAATCTCAGCCGTTCCTTGGATATGTAAAGTTCATGGATGGAGAGTGTGGAGGGGATCAAGTGTGGCAGGGTGCATGTGAGGAATTCATGGTTGGACAATAACATTAAAGTAGGGGGAATTGGACGGCTCAGATTGGTTCTCGCAGTTTTCGTACGAAAAACAGTTCTCGTCTGAACTTTTGCCTATATATATATATATATATATATAGAAGTTGGATCAATTAAGAGGGGAATTGTGGTAAGAGGGGTAAGAGGGAATTTGGGGTTGACACATGGATTGTATAGCTAAAGGGTGTTTTAGGTATTTTGTTATTATCTCTCCTCTTTTGGTCCTCCTTGTTTATAGAAACTGATTTGTTCTCTCTCCTCTGATTCTCTCTCATAGATAGTCACTCTCTCTCTCCTCTGTTTTTTCTCTAGTAAACCCATGGCTCACTCTCTCCTACGGTTCTCTCCCATTGTCACTCACATACGCCGATGAATGACTGGCCGCAACAGATGCAATGCCCGCTGCGTTTCATCCATTTTCTCTTTAGGCCACCGTCGATCTCACACCATCAGCCTATGTTTTCTCGTGACCACTGTTGCGATGCTCACGACGCCTCCGCCCCCTGTTATCGCCCTAATCGCCTATCCCAAATCATCTCGACCACCACCGCCACACCCTAAATCAGTTGTTTCTAACCACCGCAGCCGCCGTGCATCATTTATAAATATCGATTTGAATACCGATTATCACCAGATCTGGAAGAAGGTTCGATTTTTAGGAGTGTTTGCATCAATTCTATGTTTCATAACCATGTGAGGATGAAGGAGAGCATGTTCTCTGGTTTTTGTAAGGACGAAGATGTCTCTGATTTTGGTTTTCAGCAAGGTTAGTTTGTATCAGATCTGAAGAGTGGCATCAATTTTGGTTTTCACCAAGCTTTGGTTTGTATCAGATCTCAAGGTTTGATTTTTAGAAGAAGACAAACACATTTGTGTTTAGTTTTTGGTTCAACTTTACTGAACTTGCTGTGTGAAAACTTTTGTTATTGCTGTTTAGTGTGTTCGATGAAGCGGTGGTGGTGGTCGGACGTTTTTCAGTGTACACCATCTGGTCATCATTTTTGAGTCAACAATTGAACCGAATGTTAAACCTTTTTTATCATCATTTTCGTAGAAGCTTTGAGATCAATTGGAAGGTTTTGAAGGTTTATTCATTACTTTTTTGTACATCAGATTTAATCTATATGTTAAAAAATTTCTATTCATCAATGTTGATTTCTGTTGTTGGAAAGCTCTAATTCATCATTTCTTGTTAATAACATTCAATTTCAATGTTAGAGGTAGAGTTCATTCATCAATTTTAATGTTTGTTTGTTGGAAGGCTTGATTTCTATCCTTTCGCAATTAGTTCATCTTTTCTGGTATAACTTGAATTTTTGTTTGTTTGTGATTTCAATATAGTTATCGTTGTACATAAATTCATTGAAGGGTTATATACCTAAAGGTTTGGTTACTGTGATGGAGGGTTTTCATCAAACCCAAATATATGTAAAGACATTTCATCATTTTTTACTACAAATCTCAATGAATGAATTAATTTTTCATCAGATTAATCTTATTTATGCATCATGTTTTCAGATTAACTGTACCGATGATATTTGAATAATTGCCTAATATAGCTCAGATTTGTAACTGTTCAAAAACATAATTGTTGTTTTCTTCCCAGATTACCCTTGGGAGCTGATTTAATTAATTTGACAGCTCATCAATTTTGACTGAAGATTGTTGACCATCAAGACAAATCCAATGGCTCCCCTCCCCTCTTACCAATATATCCCTCTTAATAGATCCTTACTATATATATATATATATATATATATATATATATTGCTATGGGCAAAATGTTAAAAATTGACTCCTCTCAAGCACGTCCCATTATAGAAACACTTACAATCAAATAAAGATTTTGTCTTCATACAACGTACACCAAATCTCCAGCTTTAAATTATATGTAAAACTAATTTAATTAATTAGTGTGTGTATGTGTGTGTGTGTGTGTGTGAATATGTGTGTGGATATAGTTCATCTATCATAATTTTGTTTGGATCCTAATCAATCCATTACTACTCTCCACTCATTTAGCTAGAGGAACAAAGAATTAAACTCGATGTCATAGTCTACTTTTGAAATAATATTGTGTACGTACGTGGCTCATATATAGTCGGATCACTAGCTAATTAATAATATATAGCAATTGTCAAACAGTAAATATGTGCTGTTTACTGTTCATCACTGGTTTTTCTATTATGAGCTGTCATTATTTATAAATAAGAGATACAAAATAGTCACATTTGATGTGTCCAGCTCAGTTGGCAAGACACTTCAATGCAAACCCATTTATCAAGGGTTCGATTCTCCTTTTTCCTCCTTTCTTTTTTTAATCTGTTTCCGTGTTCCTATTTTTTTTCTTTTCATCCGCTGTCATTTTCCTTTATCCAAGCCATCAAAGAGTCTTTTTTTTCTTTTTACGCTCTGCTTTTATTCTTCTTTCTTTTTTCATATGTTATACCCTAATTTCCTATTTATTTTTTCTAAGAACCACATCAAATGTTTCTTAATTATTATGTTTATAAATATTAGTTTCATTTAATTTTTTATGTTTATTTATAACTATAAAACTTATGTATCTTAATAAACTTATTCAAAAGGATAGAATTTTAAATAGCAAGTGTTTTGTTTCTTATGTAATTTTTTACGATACAAAACAAAAGGCATTAATGTCAAGCTAAATGTTGAGTAGGATTGTAAACTTAGAACACATGTATACAACTCTTTTTTTTCTTTCTAAAATAAGGTAGTGAAGCAATGTTCCTTTGCTATTGTGTCTATATATAATTTCTCTTTACATTATCTAATTTCTTTTTAAATCTTTATTTTTATTAATTTAAACACGGCATTTGTGATTGTTATTAGTGGTTTATAATAATTATTTTTTAAATAATTAAAGGATGTTTTTAATAATTTAATAACACACAAATGTAGAAGTACGTAGACATGGAATAAGTTACATCATATATGAAACTTGAATAGAAATCATGTAATATAATGTGTACACAACAAATTTTTGTCATATTAAAAGGTATTCCTTCTCAAAAGAGTGCAAGTCGCATTACGGATAATAAAACAGATTTTTAAGTATGTTAAGTGGGTCAATATTTATTGTTAAAAAAAAGTGCACAACAATATATATATATATATATATATATATATATATATATATATATATATATATATATATATATATATATATATATTCGGACAATATATAGTGTCCTTGATAAAATAGAGGGATAAGAAAAATAGTTTAATAAAAGTAAGAATATAATGATTATTATACATGACTAATGTTATTGTGTAGAAATCATCTATAAAAATAGTTACACAAAATCTTGATCAATAAAAATTAGTAGGAAAAACAAATAAAGCACTCCAATATGAAGTTGATTACTTTAAGTAATTTGTTAAGCTAATAAATATATATTAAAGATATGGTGCAATATAGTGGTTCTTTATTATTAATTATTACTATGTTATATATTTTTATTATACTTTTTAATTTACCTTTCTATATTTATAAGAAATGTAAAGTAATATTTTCTTCTTTATTTTTTTAAGAAGTTTTATTACATCGCTACATATTTTATTTTCGTTTTTATTCCTAAACATTCTTATGATTTTACTTTTATACAACTTATAACACGTTCATAATAAATTTTGATTGAATGCATAACATTTTTTAAAGTGGAACAAAATTCATTGTTCTCTTAATTTAACATACATTTATTTACCAACAAAAGAACAATGGTTATTAAAATCCGAGGACATTATCAATATTAAAATCTTAAACATCTACTTTACAAATACTATTAGCTAAATATACCCGCAGCGAAGCGCGGATATATAACCCTCGTTGTCTTACAATTTATGTTCACAAATCTCATATTTCAGATCAGTATGAATTTATTTCATTTGTAATTTATTTGAGAAACATATTAGTCAAATAATTTGAGAACATCCTGTCTAGATTGAGTGAATTTGACACCTTAGACGTGTTAATTTAATAACAAATAAACTTGGATTTTGATCAAATTAAACTCGCATAGTTTAATTTGTAAGTTAATTTTAAAGATTATAAGAATGCACGTAATAGCTCATCAACAAGCTTGTCATTTGCTCATGCCCGTCATTTGCTTCTCATCTATGAGGCTGGTTTGTCATACAGCTCATTATGAGATGGATCGTCGTCCTGGTGAGAAGAGCTCAAAAGCTCATTATCAACTTTTTTTTTTATATATATTTTAAACCAATCAGTTTAGTTTAAATTAAGATTATGTGCGTCCTCATGTTTAGCTATTGCTAGGATCCTTGTTTTTGCACCTTGCAAAAACAGTAAGACCTCACTTGTATATTTGGTTTTTGGTTTGGTATAATATTGCTTTTAAAAAAAAAAAGAATGCGTTCAGTAATGATAATAATAGTGATATGATAGTTACTTATAACAGTTATTACTAAAACGATTAGTCATTGTATAGTCATATATAACTAAAGACGACTTTTCAAAACTTATGACACTTGTTACTACTTGTGATATGATTATTTATGATAATATTTAAAACTCATTGCTTGCAGCCAATTTATATATATTTGTTAATTTTGCACTTCTACTAGCTACTAATAATTTTCCATTTTTTATATGTCAAGTGCATTCATCACATGAATTAATACAAACACTTAAATGACAACTTTTCGTTTTTCACCACTACTATAATTATTGATAGGGAAAAAAGCAACCGTCAATTGAAAGTCGATCAATAATGTTAATATGCGATTATGCATGACTTTGGATAATATTATATAAGTGTACATCATTAATTATAATAGTTAACATTTGATAGGAAAAATAAACAATGTCTATTTTATCTTTATTCGAAATATATATAATCTAAAGAAGAGAAACTTCATTGAATCATAATGTTATCTATGACGGATTGATAAGCACCTTTGTCTTGATTTATCAATGTTTGGATATAAATTTTATCAATTATCATAATACGATATTGTTTTAAATTTTTTTTTTCGAAATCGTAATAACAAAAAAATTCTATATGACCGTCTCATTTTTATTTACTTTTCAATAATAAACTTATCATAATACGATATTTAGCTAAAAATGTTTTTTATATTTCCCTACCTTTCTAATGTCAAATGCTTTTAACTTTATTATACATATTTGTGTGAATGTTAGTTTTTATACTTTGTAAATTTTTATCTTTTTCTTATGACGAAACACGGGTTAAATATACCTTGTTTACTATATATGTTTACATATTACTATAACTTATATTAATGAAAAGAGAAGTGGCATAAAAGCTACTTAACTTTTATATAATTTTTTGGAATTCAATATATTAAGTTATAGCTAGTAAAATAATAGAAAATATAACAAACACAATTACACTTCATATTAGACCTAAGGTACCCAACACAAAAGGGTGGATCAGACCAGCCTAAACGAAACTCGTAAGTCACTTAAAGGCAGACACCTGCTAAACCCGAAACAAGTCAACCTCAACCTTGACATTGAAAACAAAAACCCCGAACGAACAAAACTTCAATAGCCACACCGAGCAAGCACGTGATGAGAATACAAGATTTGGAGCAACAACCTGATGGGAATTACAAACCACTAACCATAACCTATTTCTTAAAATACAACCTTTAACAATAACCTCACGTACCTCGAGAAGTGACCCCAAACCACGAACCTCTAAACCTAAACCTCAAACCTTAGCCTATTAACGTTAACTTCTAAACCTTCGAACGAAGAACCTTGAACCACTGGAACCCAAAAATACAAACCTATGAACCCAAACCACAACCCTCGAAACAACAAACTTGGAATCTCAACTGACGAACCTCTAAACCCTATCCACGAACATGACCCTTGCACCACGTACCTTAAGTCACAAACCTCTAACCTGTCAAACGGTCGAAAACCACAAACCTTTAACATGGCCGAAAACCTTGAATTTGCAACCTCAAATGGTATAGGGTTTTCGTATAATTTCTGGTTCTTAGTGTATTTTGCTTTGATTAAGTTAATAGAGTTGTCAAATGGAGGTTTCGATTGCTTTTTTTTGTGGTGATTCGATTTGAATTATTAACAACAGGTGTTAGACAATAGACAAAGATAGTTAAACAAAATATAAAAATTAGATTTTACATAAAAAACTTTAATTCATAAATATAAGGTAGAAACATATGAAATATAATTGATATACAAGTATTGTAGCCTGGTCTTAAATTGGCATTAAAATGTTATTTAAAATGCCACATTAGAGAATCTGCCACAAGACAATCATAAGCCAAAGAGGGATGGAGATCGTGAAGCGTGTTCTACCATTGTGCCCACCTCATGAAGATGGTGTAATGGGTTGGCTCATGACTAGAAAGGCGAACATTATGAGCATAATTTTTTTATACTTCTTTTCTCATTTATGTTTAAAAGTTTATTATTATTTAATCGAGTCCATTAATAGTAGTGATATATGGTAGTACTACGAGAAGTTAGTTATAGATTAGTGATACTTATGTGATGATTAGTGATTACAATAATACATATTATTATTACGGACACTCTTATAATAGAAGCTTATTACATAGGTTATATGTTGAGTAACAATTTGAAGTTAATTGCATGGGTGGTCCTTTAGGTCTCTCATTTTTGTAGATTCGATACTTTAATTATCGAAAATGCATTGGTGGTCCTCATTTCACCCAAACATTGCAATGGTGTTTCTTTACCTTAACTGGAGTTAAAGTTGACCGTCAGTGAAATGATGTTATGGTATTTTCCTCTGTTATCCTTGTTCCCAAACAAAATTTGTTGTTTTACTTTATTCATATTTTCAACTCTTATTCATTTTCAAATACTTAAATACTGTAAATAAATAATTAGATAATTCAAAAATATAAAATTACTTTTGTACTATTTAAGTCTTATAAATATTGTTGAATCATCACCACCCTCTATCACCACCGACCTCCACCAGAAACCATTTATATATTAAACTATTTGAATCAAACAAATGACGGTGCCATTGGTGGAGAATAAACAATGAAGAAGAAGCCACACAACACCATTTACAGATCTAAAAATGTAAAGATTGACATATTTAAAATTTTACAGATCTACAGATCTAAAATCCAAATCGAACCAAACATTGAACATGAAACCCTAAACGATTTCATCAACCTAATTCTGAAATGAGTGTTGTCGATCAAGGGTTTTTGTTTGAACCCATTCGTGACCAGATCTAGGGTTCTTGTTGTTGGATTATGTGCAGAGATAATTAATGGATACATTGTATCTAATGTTATAAGAGACTAAATGGTCACACTGCTACACACCCAATTAAAACAGTTAGATTTTACCATAATTTTGTGTGGAAATAATTAATCAGTTGGATTAATTATTAGAGAGAAAAGTAAATAATTAATCATTTGAATTAATTATTAAGAAGGAAAGAAATAATAAATAGTTATTTATTATTTAAAGGGAAATTAAATATTAAGTTTAATATTTAACGGACCAGTTAATTAATATTTAACCCATAGATAATATATACTAGACTGGGTCTAAGGTGGTGCGACCAAACCTTGCATCAAGTATGTGAAATATGGGTCGTACGTCTGATATATATTATCTATGGGTTTTGATGATATATGTTAGAAAAGTTTATTTTCAATTAATAATTAAACCGAGTTTTAATTTGTAGATGACAACCAACGTTACCAACACTAACAACCTCTCTCTTCGCTCTATCCTTGAAAGGATAAGCTCAACTTTCTCACTTGGGAGAGAAATCTCCAGATCGTGCTAAGGCACGAGAGAAAGTGGCATGTCCTTGAACAACCTCTGGGGAACCCTCCTGCCAACAACGCCAGGGCAGACGTCAGGGAGGCTTTTCAGAAGCACTCCAATGACGCCCTGGACGTGAGTTGCCTCATGCTTGCAACGATGAGTCCTGAGTTGCAGTCAAGCATGATGGAAACTCCTGCTTACGACATGATCCGCCAGCTGAGGGACATGTTCCAGGAGCAAGCCCGCACGGAGAGTTATGATGCCACTAGGGTATTTAACTCGTGCAAGATGGTGAAAGGGACATCGGTCAGTAACCACGTCATGAAAATGAAAAGGTACATGGACTACCTAGAGAGGTTTGGGCACCCAGTACCGTTGCAGCTAGCAACGGATATGATACTCAACTCGTTGTCAGATGACTATAAGCATTTTATAGTCAACTACAACATGAACAACATGGGGAAATCCGTGGCGGAGTTGCACTTTATGCTTAAGACAGCGGAGCAGAGTATCGGGACCAAGTCTAAGGACGTCCTCATTGTGGGCAATGACGGTTATATGAAGAGGAAGGGGCGTAACAGAAAGGGAAAGGGTAAGACCCAACCCAATCAGAATGCATGAGGGCTACTGATAACAACAAGGGCAACAAGCCAAAGCCGAACAAGGCAAGAACCGAGAATCAGTGCTTCAAGTGCGGCGAGGCCGGATACTGGAAGAGAGATTGTCCGAAAGCTCACGAAGCAGGAGGCAAGTCTGGCTCCTCAGGTATCGTGTGACTAGCTTCTTTGTCACTTTCCACTTGTAAAGTTTCTTACGAGTTTTCTAATACCTTGCAATCGTTTATTGCAGGAGGTGATGAAAAGTGAAGCAGCCCATCATTTGAGATCCCACATGCAGTTTGGATATTTAATAATTGTTTTTCCATAGTTATTAAACCTTTTTTGTTCAAAGTTTTGAATTTTTGTTTGGCTTGGTTTGCTTAAAACTTTTGATTGACATTGTGGTTTTAATATTTTTGAAAATTTGAATTATTTAGTTTATATCCGTGCACGTGTGTTTTTTGGGTGAATCAGATTAGTCCAGTTGTGACTAAAAGATACTAATAAGTTAAGTTTTGACTTAATAGGTGATTCACAGTGATCTTATTCAGTAATTGTTATAGTTGAGTAAATGCTAGTCCCACTATATAAATACTTAGATAAACAAGTTGTGTTTATGAAATAAGAAAATCTTTCTAATTTACAAGTATTTAAGAACCTTATGAAAGATGAATGTTCAAGGCTTTGAACATGATCAGATAAGAAATAATAGTTATTATTTCTAGGTAAAAGTTTTTAGACAAAACATTTAAGAAAGTATAAAAGTGATTATAATAGTTATTATGATCAAGGTTGTTTTATACTAAATGTTTTAGGCAAAGAAATTTAAAATACTTTTACAAGTGTTTTATACTTGTAATCGTGTTTTGGGTTTAATGAAACCGTTTTCCATAATTGGAAAGGTGGATATATGCGAAATCCAAGTTCTGGTTTCATAAAACGTTTAAATTTCTTACAAAAATTGTTTTTAAGAGCAAGTGTTTAAAAACACAAGTTTTTTAGGCGTATTAGTCAAGGATTGACTGAGTCTAAAAGGGTGTTTTAAGGTAATACACTTTTTCATAAAAGATAGTGGGAGCACCTTGACTTGTGTATTTATCAAGTTATCAAGGTTGATCTAACTAGTATGATAAATACAAGTATGAACTTTTAAAGTATATAATTATCGGATGATTTTAGAAGTGGTCTAAATTAAAAGGTTCTTGAAAGGGAACTAATCCAAAGAACGCATGACTTATTGAAAGGATCTCAATAAGGGTGTCATTGCAAGTTTTTAAGTCAAGTCATGACTTAAACGGAATTATATATGATTAAAAGGATTCAAAGAGTCAAAATAATTAATGTTAGTAGTTGATTAACGTTAGAGATGATAAAATATGATATTTTTCGGTATCCTCAGTGATGAAATTAGATAAATGTTAGTGTACACTGGGAATCTAATCTCAAGTTTACAAGTATGTGTAAATGGATTTATCGTTTCAAAAAGGGGACATGAATCTAACAAGATTTATCACATCTACAAGTGTAATTAAAGTTTTAATTACAAGGTGGTTATTTTATAAACTCAGAAACTTTGGAGTTATTTTCCAGTTCTTCAAGTTTAAGGAATTTATAAAATAAGTCTAGAATTGGTTTTTTGGGTTACGAAACCGGTTTCTAGCAAAACCAAAAAGGAGTACCTTAAAGTACTAGTCTTGAGTTTTAGGTTTATAAACATATTATTTTCTCTGTAATCAATGATTAGTTACAATGTAAAATAATAAAGTAATTCAGATAAACGCTGTGAATTGAGTCAATGAAATAGTAGAAATTGTGCATCTTTATTCCAGGGTGGAATATGGATGGTGCAGAAATTAGTTTCATTGTTCTTCACCATTTTGTATGTTTTAGGCCATCTAGAAATAAACTTGGTTTATTCAAAACATTATCCGTGACTACTTATCTTGGTGGGAACCTTGATAGGGTTGTAAAGTGATCGTAATTTTGGGGTAAATTAGAAGGTATATTGAATATAGCTGTAAAATTTTTTGCGGACCAAAATTTACGGATATTCGTTAGGGTTACGAATATTGGATTGACCCACCGTGAAAAATACTTCGTGGATTCGTGTCAAAAGTATTTATCACATAGGTTATCCTTAAACCTAAAATATTTGGTTTGGGATGCGGTAACTTTTGTCTCCTTAGTGCGTCTTAACGCCACGCCGTAACAGGGTGGTCATAAGGGGCGTATCTAGATTCAATGAGAGCCGTGTTGCCAAATGCAAATATGCAAGAAGGTATTTGCACCTACTTTTTAGGAGATATATTTCTGGGCCCCTTGACTGATTGGAAAAACTGGTAAGTGCACGGCTGTGTCCAAACGAACTGATCTATTCTTTGTCGTTTATCACGCAGTTTTGAAATCAAGTATGTCATGAATATAATTCTTGAGATTTTGGGTTGACACTCTCCATGCTCATGCTCAAAATTGAAATATCGCGTTGCAAGGGACAAACCCATAATAACCGTACCCATTCATAAACAAGTAGTTTATGATAGTTGATTCATGAATAGTTAGTTTATGATAGGTTGCTCATGAACAGTTGTTTTATGAGATTTTACATTATCACATTTTTTGTTTAGGGGTATAAGAGTTCTTATGACCTGGTTATCCTAAGTGTCTGGCTAGGGACCTCCTTAGGCTAGCAATGTACAGTAACTATTACTTATCTTGCACAAGTGAGAGTCTGTTGGATTATGTGCAGAGATAATTAATGGGTACATTGTATCCAATGTTATAAGAGACTAAATGGTCACACTGCTACACACCTAATTAGAACAGTTGGATTTTGTCATAATTTTGTATGAAAATAATTAATCAGTTGGATTAATTATTAGAGAGAAAAGTAAATAATTAATCAATTGAATTAATTATTAAGAAGAAAAGAAATAATAAATAGTTATTTATTATTTAAAGAGAAATTAAATATTAAGTTTAATATTTAACGGACCAGTTAATTAGGGGTCAAAGTGCAAGGAATGAAACTTCAATTAAAGTGATGGGCTTTAAATGAATGGGCTTGGGCTTGGATAAGGTTTAAGTATTTAAACCTAGAAAAAGGTCATAATCCTTATGCATACTAACTTGAATCAAGAAAAGAACCCTATCCTCCTCCCTACTCTTTCTCTGCGTCGACATCATCAAACCCCAAGGGGGTTTCGACTTCTGGCCTGCGTCGATCACCACACACACACGCAAGATATTGCGTGTTGGTTCTCGGGTATTTCAAGGAGCGGTCTAGCAGCCAGTTCGTTGGTGGTGCAGTAGTAGTGGACTTACTTTAGCAATCCCAGGATTAAACAGGTATTGTTTTTGTAAACCTTTTATCTGGATTGTTGATAAGAAACTGATATGATCATTAGTAAGATCCTAACCCTTTTAGGGTTTAGAGGGTTGTGTTCAATCTGTTTCCGCTTTAGGATTGAACCAGTAGAATCAAACCCAGGGCTTGACCAGTTTGTGTCATAAGGTGGTTTGGTCAGATCAAAACCCTTCACTTGTTCGTCATCAAGAACCATATTTGCACTTCGTCAAACGCCGGTGCAGATCTGGATTTTAAGTCCACTAACAAATAAAAAAGGTCAACGGGTGGAGAGGTAACTTTCGTGGTTGTTGGTGGAAACTTGTATGGTCATTAACAGAAGCGATAGTAGATGTGGTGGTGTGGTGGGTGGTGATTGCCGTGAAAGAACCCTCTTACCAAAACGAAATTGACATCCTATTGAAATTCCTCAACAAGAATTAGATGTATACCTATTTTTGGTAATATAAATTAGGTGGGTTAAAGGAAAAAATCTTATTTGGCATTGAGGATAGCAATGGAAATGACTAAGATACCTTTATACTATTACTCAACTTTAACTTCAGTTAGGATACAGGACCACCATTACAACAATCGGGTGAAAAAAGGACTACCATACACTTTTGATAATTAAAAACTAAATCTGCTAACTTGAGAATTTTTAAGGACCACCCATGCAATTAACTCAACAATTATGATCAAACAAAGAGTTAATTACACGAATGATTTTTTTATAGGGATGTAAATGAGCCGAGCTACTCGCGAGCTATTCGATCTCGGATCGTTAAAAGCTCGAAACGAGCCGAGCCTTAACGAGCTCAAGCTTGAGCCTAGATTAAAACTCTTTTAATAAATGAACCGAGCTCGAGCTCCAAAGAGTGGGCTCGCGAGCTTAAATGAGCCTAAACGAGCTCTACGTATAATATATATTTTATACTTTATATGTTTAATTTTTAATATATATATATATATATATATATATATATATATATATATATATATATATGATTTTAAAAAATATATCAAAATAATACGCGTGCCTAAACGAGCCTAGCTTAAACGAGTCTAAACGTGTAACACCACTTTTTCAAAAATACTATTAAACATATTACATAACCCTTAGCACCCAGAAGGATCGGAGTTTTATAAAATATTGTTACTATTTACATCAGTGCTAATTTGTTTTTCAGAAGTAGTGTTTAAAACCTTCCTAAAACAAGACCAGGAGCTATCCAGCTACTCAAGCCGCTGGGATCTTCCTCTTGCCTGAACCTGACGCACCTGCATGCACAAACACTGAATGTAAGCTAACGCTTAGTGAGTATACTACTGAAATAATAAACATAGCATGAGAGTAATTTCTCTTTAAGATGTCTCACATCCCGAACACTGAATGAAAGCTGACGCGTCTGCATGCACAAACACTGAATGTAAGCTAACCTCTGACACTTACTTTGGTATATGGATCTCAATATACCTCATCTCTGTCTGCAATGCTATAATATAGTATTACTATATCTTGTAACAACAGTCTAGAATGTCACATAATCAATCACGTATCATACATTTAGTATACACACGTATGCTAATCTGATTAAAGGTAAGTACACTCACCTTAGCAGCAAATAAAGCAGTTATACTCTAACACTGAGCATCACTCTTATTGCCTACAAGCAATAAACAGTACTACATTAACTTCTATACACTGGTGGACAATACTGGCTAATTGTAAACACAAACAACTTAGTACCATCCTTACGGCCGTAAAGGAAATCCTTTACGCCCGTAAGGGTCTCTTCTAAACTACCAAGACTTACGGCCGTAAGGACTTATCCTTATGCCTGCAAGGGTGGTTCTAATCTTGTTTACAACCGCAAGCTATGTGCTTGCGCCCGTAAGCTCGTTTCCTTCGTCCGTAGACGGTAATCTTACAAAACACACACTTACGACCGCAAGTATCCTTGCTTACGGCTGCAACCACTAACACTTCCTTACGCCCGCAAGGGTTAACCCTTACGGCCGCAAGGATAGTCGGTACAGCAGACTCATCTGCTATGTTCGAGAATAGCAACCGAAACCCAACCTTTATCGCACTAAAATCGATAAATCTCAGATTCAAGCATACAAATAAGTTCTATAACATCACTACTAACTTTTCTACAAGAAACTTGACACAAAACACATCAAACCAAACTAGAAACATGGATTCAACCCATGAATCCATTTCTTAACCTAACAACTCAAAGAACTCAAAAGAATCCATACCTCTTGCTAATACTTCACTATGGAAAACGAGTTTGCTATCAACCACTTGATTTCTTGAACAAAATCAGAATCAAACTTATGCTTTGTGTGTGTACGTGAGTGTTTATGTCAAGAGAATGGTTTGACTAAACCAAGTCAAAACCATACACATATATATAATGAACTTTCATCTAATTACCAATCAGCCCTTGCACTTCGTTAACTTTCTGAAATGGCAAAGCTAACACTTTAACTTTATAACTCATAAACACATAGCACATAAGGGCAATTAGCTAAACATATAAACACTTGCTTTTTAAATTAAGATAACACATAACGGGAATTTTCAAACCTTGGGGCTTTACAAAACGAGCCGAGCCCGAGCTTCATAAATGTTAAACGAGCCGAGCTCGAGCTCAACATCATAATCTCTAAACGATCCGAGCTCGAGCCCAAGCTTAAAAAAGCTTAAACGAGCCCGGCTCGATAAGGGTCTGGCTCGGCTCGTTTACATCCCTGATATTTAATATATGGTAAAATCACACTCTTGGTCATTTATTCAAGAATGTTGCAACTCAGTATTTACTTTTCAAACCTTGAACACACCAAGTCCTTTGGTGGTTAACTTTGGTGGAAGTAACGTTAAAGTTAAAGTTAACAAAATAACACTTTTACCCTTTTCAAAATTACATAAATAGTCCTTTAATAAAAAATAAAAAATATTAAATACCTTCATAATCCAAAAAATAAAATAATTATTTATATATCTAGTTAAAATGTCATACTCGGCACTCTCTCTCACTTGATCAACCATAGTCTATTATTTATCTCTCTCGCTCTATCTCATTCCGTCCATCACTTACGACCACCATCAACGATCATCACCCACGACTACCAACCTACTCTCCTTCCGGTTCTATCCTCTTATCTCCCAAGTAGATCTTAGCCTAGGCTCTATCATCATCTTCTTTACATCCTTTTTTTAATCACCCCCACTCATCCATAATCTTGACAGATCTAGAGATTGTTGGCCATTGAGAAGCTGCGAAAAGAACTAATGACACCATCGTGTTTCAGCTTATTTAATCCTAATCTATATTATGTGGGTTGTATTTAGATCTAGTCAGTGTGTTCATATGAATTCGGTGTTGGTATGTTGGTGAGGTAGCCGGAAATCGAGTTGGTATAGTTTTTAGGTTTCAAATAATTATAAAATAGTTAAATAGCGATTGTTTTGTTGGTGAGGTAGCCGGAAATCGAGTTGGTATAGTTTTTAGGTTTCAATAATTATAAAAAATCGATTGGTGTGTTCATACGATATTAGTGATGAAATTTGAACTTAAATTGGGGGTGTTCATACGATTTTTGGAGTGGATGTAGTGGCCAAAGTCGGCAATGACTAGAGGAGGTTCACTTCAAACGATGGCTGATATGGACTAGCATTTGTTAACAGAGACATAATTATATAATAATGTAAAATATTTAAAATTATAATACCATACATTTTGCAGGAAAAAACTACCTGAACAATATATATCAAATAACGCCTTGGATCCTAAAACGCGCGCTGGCAGGATTGGCAAGGCCACTAAATTTTACATGGGAGACCAGGGTTCGAGTCTGCCCAGATCTAAATTTTGAATATTTATTTTCTTTTTTGTCTTCTTTTAAACCTTTGTATTCCTTTTAGCCTTTTTGTCCTATTTTAACTTCTAATTTCTTCAAAACACGTATTCCGGTTTTTTAGTCGTTTTTTCTCCGTTTAATTTTTATTATTCTTTTTAACTTCTATATTCTTAAAGCATCGTGTCTATCTTTTTTTAATTTTCTTTTGCTTAAAGTAAATTTCATATATATGTTTTTTATAATTTTATTTAAACAATATTATATATATTTATTTATTTATTTACGAGTTTTGATTAAGGTTAAAAATAGTTACTATTTCGATTAAACTATTAAACCTTTTCTAATATTTTAATATAAAAGTTTACGCTTATCTTGGTGTAACAATTAGCATTAAACTTCATTTTTATATGTTATTAAACATATTTTACAGAATAACAAATAGGGTATTTATAAAAAAGGAGTTTTACGTTCATAATGATGTCATGCTTGCCCTTGGTACTCTGGAGAAACAAAATTTCATTGAACATATATAATTGCTCAATGGATACAGTCTGCTCACGGTAAAACTTCATATAGGTTCAATATACTTTTATCTTCAACAAATGAATCGGTATTCAATGCGGGTCAAAGCATGTCGGCTTGGTTAAATATTGTTAATGAGAATAGTAATTCACAATTCTTAAGAATATGTCCGGAAGACTTTTTGGTTTATCATCCTATTACTCTGAATTTACAACTATTTTTATGAAATTATTAATATATTATCATGTAGATCAACTAATCTTATAATTTATTATTATAACAAAATTTTAGATATAAAACCCGGCACAACGCGCGTTTGGTGAAGAATCTATCCCGAATCGTTTACGAATATATTGACAAAAGTTTATATAATTACACAAACAACTACATGACATATGTTGTATGCTTTTTTTTTCTTATCAACTAAATTGATGTGCGAAAAAAATCATAAATAATTGGATTTCTTTTTTTTATTAGTTTACCTATTAAAGAAAAACATATTAACATATACGTTTTTATACCCCACTGCGAAACATGGGCTAAAATACCTCGTGAAACAAAATGAATAATGTCGGATTGCGTAAATTTAAAGTAGTAGCGTAAAAATTAACTTCTGTTAACAGACAAAAGACTTGACATGTTCAAGTTTAAAAAATTAAAAACCAAATTTACAAGATTTTCAAATAAAAAATTTAGAATGTGAATTAACTATATCTTAAAAGAAAATCCCTGATTCTTAAATAAGTAAATAAATTTATATAAAAATGTTCGATACCTTCAAGAAAGTGAAGGAGTGATATTTAAAACTAGAATATCACATATAAATCCAACAAACTTTTGTTTCCAAGCTAATTCGGTACTTCGATCTAAGAACCAAAAAAAACTTTGGCAATGATGATTTGCTATTTTCATCGAAAAGCATGTTAGGCTCAACTAAATTAGTTTACGCGTCAACTTCTCTCCATTTTTCAATTCTCGTTTCATTCAATTATAAATAAAACTCATAAATATAGTTTTAATTATGTTATTTTTTATTATAAAATGGGGCAAATTCACTTTGTATTTTTGTTATTAATAACTGATCAACTTAACTACAACGATTAGTCATGAATAAACATGTCAATCACATGTAATATACTCGCACACCAGCAAATTTTGAAGTAATATTAATTTTTCTAATAAGTTATTTTATTAATATTAACTAGTTTATTACCCTGTGTATAAACACGGGGATGTTAGAATAAAGTATAAAATTTGATTGTGTGAAATTGTAAGAGGTATAGTAAAATAACTGTAAAACGTATATAGGAAGTGTTTATCACCTCGTCTTTTCTTTTTGTTGTTGAAGGTTGTCCGAATAAATATCTTTTTGATGATAATAAAGTAGGTTGTTTATTTTCCATAATTAATGTAGATTGGATATTGTTTTCATACAAATAAATTAATAACCTAAAATCTAAATATATTAAAATAAAACACAAATAAAATAAGATTGAAATATTGTATTCATAATTAATATATAAAATCTATTCACCTAAAAATATGAATATATGAAAATTTTGAAAAATAAAATAAACATATCTCACGTAAATATATTAAATTTAGATAAATATGTAAAAAGTGTTGGATTAATTTAAGGAATGTGAGGGTTAAGATTAATGATGATTACATCATATTTGTTTGTAAGTTTAATTTATTTTTTTTAAAGAAAATGCTCATATTGGACAAATTATATATTAGAAAAGAATTTTTTTTAAAAGCCTATTATTTTAATAATATAGTTAGATTTCAAAAAATTTTCATATAATAATCCCATATTTTTTGTCATGTCTGTCCTAATCTGTGTATTACACATATATCTAGTCTAGTTATTTATTTATATTCTTAAGAAAAACTATTTAGTTCTTATCTTTTATCAATAGACAATTGTCTCACTAATTTAAGCACTTTTTTTTTCATCTACTTTGATAATTCTATCGGTAAGTTATAAGTCATTTTAAGACCACCTGCATCCATTCGTGAGGGAACTTCGTGAGGCTTCTCACGGTCGTGAACACCATTGCCCCATCTTGTGATGGGGTGCTCACGGTCACGAATTGGATAGTGGTCGCGAGGGTGAGAGGTTATTTTTTTTTTTTAAGTTTATAATTTATACAAGTAGTCAATATTTTGGTTGAATGAACTATTTTGGAAAGTTATATAACAATTTCTATTAAAAGTTATAATTAAAAGATATATTTTTTATTTTTTAATAAACTAAATAATTTTTTCTTACGAAAAGAAGTGGTAAACTTTCAAAACACACATCGACAGAATTGTTTTTTTAATGTTCGACGTTGATTAAACTTAATTTCTTGAAATTTATTATCAACTATTATGACTTAATTATTTGTAACTTATCAAGAATTTGTAGGCCTGATTTGTTTTAAAATACTTGTTTTTTATTTATTTTTAATAAGTTATATTTTTTAGTTTAAACTAACTAGATAAAACAAATTTATCAGAAATCTTCTAATTCTTCTAATATAAAATAAAATAATAAAATCAATAAAATTTATTAAACAAACTTAGCTATTAATCTAAATAAAAGAATTAAATTCTTAAGTTTAAACTATTTATTTTGTTAAAAACTTAAAATTTAATTTTGACTTTTTTCTTTGCTTAAAATTGGATTTAATTTTTATTTTAATTTAAATCAAAATAATTGAAGTTTCATAACTTTTAAATTTTAAAATATTATATTTATCCGTAATAATATACAAATATTATATTCACTTTTATAACATTTTAAAATATCATAGTTAATCAAATTTTTAATTTTATCATTGTATAATATTTTATAATCATTTTAATTTTTAACCAATAATGATCGATGATTTATACAAAATATACAATCACTTCTCTTAGTATAAAGATATCATGTTTCTATAGTTACGCATGCTATCCTTTCAATTGAACACTTTCACCGTTGGTTTGTGTATTGATGCATTTTGTAGCCATTTTTTGAATTTTTCTTTGTTTTGTATTTATAATTATGTAATATCTTTTTTATTAAAATTATAATTTTTTAAACCATATTTATATATCATAGAGACATTTCATCCAGTAAACAAGAATTATAAAAACTTTAGTAAACTAAAAAACAATAATCAATAAAACTTGTGTCATTTAACTAATTTCCAAAATAAACATACATACTTTTAGATAAACCTTTTGAATAAGGAACCCCACAATTATATTATTAGGAGTTAGGATGGATAATACTCCAAAGATTTTACACCCAGAAATCTTTTAGTAGATTTAACAAATAATGTTGATAGAAAATAAATTATAATTATAATCCCTTAAACATGTTCTTTCTCTTTCTCTCTCATACAATCACGGATGTTCGCAGTAATCAAGACTCTGTGTCAATGGTGGTGAACGCAGGCTAGGTTTTAATTAATCCCCACGATTTCATCAACACCCAGTTGATTTCATGTCGATCTCAAACGTTACACGTGATGAGTGTTCATCATCATCGTCACCAAGATCAGCCAAAATCGTCAATCTGATCCGTCAGTTTACAAACACCATGAAATCCGGCGGTCTGAAGCTCAAAGACCGGTGTAAAAAACCCACCCAAGTCCACGCTCTTACTATCAATTCCATTCTTTCATCTTCTTCAAACAGTGATGAATCGACCACACTACCATTCGTCAATGCTAAGTCTCTTCTTCCTTATGGCCTACCTGATTCGCAACTTATAGAACCCCCCATAGATCCTCACCTAAATCACGTTGATTTCGTTGACTCAATCTCCGACCTCTACCGGAGAATCATACATTCTTCTTCTGAATCTGAAACCTGTTGTTTGTATCTGGAACAGTACGCACTATTGTGCGCACTGGGTGATCCGAAGCTGCTTCGAAGAAGTTTGCAGTCTGCTAGGGAACACGCCGTTGACATACATTCGAGGGTTGTACTCTCTGCTTGGCTGCGATACGAGAGGAGAGAAGACGAGCTTGTGGGTATTTCCGCCATGGATTGTATAGGTAAGGTTCTCGAATGCCCGAAATCTGCTTTGGCTGATAATAGCTATGATCCTTCGCGTTCTGTTTTCGATCGCTGCCAATGTGTTTGTGAAAATGCCTCTGAGGATGTTAAGATCACCTTTTCACCTAATAATGAGTACTTGGTTAATGAAGATGATGAAATTGTTCGTTTCTGTATAGGGAATGAGGTAATTAGTTGTGTTAGGCCGAAAATAGCATCATTATCTAGCCCACTAAACACCTTATTATATGGTAGTTTTGTTGAATCAGCAAAGGAAAGCATCGATTTTTCTCGAATTGGAATATCTGCTGAAGCAATGAGAGGTATAGAAATCTTTAGTAGAACAAAGAAACTGTTAGATTTCAATTCTCCAGGTATAGTTTTGGAGATTCTATCATTTTCACAGAAATTCTGTTGCGAGGAAATGAAGTCAGAATGTGAGGTATATTTAGCCTCATTAGTTTCCAATGTGGACGATGCCTTAATCTTTATTGAATACGGGTTTGAAGATAGTGCAAGTCTCCTTGTAGCTTCTTGTTTACAGGTTTTGCTTCGAGAGCTCCCAAGTTCCTTGAACAATCCCAAAGTTGTAAGCTTGTTTTGCAGTCCAGAAGCTATGGAGAAATTAAGTATGCTTAATCATGCTTCTTTCTTATTATACTACTTCCTTAGCCAAGTGGCTTTAGAGGAGAAGATGACATCTACAAACGCAGTTGCACTATTAGATAGATTAATCGAGTGTGCCACAGAAAAATGGCAGAAAACACTTGCGTTTCACCAAATGGGCGTTTTATTATTCGAGAGAGAAGAATATAAAGGCGCCCAATGTTGTTTCGAGGCAGGGTATGAAATGGGTCATGTTTATTCAGCAACGGGTATTGCTCGAACCATGTACAGACAAGGAAAAACCTATTTAGCGCGTGATCTAATCAACAAGATTATATCTGAATATAAACCGAATGGATGGATGTTTCAAGAAAGATCTTTATACAATCTTGGAAGTAAAAAGCTTTCTGATTTAGAAGAAGCCACTAGATTGGATCCAACACTTGCATACCCGTATAAATTTAGATCCGTAGCAATGGTGGCTGACAAATTGATCAATGAAGGTATTCAAGAAATCAATAAAATCATCCGATTCAAGGTTTCTCCTGATTGCCTTGAATTACGGGCATGGTTTTATCTTGTTCTCGAGGATTATCAATCTGCAGTGAGGGATATTCGAGCATTGTTGAGTTTAGAGCCATATTACATGATGTTTCATGGTAAAATGAGAGGTGATTATTTGGTAGAAGTGTTGAGTCAACGAGTTCAACAGTGGAGTCCTGCTGATTGCTGGCTGCAGCTTTATGATCGGTGGTCTTGTATAGATGATATTGGCTCACTTGCTATAATACATCAGATGATGGCTCATGACCCAGGAAAAAGTCTCTTGAGGTTCAGGCAGTCCTTACTTCTTCTGAGGTAGGTGAACTAGATATCTTTAATCTATTATTATTGTTGTTGTTTTTTAAAGTGATTACATGTGGATTTTGAATAAAAATCTCTAAGAATAGTGTTTGGGCGTGGCGTGCTTTTGCTATTTAAAGTTCTAATAATCCAAACACTCCCTTATTTTTGCATTAGAGTCTAACAAAGAACCTATTGGGCACAGATTAAATTGCCAAAAGGCAGCCATGCGAAGCTTGCGATTGGCTAGAAATCTTTCAACTACAAAGCATGAAAGACTTGTGTATGAAGGGTGGATCTTATACGACACTGGCTACCGTGAAGAAGCTTTATCTAAAGCCGAAGAGTCGATTTCTATTCAGAGATCATTTGAAGCTTATTTTCTTAAAGCATATACACTGGCAGATGCATCTCTTGATCCTGATTCTTCTTCTTTTGTTATACAACTTCTTATCAATGCTCTCAAATGCCCTTCAGATGGACTTCGGAAAGGACAAGTAAGTGACATCCAGACACACTTCATAATAAAACATTCTTAAAAACAATATTAATCTAAATCTTTGAATAAAATTGTTAATTTTTACGGATTGTTGCAGGCCTTGAACAATCTAGGGAGTATATATGTGGATTGTGGGAAGCATGATCTTGCTGCAGATTGTTATGTAAATGCACTCGACATAAAGCATACAAGAGCTCATCAGGGGTTGGCACGCGTGTATTCTCTTAGAGATGAAAGAAAAGCTGCATATGATGAGATGACAAAGCTTATAGAAAAGGCTGAAAATAATAGTGCGTCTGCTTATGAAAAACGCTCAGAATACTGTGATCGTGATAATGCTACCCGTGATTTATGTATGGCTACTCAGTTGGATCCTCTCAGGACTTACCCATATAGATATAGAGCTGCAGGTACTTTTTTTAAACCCCCAAATTTATAAAGTTAATTTAGATTACATGTCTAGATGATTGATTGGTACACTTTATCCCACCAGTATTAATGGATGAACAAAAAGAAACCGAAGCTGTTGAAGAGCTTACAAAAGCCATAACTTTCAAACCTGAACTACAAATGCTCCATCTACGAGCAGCATTCTATGAGTCAATGAGTGATTTCAAGTTAGCCCTTAGAGATTGTGAGGCAGCACTCTGTTTAGATCCCAATCACAAGGAGACCCTCGAGCTCTATAACCGAACACAAAGACAAGCTGCTGAAAACACATGAGTTACTTCTTATTCTTCTACTGAAGAGGAAAGAAAACATCTACAGCTACACCCACCCTCCATTGGCTCCATTACCACTGGGGATTCATAGCCCAAAATCTATGAATAAAGAGGGGCCAGATGTGTGTGCAGAAACAAGATATTCTGAGGTTCAGAATCGCAGAATTCCAAGGTACGATTCAAGAAACATATTATGTGAATCTGATTAAGGTCGAAAAGAGGGAAATTTTTAATGCGTACGACCCTCCTAGTCATGTTGTAAGTTGTAATTTGTAAAATCATTGTTTCTTTATAAATTCTTGAATGATACAAGCTTCTCTGTTTTGCTCTATCTGGGCATACATTATAAGTTTTCAGGAAGTTGTATTACTTTTGGGTTTGAAGATTCTCTTTTGTCATTATAAATTGAAGTATAATTATGGAGTTACAAACGTTGAAAGATGAA
Organism: Pulicaria dysenterica; assembly: GCA_947179395.2. NCBI lineage: Eukaryota > Viridiplantae > Streptophyta > Magnoliopsida > Asterales > Asteraceae > Pulicaria > Pulicaria dysenterica. The sequence continues at coordinate 79,898,979 of OX359288.1, read as the reverse complement.
CAAATCAGTACTTATTGACCAGCTTTGCTCCAAGAAAACCCTCCAACTTTAAAAAACATTAATTTAAGGTAATACAAATTCTTAAAAGTGTTACTTTTACAAATACTTGTGCCATAATAGTCGAACTTTTGACCTTTTTATAATTGTGTGTATCCATCAAGACTTGTATATATGCAATCAAGTTTTTTTATTTACATATTTATGTATAAAAATTACATCAATTTTCCATACTGTATGTTACAAAATTGCATCAAAAGGTAATTCTAAAAGTTAATTGCATACATTAGAAGTTTTTATTGTTTGTTACACACAATAACAAAAGGGCCAAAGTGAAGTTGTCTTTTTTATATACCTAAAACAGAAACTGTACCAACGTTGGTTACTTTTTTTTTTATGTTGAATTAACCATTCACAAAGGTTTAATACTTCTACTATTAAGAATATATACAGAACACTCGTAGATACAAATCGAATACTTGCAATCTTTTTAGCTTAACTCGTTTGATGATAAGATCTCGAGTTCAGCCCACCAAAGTGGTGAAGTAGTAGGCATTGCACCTTCGGGTGCCATGGCTGTGATCTCCTTCAACCTACCTGTAACCTCTCTCATCGTTGGTCTTTGATTCGTGTCAGAAAGAACACAGCTTTTGATCACTTCAAAAAGCGCATAAACAGTATTGTTCTCTAAAGAACTCAAAGTCGGATCCACTATGTTTGAAACGGGCTGTTTGGTTTTCAAGAAATCTGATACCCAATTTTCTAAGGAGTGGTTAGTAAGCATCTTACCAGTGATGAGTTCAAATAAGATTACACCAAAGCTGTAGACATTGCTCTGTGGGGAAGAAGGCGGGGTCTCTAAAAGCTCGGTTTTTGTGGGTCTCTTTTTTGTTGCATCCCAGAAGCTGAAATCTGAGATTTTGGCTGCATAGTCTTCAGTTAGATATATAGATGATGATTGTAAGTTATTGTGAGAGATGGGCGGGTTGAGTTGGTGTAGGTACTCGAGGCAATATGCTATGCCCATAGCTACACGTAATCTTGTTGACCAATCTAAATGTTCGGCTTCTTCAACTGGATAATCAACAAAAAAAGATATTATCACTGGCTAATGTTATATATCAAATAAAAGAATACTAACACAGACAAGATGAAAAAAAGTAAAACTGTCAAAATTTATTAGTGAGAGAAGTAGGTTGTAATATCTAACTCATTTTGTCACCTCTATTCATCATGATGATGAATATCTAACTCATTAACAGCCAATGTTAATGAACCAGTACCTAATCCTTTCAAGGGCATGTGATTTAGATGTGCACCAGTTGTCATCAGATAAGTATAGGGTGGGGTGCATTTCTGATGAATATCTAAATTCTTTAAAAATTATATATCATATGACAGCTATTCCATTAATATTATTATTATAAATGCTAAGCTAGATTAAATGGTCTTAATAAATCTCTTAATTTGCATGAATTATTGGCTAGCATGCATGATTAATTTGAGAATCTCGTGAAGAGTTCAAGATGATGAAAAAGTCAAATAGCAGACCATGAACTCTAAACTAGATTTGAAAGGTCAGAGTTTGATTTGGCAACTCAATATATTAATAAAAGGGTCTTTCTTGTGTAGCAAATGTTTGATGTAGTCATCGAATCTAAAAGAGTTGACGAAAAGTCAATCCTTGATCATAGGATACTAATAGAGACTGTAAAAATGGAAAACTGTAAAAATGGAGAACTTACAGTGAAGGTGCTCAAAGAGAGTTCCATTTGGAGCATACTCAAAAACCATCATTCTTGTGAAAGGTTTTTGTTCTTCACAATACCCAATAAGATTCACAAAGTTCTTGTGATTAACCCTTGACAGCATTTCTATCTGAAAAACAAAAGCAATTCATTTTAATTAAAAAAAAGTTTAAACAAGATTCGTCTGTTATTAGGTTTAAACTTCCTAACCTTGTTTCTGAACTGGGTCTCTAGATTCTTGGTCCAATCTTTAGCCGATATTATTGCGGTGGATGTCACGGCTATTTCAACCCCACTTGAAAGAGTCCCTTTGTACACAGTGCCATCTAACATCGACCCAATTATATTACTAAAATCTTCACAAGCTGTTACAAGTTCCGGGCGTTGGAGACTTGGAACACCTGATATTGACACAAACTTATTATTAGATGTGGAAATTTAAGGTTTAGTAATTGGTCAAAACGGGTAATTTTTGGTACAGGTCAATAACAGATCGGGTCAAGTCAACCCGTTCACAATTACATGGCTAACAAATGCACCTTTACTTAATATACATATATAGTATAAGAGAGAGGATGCATGAAAACAAGCAAAAAAAATATATATATATATATATAAAAATGAACAACCTGTTGTGAATGCTTTCTGGAGCTGCCCACTTAAACCTGTAGCCCATGGGTTAACTGTAACGACCTTATTTCTTTTAAAGAAAAGAAATCCAAAAGCTGAAAGAAATATAAATATCGAACCCCCAACAACCCCAGACCATATTAGAAGTGTGTGATGTTTTGACTTGTGACTCCTGATGCCTGGAATCACAGCAGGTGAAGGAGCTAAAGCAGGCTCGATTTCTGGTACAAAGGGTGCAACTGGCGGGCTTGCTGGTGGGAAAATTGGCAATGGTGGAAGCACGGGAGACGGTGAAGGGACGGAAACTTGTGAAGGGGGTAACGATATAGATGAGGTTGGGATACCTAATGGTGATGGTGATGGTGAGACCTGTAACAGCTTCCTTTCTGTAGCATCTCTGGTTTGAATAACATTCCTAAAAGAAATCAGTAGAACAAGATTTCACATTTATGTGCAAGATGTCAAGATTGGATACATGTTTACTTACAAATTGGATTTGAAGTTGGAAATTAGTCAGCATGACTATAAAGTCAAACCAGATGTGTCAATTTTGATCCATTTACTTATTAGTGGGCTGATTCGGGTTAATGCCTGTCTCCAATTCGGGTCAAATAAGAAAACAGCTAAAAGGGAAACCTAAGAAGCCAGTTGAAAATCATCCAAAATGTAATTGTAGTGTGTAAAACCTTGTAAATGATTTTATCCACAACATTATAAGATTATTACTAAAGTAACATTTATTCTCTCGTCATTACATAACATACTCGTTATCTACATGAAAATATGAAGTCCTTAAATAAGAGCTTCGAGTCAACCAAACCCAAAGCAAAAATTACCAGGTTTGACCAACTCACCCACACACACATTTTGTCATATTTATGCAAGGCACTTACCAGGAATTGGACTCGCTATAACCACTAATATCATCACGGAAACCAGTGAGCCGATCCTCATCGGCTTGAAACTCAGAAAGTGTATTAAGATTGTCCACTTCAGGGGAAAGAGTATCAAGAAAATTATTATTATCCAATAAACTGCATCAATAATCATATTATGAACCTGAGTTAGTTAGGGCAAGGGTTATAAACATTTTACATTATTTACAGTGTGAAAGTAGAACTTACAGAGTTGATAATGATAGATTATTGACAAGATCAGATGGGAACAGCCCAGTAAAGTTATTGTATCCCAAATCCAGCACTTCTAGCTCCTTTAAATCTCCAATTTCTTTAGGAATTGTTCCGTAAAAAGAATTATTGCGCAAATTACTGCCATATAGCAAACAAAATAATCATTGGAACATGATCTGTGACTGATTAAACAAACCATAAATAGCAGCAATCATGGATGCTTGCTTACATGGATTTCATATTTGTCAGCTTCCCAAGCTCTGGTGCAAGCATTCCTTCAAGGCATAGATCTCCTAAGTCCCTGTAATTGTTTAACAATTATAAGCTACATAAACTACAATAAGTTTCATCCTGATCTAAGCATGCCAATAACCATAATGTTATCTCTAAACTACTGCAGATTGGGGTTAGCTAGGCATTAGATCGAACACCTAACAGTCAAATTAAACAATCAATCATGAAATCAGATTCTAAGATGTCATGTGATCATAGTAAAATGTGCAATGATTACTGAGGTGAAAGAAGCTTACAAGATGACAACTTTCCCGTCGGAACACTCAACCCCGAACCAAGAACAATGACCGAACTCCACTGCTCCACCATCTTTATCCCAACCAGACAAAACCCCAAAAGGGTCCCTCTCAATTGCATCTCGAAACTTCAACAACGCCAACCCTGCAAAATCATAAATATGAAAACGTTAATCACAAACAAAATTGGAGTCCAGAATCAAAGAGCTGCTTCAGAAAGCGCCATACCTTCGGTGTTGAGAGACCAACAAAGACTAAAATTATGATAAAAAACTAATGTAGCAGCAAACACTAAAGCCGATTGTAGCTTAAACCGATTGTATTTCCAACATCTTTCCATTTTGAATAAGAAGTACAAGAAGAAGAAAGAATCAAGGGTTAACGAGATGAGTCGTGATGAAATTGAATTCGAAGTTAAATGATCCAAGAACAGGCGAGAGACGCGGTAATCAGTTAACAAAAATTGAATTAAGAAAAAGGTAGTGAGTCAGAGTCAGTAATCACCGACTCCTGAGAATGTGGGTTTCAATTACAGAAGGGAATTCGGATATATGTTTGATCGTCAGTTTTTGCGTATCAGATTGGAGAATGAAACAAATAATAAAAATTATGAATGAACATATGAATTTCGTAGATATTTCTGTAGAATTTGTCTTGTTGGATTGACCTGACCGTGTCGTTTGTTTTTGGTGGTTTTTATAATGGCCGCCGTCCTGTTCCTGGGATGTGGTCTGTCACGTGCTACCTTTTTTTCACTTCCATGTTCTATACTACAGTACGGGGCCATGTTTGGTGGGAATGACATTTAAATTTAATATAAATATTCAACTACGTCTAATAAATGGGTTTAGTACTCATTTTTTTCCTTTGAAAAAATAACAATAATTTGAATGTACTTTTTTTTTCTTTTACATTTGTAAATTAATTAAAATATTAGTTTATCCTTTTTACTTTTTCTAATATTCATGTATATACTTAATTACTTATTAATTATAAATCATTCTATAAACAATGATAAATTTAGCTATATTAGTCATTCGATAACCCTTAACGCTCGCGTGTCTATAACTTTTGATAACCCAAGTTTATCGTTTTCTAATAAATGGTGTTGTGTTCTTCAAAGCGAACGTACATGAAATTATACATAAGTGAATATATCCGACTTATATACATGTGGGGAGGGTTCATTCGAGAACCGTTGTTAGTGCGAGAACTACGAGAACCAATCACAGTCGTTCCTTGGATATTGAAACTTCATGGATGGAGAGCGTGGAGGGATAGAGTGTGGCAGAGTGCATGTAAGGGATTTATGGGTTGACAATGACATTGAAGGATGAGAAATTGGATGACTCACATTAGTTCTCGCGGTACTCGCATTAAAAGTGGTTCTCAAATGAACTTTTTTATATATATGTTTATACATCTTTTTGTCCTTGTTTTAGTATTTATTTTTTTGTAACATTTGAAATTTTTTCCTTTTCTTACATGTTTGTGCTCCAACAATATGTAATTCAGCAATTCTTCAACTTATTTACCAAGACAATATAAATCTTGTAGAAAGAAAAGTAAAAAATTCAATTAAAAATGGGAAGTAATTAATAGTTAGAACACATGATAAAATACATGTAGAATAATATACACCCTTTTGCGTTTGGTGATCGAAGTTTGAAGATGACGAAGCCAAATTAGTTTAATATTTACTTGAAAAGGTCACGAATGATGATAATTAATTGGCCGCCTGCTCTACCACTACAAGTATTAATATGAAAACTGTTCTTTTTTTATTTCCTTTAAACTTGAGTTCAATTCGTATTCAAAACAAGTGGTTTTTATATATAGTATAGTATATTAATATTATTATAATAAGAAGGGTGATACAGTTAGAATATTACACCACAATAACTTTCAACCAGATGTATTGTGAATTTCAGTGAATGGTTCAAGTATGACAAAAACAAAACCTTTAATATATTGCAATATATACATATACATACATACATCATATATACTACATTATAAAACATTTAACTTTCTCTCTCTTAAAAATTTTAAGACTACTTAATTTTAAGTAGTACAATTTTTTTTGCTTATGATACAAACACTTAAAGCAATAGTCTAACCAATCATTCCCTTGATTATCTCAACAAATTTAAGGCAATTATTACTTTAATAAATCATTCAACATCACAAAAATTATTTAATTTATCTCATTATGGCTAAATTACTTACATCAATACAATTTTAAGGCTATAATATCTTTTTCTTTAATTATTCAATAATAATATTTTTTAGCTGTTTTTCAAAAACTATTTTAACAACTAATAAAATGGTTGATTGTAAAAAAAACATAAAAAAAATCAGAAAAGGTAGAAAATACATGGATAGGTTGACTAACATTACACTTCACATATCATACCCTACTTTTTAAATCAAGCATGTTATCGAGTATAAACTATTGTCATCGTCGCCGCATTGCGCGGGTGCAATGCTAGTATATATATATATATATATATATATATATATATATATATATATATATATATATATATATATATATATATATATATATATATATATATATATATATATATATATATATAGACAAAAGTTCATGCGAGAACCGTTGTTAGCGCGAGAACCAATCTAAGCCGTCTAATTCCCCCTCCTTCAATGTCATTGCCCACCCATGAATTCCTCACATGCACCCTGCCACACCCTATCCCTCCACGCTCTTCATCCATGATACTTCCCATATCCAAGGAACGGCTGAGATTGGTTCTCGCACTAACAACGGTTCTCGCATGAACCCTTCCCTATATATATATATATATATATATATATATATATATATATATATATATATATATATATATATATATATATATATATATATATATATATATATATATATATATATATATATATATATATATATATATATATATATATATATATATATATATATATATATAGTGGGATGTTCAAATGAAAACATTAAATTTATTGAGAATGGGAGACTCAGTCCCAGCCGTCCAATTCCCCCTCATTCAATATCATTGCTCAGATTGGTTCTCGTGGTTCTCGTACTAAGAATGGTTCTCGCATGAACTTTTTCATATATATATATATAGAGAGAGAGAGAGAGACAGGATCAAATAATAACACTTTTATATTTGGAGAACGGTGAGAACAACTCCTGACCAATCATTTACAAAAGTCATATAAGGGTATTTCCGTCTCTTCATAAAAGAATTAATTTCACCCATTTTGGAAACTATTATACATATAAAATATTTCCTAATTTATCATTCTAGAATCAATAGGATTAATACACATCTTCAATCTTTTTTGTGAGTTACACCATCTGTTTTTTTATAGATATGCATGATAATTATCATCTTCATTAAGGTGAAGAAGCTGTGAAATGATAGATGATTATTTAATTCATGATGCTTCAAATGTATGTTGAATATATTATTGGGTCTACCAATAGTAATTAACTTATGTGATTAATTTGTTCCAATTTTCTTTTCATTTATTGGTTTTTTATTATTGAATCATAGCTTATAGTTATTGTATACTAAAAGTTTTGTTACTGGGTGTTGATTATTTTCAATTTTGTATGACCATATTATTCTCGATTTTTGTGCGTGTTTGTATTCATTTTTGTTTTATAGTGATATATATAATTAAGACATTAATAGCAAATATTAAGTGGAAAGAGACAAATATTTGTATTCAAGTATTCTATGCTTAATAAAAAAATTATAGGGAGGTGTATGCTTTTTTGCATTCTTTTCTTTTTTATTTTCTTGATGTATTGTAATGTTTGCATTTTTTTTATTAGAACTGCATCTGCATATTCACCGGTATTTTTCTTATTTATTGCATCTAGTTTATTAAGACCACAACTTCATATTCATCGGTGTTGCATCAAGCCTATTTTTTGTCTTTTAATATATAAGCGCATATGTTGCACGTTTTTTTGTGAAATAACGTAATAAAGATGGTTGACAATTGAAAATGGTCTTGGTAGATAAATATAAGATGTAGGAACAAAAATTATGTGAAATTAGGAAGGAGGCAATGACAATTATACGAAGATGTAGGGATAAATATGAAGATGTAGATAAATATGAAATCATATATATAAAACTATAGATAATCACTTACAAAAATTGATGATAATGTGCAATCATAAATTCTATTTAGAGATTCCATGCATCATCTTCCATAACCATTTTGCATTTGGCTAAAATTATATACACCTACCATTGAAACATTAGGAACGCTAGGAATACTACATTTTGTCTATAATATCACTGCATCTAACTTAAAATTATTATATCTTGGCTAATAAATATAAGGTACCGTTGAAATTACTCTCATTTAAGAACATATGCATTTTGTCTAAAAACCATTGCATCTAGTGTAAAATCATTGAATTTTGTCTAAAAACACTACATCTCATCTAATATATATAATTTATTATTATTTATTTATATAATATATAATTAATATAATCCAGCACTCCACCAGCATCCATATTTAAACAAAAAAAATTAATATTCATAACAAAAAATCATTACATCTCAAGGTTGAAAGTTGTTTATATATAATTTTTTAAAAGGCATATATATAATTCATTTATTTTTCTTTGTGAGTATATATGTACTAATATTACAAAACAATTTAAATTTAAAAGAAAAGAAAAAGAAAAAGAAATGTGATTTGGAATAAGAAACATCCAGCCGATTTGAAACGTTCGTATTTCACATTTGAAGGTTTTGCATAAATGCATTTAATCTCCTGACTTACCATATATTAGACATTTATTATTCACATTGAGTTTTTACAATTTTACTCTTTTATGTAATTATCTTCCTAATTTAGTATCTTAATTGACCCTATGATCTAAGCCGTTAATGCCAACATCTAATGGTTTTAATTTGTTCTCATCGTTATCCAAATAAAGAGTGTTCTCACAGGATCCTTACTATATATATATATATATATATATATATATATATATATATATATATATATATATATATATATATATATATATATATATATATATATATATATATATATAGGTAGCGGTTCAAACGAGAACTGTTTTTCGTACGAGAACCATCCTAGACCAATCAATTAATTTCTTGTCGTTTTTATTTAATTATAAATTAAAAGGGTATTACAGTCATATGTTTAATTTTGTCTTATTCTAATTAGATGGCAGCTATGTCGGTAACATTTCATAACCCAAATTACAAATCCACCCACATTATCTGTCTACTTCATCTTACCGGCGACCATCACCACCGTCGCCATCAAAGCGCCACCACCGCCGCTGTCAAAGTGTCACTAACACTTATTCCTCCTTAGATCATGTAGCACTGTCAGCAGCTATGAATTTTACTATGTCTCTCTTCGAGCTTTGATGCTCTAGATCTAACATTTTTCTCTTTCTTCCCCAAAAGTTTTCAACCTGCGGTGATATGCAACTTCTCTCCGGCGACTTGTGCAGCTCCTTCTCTCTCTGTATTTGAGCTCCAAGCTGGAACCTTCACCATCAATATTCCAGATCTAGATTCGAACTCTTCCCATAACCCAAATCTGTAGTACATGGGAAAACTCGTTCGAAATTTTTTGAATCAAATTAAACCCAGATCTGTAACGTTTGGTGATCGGTAAGTAAGATCTGATATCATTTTGCTTAAATATGCAATGTTTGGAGAAGATAAGAGTTAGAGGGGTTGAGACTTAACTCATTCAAAAGCATTTTTGCACCTGATAATATGCAAGAGTGGGAAATAAGGAGTTAGAGACTTTTAATAATTTGGGTTAGCTTTTGAGGGTTAAAAGCATATGCATTATGACAAGGGAAAACCATCACAACACTAAGGTCATCTATCACTCTATATTTTCTATTTTTTTAATTATTATTATACATACTACGTTACATGACATGACATGTGTCATATGAGCTAGTGACATTACATACATTTTTTAATTGATTTTTACTTATCGCAAGTGTAATCATGTAATATAATTTTGATTTTTAAATTTGTACTATATTAAAATGGATCGTCTTTTGTACTTAAAATATTATATATAAAGAAAAAGAATGTTTATAATCATATATAGTTAGTGTAATATTTAGTTTGGTGTGATGGATCTATAAGATTTATTTAGATATATGTGACATTCTTGGGTTACAGTAACGTCCTGCATCTATTTGCACATGCGCATATTTACATCTGTGTTGAAAAAACTAGATGAGTTACATGTCTAAAACTTCCCAATGATCCTCTTGAAGGCTGTCCGTTTAATCATGAGAATGATTTGCGAGTGGTGTTATTTCTGAGTCTTGGTTATATGTGAATGATTATGAGACTGGGTTATTAGTTTTGAGATGGTATTAAAGGGGTAAAAACCCACTTTAGAAATAATATTTGCACATGTGCAAATTTTTTTCATTTGTGCAAATATTTTGCATATCTGCATATGTGCAAAAATATTTGCACTTGTGTAAATATTCTCATATTTGCACATGTGCAAATGTCGAGCTGTAATGAAAAAAAACCCAGCAAAATATGTGCAAAATTTGCACTAGTGCAAATTTCGAGCTGTACAGAAAAAAAACCCAGCAAAATTTGCACTAGTGCAAATTTCGAGCTGTACATAAAAAACCCAGCAAAATTTGCACTAGTGCAAATTTCGAGCTGTACTGAAAAAAAAACCCAGCAAACACAAAAAAAAAAATTGAAAAAATATATCAAGACCGGTCTCAAATTAAAGAACATAATTTTCTCGTTAATTTGGTATAATTTTCGTAATTTAACACTTTTCCGTTTGATGTATATATTAGTTTATAAAATACGGGGGTAATGTAAAAATGTCCAAACTACCCTTAATTAATTAATGATAAGTTTGATTAGTTTAAGGTTATCCATTAACAACTCTTTAATCTCAACCGTCCATCTCTTTGATCAATGGCTGTAATTGGTTCTCGCAGTTCTCGTACGAAAAACGGTTCTCGTTTGAACCGTCACCTATATATATATATATATATATATATATATATATATATACACACACACACACAATGTTGTGTATATATTAAGTTCACTCGTTGTAGTAAGTACTATTCTTAACTAATAACCACGTCGATGTAATTAACCAACCTACCATTAACACTTCGTAATAATAATTGTTCCATACAAACATATTTGCCTTCCATACCTTTAGTTTAAAAATGTCCGCTTAATTATTTATACTCGTTACCCGTAGAATGAGTTTCACTAAGACAACATTTTGGAAGCGCTAAGCAGAAAATGATCTCTAAGCTCCAACAATAAGATATATGAAAGTATATCATGTTGGATTTAATTTCTTGAGATATGAGAATACTTTGTACAATTCATTTAAAATAAAAAAGGAATTGACTTAGGAACTAATTTTATCCTGAATTGTAGATGCTGATTTCGTACTTAAATTAGGTAGATAATTATTGCATGGAATCTATAACGTTAGGTGTAATGTAGGTTTTGCTAGTTATCGCAATATAGGTAGAAAACGCAACATACTTTTCTTTGTTTAATTTCTTTAAGATGACAATCTTTAATTCTAATTAATTATTATTAATTTCAAGAATCAAATCAAGAAAATTGCATGTCCAAAGAAAGTAAAATTGATATTTAGACGTTGATAACCCATCACATGAGTAAAAACGGATTTATCAGTCTGTCAGATCATAATATTTGGATTAAAGCCAAAATAGTTTCTTCTTTTTCTAAGACAGATTTTATAAACATATTTCGTAAAAAAAATTATTATATCCAATCCCATTTTTATCTTGTAACAAAAAAATATAATCAAACTTTCAATGTAAATTTATTGTATACATTTAACCTTTACCAACCAATTAGCAACTTATTTTTTGGGCTTCTTTTATGTTTATGTTTTATTTATTGCTACTTTTCTACGGATCTGTTCATGATTTTCACCTTATAAGAGGAGGAATTGGTTAACAAGAACCCTAAATCTTGAACGGATTAACGCTAAATGAGGGTACAAAGATCGATTAAGAGGAGTAATGGATTAATAGACAACGAACAAACCTAAAATCAGATAATCAACATGAATCTGAACATGAATCCAACAAAAAAGCGACTGTACCAAATGAACAATCACAATTCATATGTGGCAAATAAACCTATATTAATTTAAATATGGGATTCATAGAAGCATGGTACTAGATGAACAATCACGAACAAACTCGGATTAACCCTAAACCCATTTTATGGAGGCAACAAGAAAATAACAAGAACCTATTCAGCAAATCTTCCCAAGATCTCAATCAATTCTCTGTTTTTACTGCATGTTTCTTGTTAATTGATTACTTTGTTAATCCCTTCTTCCTGTTATATCACGTAATAACAGGTCCCGAAAATGATAATTTTGTTATTTTCATCATTTTCGTCACCTACTGTTACATGATATATAAGGGGACACGAAATTGATTAAAATGACGAAATTTTTATCATTTTCGGGACCTGCTGTTTAAGTGATATATAAGGGGACACGAAAATGATGAAAATAACGAATTTTATCATTTTCGTCACCTGATGTTAAGTTATATAGAAGGGGCAGCCGAAAATGATAAATTTTGTTATTTTCATCATTTTCGGGTCCTGCTGTTTAAGTGATATATAAGGGGGGACACGAAAATGATGAAAATGACGAAATTTTATCATTTTCGTCACCTGCTGTTAGATGATATACAAGGGGCACGAAAATGATAAATTTCGTCATTTTTATCATTTTCGGGACCTGTTGTTTAAGTGATATATAAGGGGGACACGAAAATGATGAAAATTACGAAATTTATCATTTTCGTCACCTGCTGTTACATGATATACAAGGGGCACGAAAATGATAAATTTCGTCATTTTTCATCATTTTCGGGACCTTCTGTTTAAGTGATACATAAGGGGACACGAAGATGATGAAAATGACGAAAATTGATCATTTTCGTCACCTGCTGTTACGTAATATATAAGGGGCAGCCGAAAATGATAAATTTCATCATTTTTGTGCCCTTGTATATCACGTAACATCACAGCAGGTGACGAAAATGATAAATTTTGTCATTTTTATCATTTTCGGGACCTACTGTTTAAGTGATATATAAGGGGACACGAAAATAATGAAAATGACAAATTTATCATTTTCGTAAAAAAAAATTCAGAAATATAGGAAGAGTTGTCTCGTTTGAAAGAGGATTAAAAAATTAGTAGATTGGTATAATTTTTTTGCTCAAATTTTAAAAAATTGAAATAGTTATGTCATTTAAAAATTTGAGGGGTAAAAAAAATGGGTTTTTTAGAAGGCTGGAGCATGGCGTGGATTTTTTTATCAAATTATTAATTTTCCATCTTGTCCTTTTAGATGAGTGGCTAAGATTGAGACTTTGGAGTTTTTGTTTAAGGGAGGTTTTTATTGAGAGTTCATGCGAGAACCGTTGTTAGTGCGAGAACCGTGAGAACTAATCTCGGCCGTTTCTCGGATATGGAAAGTTTCATGGATGGTAAGTGTGGAGAGATAGAGTGTGGCAGGGTGCATGTGAGGAATTCATGGGTGGGCAATGACATTGAAGGAGGGGAAATTGGACGGCTCAGATTGGTTCTCGCGGTTCTCGCACTAACAACGGTTCTCGCATGAACTTCTTTATATATATATATATATATATATATATATATATATATATATATATATATATATATATATATATATATATATATATATATATATATATATGGTAGGGATCCTGTAAAAAGAGAATTAAGGTACAAAGAGTAAGGAGAAATCTCAGTCATTCATTTTTCCTGTAACTGCTCCTATAAAATTGGCTTTTCTCGTTTTGTTTTAATTTAAAAAAATTACAGAAAGGGTATAATAGTCTTTTTGTTTACCATCCCCTACAATTCTGTAAACAACAATCAACGCCAATGACCAGTTCCAGAATAACAAATCGAGCTTCAAACCATGATAACAGATGCACAGATGCTCAAAAATCAGTTTCAATATAATTTCAGAACCACTCTTGAATCGATGATAAACATATACATAGATGCACGAGTAAATCTCAGGCCACTGTAAATCGATGTATAAACATACAGTCGATGCACAAACCCAAAATCTAGATAAATATATACAAAAAATCGATGTATAAACATACAACTGATTCACACATATAAAACCATGATTCATATTCAGAACGAGTTCCAAATGAACAATCAGGCTTCAAACCAGTTTCAGATGAACAATCGGGCCTCAAACCAGTTTCAGATGCACAAATCACAGCGCATCATGTTGACGAAAGGAATCAGATGCTTGAGAGGACGGTTTGCTTTGTGGAGGTCGGCGATAACCGAAACCCTAGGCGGCGGCAAAGAAGCAACCCCGTATCGTTGTTCTGTATGCGGTGGGGAGGCGGTGGCAAGAAGCAAATTGAGACCTAGGCGGCGGCGAGAAGCAAACCTCATCATCGATGGTCTATGCGGTGGGGAGGGAGACGAACGAATGGGCAGCGGAGGTTCTTAAACTTGTATATGCGGCGCAGATGTGGTGGGCGGAGGACGACTGGGTTTTCGAGAGCAGCGGGGCGGCGAGGAAGCAGGGGCGGCGAGGAAAGCAGTGGGCGGCGATAGGGTTTCGGGAGTGGGGGTTTTCGTGAGGCGAGATGTAAAAGGGGCAGATCTCAGGCGTTAATGTGAACGTGGATGAAGGAGGGACCGTATATCAAGGGAGGAGAGAGAGAGCAAGTGTAAAATGTCTCAATTGCCCCTAACCGAATTTTGATTTAAAAAGACACATGTCACTTCCAGATTCCTCCCTACCCTTTTTACCTTAAAACTCTTTTTATTTGATCCTGATTCTATATATATATATATATATATATATATATATATAGGGGAGGGTTCAAACGAGAACTGTTTTTCGTACGAGAACTGCGAGAACCAATCTCAGCTGTTCCTTGGATATGGGAAGTTCATGGATGGAGAGCGTGGAGGGGATCAAGTGTGGCAGGGTGCATGTGAGGAATTCATGGGTGGGCAATGACATTAAAGGAGGGGGAATTGGACGGTTGAGATTGGTTTTCGCGGTTCTCGTACGAAAAACAGTTCTCGTTTGAACTTTTACCTATATATATATATAATTAGGCTAAGGTTCGGTTCAAAACAACAATATTATACGTAGAACATATAGAACCGATCATAACCTTTAAGATTTAGTTGATCAGTTGTTGAGATTACGATCATATATGCATTTACGTTAATCAAATATGCAATGCAAATTACGTAAATTAAATATGTAGTCGTAATCTTAACAATTGATGATCCAAATATAAAAAGATTGATTTTGTATGAATAATATGTAAGTCTAATATATATTGGTCGTTGTTATAATTATATATAACCCCTATTACTACCATAATAATTTAGTCTTTTTATAAAACCCTTTAGGCAAATATACGAATTTGCCTACAAATTAAGGAGTTTCCAAACCTGTTCGCCTATTTAACTTGTTTAGTCACATATCAATCTCTAAATGTTAGTTAACTCGTTACAGGAAAAGAAAAAAGAAAAAAACTTGACTCAAATTGGCTTATTTATACATGAGTTTATAACCGACACCAAGAACTAATGTGAAACGGAAGTCATGGCTTATGAATCATGATAGAAACTTGCTACCAAAAGCATTTGCTTTTGTTTTCTGATGGATGCTGTGTGTCTCCTTCTTGCAATTGAAAGTGGGGGCCTTATTTATTACACATATTGGGTGTGTTGATGCTTGGGATATTGGAGTCCCAATATGTGGGGTTCCCTCATGTTACATGTTATCATAACATTATTGTATTGTATTTACAAGTACAAGTTTTCGTATGTTTGAAGACCCAAAAACTTGTTATAAAAGTGACCGATATATATTTTATATTTCTCGTACTATGTTAAGTTGTGATTGAAAACTGTTCAGTGTTGTCGTGTGGTTGATGAATCATGAATAATTAATTGTTTTAACGAAGTTTCTAACTTAAATAAATGTGACCTAGTTAATTAAATACGTACATTGTATAGCAAGTGAATATAAAAATAAGGAGTTGGAATATTTGGTAAGAAGTTAGAAAGGGAGATTGTGACAAGATAAAAGCAAGTCTTGTATGTTAAGACCCCCCCACCTTAGAGATGTAGAGTGAACATCTTATCTCACTCATGGACCATCATCATCTCTGTTTCTTTGAAGCAAAACTTTGATAGACCAATTGCATCGGTTTCTAATTGTTATTATTATTTTTTTATAAACAAGTAGCTCGCATACACGTTTTGACTTAGGGTTAATTTAAATCCATAATCTTTGGTTAATAAGACATAGGTGATTTTTTTATAATTCTTTGTTGGATGCTGTTATACTTTGTATTAACGTAGTCAGAATATTTTATTAGGGTTGGTCAAAAACGTATATTAGAAAAGTTTGGGAAAACAGATAAAGTAGTAAAAATTTATTATAAAAATTTGTTTGCTTAACCATTTAGAAAGTTTGAGTTCTATCTCTTATACTTATAAAATCATTTAAATAGATAATATGTTCATTAAGAATTATAAATTGAGTATTCAAATTCAATTCGTAGTATGTTCATAAAATCCTTTAAAATTATTGTACTAGGTTACCCATCAATTGCTAAATTGAAGTGCATATTAAACTTTGAAACAATTGGGCCTATTGAGAAAAATAATACAAATTTGTTATTGTTTATCATGAATTTACCATACCAACACAAGCTTTCAAATATCATTGAGAAAAGGATTGTTGTCTTTAACATTGATTCCTTCATACGATTCCATGGAATCCTTTCCTTCATCTAAAGATGGATATTTATTACACAAATTGTGGGTGGGCAATGGCTAATCCTACCATCAAAATTGTTGCGCCACTAATACTATGTAAATACGACGTTATTCAATAGTGAATTGCAAAATGAAACTTTAATTTTATTATTTAACTTATCGTAAATTTAAAGTATGCGGTATAAAAGAAGAGAAGTTATGAGAGTGGTGCAACGGCGTCATGATGGCTAAGATTCCCACTTAGCCACCGTGTGGATAGTGTTTCTATGTGGAGAATTCCAAAACAAAGGGGAGGAGTGCATGGTTAAGAAAACTGTGGGTCCTATGCAATCTTTTCTCTTTTCTTTTTGTTGCAATTTTTTATTGGTTAGTGTGTATTAGGTCTGTTATATAATTTGATATGATGAGGAACAACTACTACGGGATGTTAAATGGTGAGAAAAAAACTAGCATCACGATGTGACCAAAGTGGTGTAAGATACCACTCTTATTTATTTCCATTCATCTTACGTCCTTAGTCCTTGACTCCTTGGGTTGACAAGTTTTGTGTTCAAATCTATACCTCTTGTATGTTGTTTGTATCTCATACTATCAAGGCACCGAGATCATAGATTATCTTTTTCTACATTCCTCTAACCTTTAAGTCTTTTCTCTCTATAAAACAATCATGTTAATAGTTTTTGACGGAAATTGTTTTAGAAGATGGAAAATATCTTATGTTTAATTTAATGTTCGTATTAAAAGATACAACTTTTTTTTTTAAATCTGTAAAAATAAATAGTATTTAATTACTTCGAAAAAATATAACTAAAATTTGATTTTCAAAACACTTGTCACTTATTCTCATATTCATAAAAATTAAAATAGCAAAAATTATAAATTTGATATATTTTGATGAAAGAAAACCCTTAAAATATAGTTTTCTAAATTTTTAGCGTTTAATATATTTTAAATTGTATATGTATAATTTAAAAAAACATGTAGAATTAATTATATACTTTAATATAATTAGCCCCTTAAAGTGTTAATCATTATAACCTTTTTATCTCTGCTGGTGTATTTTATAAGTGTGAGATCTGTTTAAAATCCGGACTGGATCAAAAAAATCGGATGTGACTGAAACCCGAAATGTATAGAAAACTAGGACCGGCTAGTCCCGGTCTAGTTCGGTTCGTCGGTTTTTTTTTTCTTTAAGTTGTTTTATACATTGTATCAAACAAAACGGGCCGGGACCGAATTAGACCAAAACTCAAAATCTATAAAAAAAACATGGACCAAAGACCGGACCGACCAGGCCCGGTCCAGACCGGTCTCGAACCGGTTTGTCAGTTTTTCTCGGTCTATCATGTTAGTACCCTTTTTTTTTTCTTTTTATGTTAATTTAATTACTTATGAACAACCCCGTAATGGATAGGAATTCAAGAAAAAAATTCATATATAGGCATATAGCGCGATTTTCTTAAAAAACCAATAATAAAGTTCCTAAAATATTTGATTAAAAAAACTCTAATTCTCTTCCATGAGAGCATATATATTTTGTTATTTTATGTGTTTTAAGCAGTGTTTGTTTTAGTTTATTAAAACTTATTTTTAAAGTTTATTTTTTTCTAGCTTATTTCTATAAACCCAAAGTTACATAAGCCCATAAGTTAGATATAAATCAAAATTAACTAGATTATTAAAATTAAGTTCGAAAAATAAATCTTAATAGTAAACCAAACATGCATTTTCATTATTATAAAACTACTCGTAGCTACTAACCAATATTTCCTGGCAACTATATGATAAATTTTGGTAGCGAACATATAATTATATATATTACTATTTTACATAAAAAAGTTATATTGTCTAAAATAGGAAGTTGCCTACATTATATTATTCTATTGCATAACTTTTTATACCTTTAATCTTTTGTAAGTAATGTATGTATTAAATCTCATTGTTTTGTCTGTATTTTAAGAAGTTTTTACCGGTTAGAGTTTCTTTGCGTTAAACATTTAACTTAGATGTAAGTTATTTAACCCATTTTATTTATGTCAGTTTTTAAAATCACCCTTTTAACCTTCTCTATAAAAAGCAAGTGCTTTACATGGTAGTAAGTATCAACTAAAGGAGCTATATAACTAATTAATCGACAATCATCTTCTTGTCATAATCTTATAATCTTATATACAGTCTATTACGTAATATTTAAATAGCAATGATTATTAACAAGACCCTTGGATGAATTTGTGAATATAAAATTGTTTAGCTCCTTTTCCACAAATCCAATGAAGATTTTACAATAATTTGGATTGGGCCCAGTGTTATATTAGAATTTGCAAGCATGCATTTGGACTTTATGGACTTTTGTGTATATTAATACCTAATCCACTTCTAATCCACAGTTGGAGCCCAAATTTAGTTTTGGCACCATTATCTTTGAATTTGAATTTTCAGTACTAACAAAATTTGGGGGCAATTTTCAGTATATAACGCTCTTAAAAACTAAATCAATCAGACAAACCAAAAAAGCCAAATTAAAATTTAGAAAACCGATTAGAAAATGTTTAAATCGAGCCAAAAAAATCCACACAAGTAAATAAACCGAAAAAAAGTTAGTTAAAGATAAGTTGGGCTTATAAGCTCCTGTAAGCTAAACCAAACACCTTTTAAGTAATTGTTATTTAGTTCCAATTTATTGCGGTTTTTCCTCACAGAAAAACCAAACCGGATTTTAAAGATGGGTTTGAGCTGGTCCTCATTCAGTCCCTTCAGGCAAGTCGAGCCTGAAGAATAATGAAAACCCCGTAAGTATATTGTATTACAGTCAAGCCTATATATAGATTACAAGTGTAGTGTAGAAACCCTAATTAAACAAGCCCAACTATAATAAACGTAATTACATTATTCTCTAATAGGGCCAACCTTGTGATGCTCGCCTTCATGTATGCAATAAGAGTGTCCAGAGTGGGGGGGGGGGGGGGGGGGGGGGGGGGGGCGTTTTTCAGCATAGAACAAACCACCACGCCGTAACAAAAAACGCCATGCCATTTTCGCTTTCTTTTTCTTCTCCTTCATCGGTTATCATTTGACACGTTTCCTCTTGCCTCTTGATGCATCATGTCTTTTCTCATTTCCTCCATTTTCGAAACTCCTTTTCTTTCACTATAGGACAATAAGTAGCAATGTGACCAGACTCTTAGCATACATGTGTGTTCTTGATAATGGGATTCACGAAAGGTTACATAAAAGAAAATGTATTAGTATTGATGTTTAAGATGAAATTTTAGATTATTTAAATAATTATAATTAAATAGTTTAGGAAGCTTATACTCTAATTTATTTGGGGGGGGGGGGGGGGGGGGGGGGGGGGGGGGAACTAATAAATAATCCTTTTTTTTTGTTCTAACTCGATGGGGAAGATGGAAGAAGACAAAAATGGGCTTACGACTTGGCATGTGTTGTGTTCGGCTACAAGAAAATAAAAGGAAATGCTCAAGTGGGCTGGTTGACTTAGGCCTAAGCCCTGCTGGGCCCGCGTTTGAAACCGAAAAAGGACATAAGGGGAAAAAAGAAACACAATAAATGTTGTATGTAAATTTGATTGAAGTTTAACGATTGGCTTTAAGTCTAAGACCATCAACATTTAATCTGGATTTTTCTGGATTTACCCACTATCATATCAGCATCCACATCATGTCTTACTTCCAACCCTCTCTAACCCACAAACCCCAACATCTAACCCATACAAACTCAAATATATTATTAATTATAGAATATATACATAGAGGAGAGAGGAAGGAGTAATAAAGGGAAAAAAGAAGAAAAAAAGTGACCAGCACTGGTGCCAAAACCTAGACTGGTTGGAATCAGCCGGGACCAGCCCAGCCACAATGGTGTTTGGCGCTAGAGCTGGTTCAACCAACGTTGGATCACATGCCCGATGCGCATGGTCTAAGTGAATAAAAAAATTGTTTATTTTTGGGACAATGTGTACATGTGTATATATATGTATACACTAAAAAATATGTTCTTTAGACAATTTGAGGTGATATAAATGACAGTTATATGTAGATAATAAAGTGAGGTATAACGTAAATGTGTGTGGAGAAGGCTACAAAATGGTTGGAACATAAGATGTAGAAATAAGGTTTTGATGGTAGGTATGTCTTAGAAATTTTTTATGTGAATGTAGGGCAAGAACAAAAAGAAAGATCGACTTATTTTCTCTCAAGGCAACGAGTTGTTACAGACATTCATCATACTAAGCAATTTAAAAACAAACAGTGTACAAGAAGCATGCCGAAGTTGTGTGCTAACAAATTCAACACCACCCCCATTTTCATGGTATCGATTTGAAGTATGCATACTCAGTCTTCAAATGCCGAAGGAGAGAGGAGAGAGATAAGAGAGAAAGAGAGGAAGAGAGAAATGAGGAGAGATGAAAGAGTAGAGAGAGTAATTTTTTAAATTAAAAATCTTTAAATCGTTAGAAACATGAGTGATACTTGGGTTTAAGCATGCTTGAAGTATTGAATGAGATATATTGATGTGACAATGATTATGCTTCAAACATATATACTCTTTGCTCTAAGAGCATGGGGTGTACCCTCCTTTGGGCATCGCATGCTTCGCAACACACCAGTGTCACATCAATATAACTCATTCATGCTTCAAGCATGCTTAAACCTCATACTATATATGCTTCATGCGCTTCAAGGATTTTAATTACTAAAAAAATACACTATCTTCTCTCTCATCTTTTCTCTCTTTCTCTCCCATCTCTCTTTCTCCTCTATCTTTGGCGTTCGAGTACCGAATATGAATGTTTTTTATCAGTACCGATAGGTGGGGTTGGTGTGCCCCTCGATACCGATTATCCACTTCATGATACCGATACCATGCTTAAGTATACCTAATGCTCTAATCGCAGAAAATGAGATACACAATCACTCGTTATAATGACATATATCAACCCTCTGTATAAACTTATAAAAAATTAAAGCAACTCAAATACTTTATGTGCACCATGATTGAGATGATTTATTTAAGATTGTAAAAATTAGTATTTGAGTTTTTTACTCCCTTTACTTTACTTCATTTTGTGGATGCAATTTTCCTATTATTTGACCTAAATATATTAAAATATGTTTTAATATATTTTAATTTTACTATTATAGTGTGAATGCGTATAAAAAATATAAAAAGGTGAAAGGGAAAGTGGAAGGAGGACCATTGCATCATGATAAAAGGAAATAAGAAAGAAAAATAACATGGTATTTTAGTTGACTGATTCAAAATGAATTTGTTGGAGTTAAGACTCAAATCCAAAAACAGAGTTACATGATCTTTACAATTAATGAAATGTATGTATATATGTGAACTATGATATGATGAAGCTTGAGTTGCACACGTAGCTAGTCATTGAGACTAGCAAGATACTGATGTAGCATCTAGAGATCGATGTGATTTCAGAAGTCGATTTGACTTCCACTAGTCGGGATTTCAAGTGGTCAGGGAACACATATGTGATAATGATGTTTTAGTAGATGAATGAAAGGTGCTTATATTTCATTGATGGTATAGATTATGTGCTCACTATGTCCTGTGCTTAATCCAGTGCTATCTTCTTGCAGGAGATGATAAAGGAAAGGTTAGCACGTGATTGACAGATCGGGCTTCCGCGTACAACTCTTTAGAAATATTGATCTTTTAAACTTGTCTTTTGTAAATCTATGTTATAAGTACAACTTTGTATTTTGTATAAGTATTATAAATCCTTTAAATAATTTTAAAAAATGGGTCTTACACCCAAAAAAAATATAACATTGATGTTGTACCTACATGAGTAGGAGAATATTAAACTACAATGTTAGATATCATAGAGTTTGCCGCCTAACAATATCAAGATGGTGAAAAGAAGCTTTCATAATTATGATTGCAAATCGAGAATCGATTTGATAAACTACCGGAATTTACAATATCATTTTACTAAACAGATTTATCAAAAGAAAGGCAACAATAGCTTACTAAAACAAACAACTTCAGAATAATTCACACCAATGTAGAAATAAGAATACCACTATACTAGTATACTCTATCGTTTGGTCCAAAAGCCTTTATTTTTACAAGATATAATACATTGGTAATCTATCAAAATAGTTGTATTTTTTCATAATAATATGCCATATTGATTAATTTACATTCCATATATTTCCTACTCCAAAAAGCTACAAAAATATTATCAAAAACCAAACTTTCTGCAACAAAAAAAAATTCTAAATTTCTTAACTAAAAATTATTAATTTAACTGCTCAAACAAGAAGAGCACCTGATGAGACCATTTTCATTGCACACCGTACAAGCCCTAAAGCCACCGTCGTCCAGGTGACACTTATGGCTTCCGTTGCACTCCTCACACAGAATAAATCTAAAGCCACCGCAAGCTTCGCAAACCCCGGGAGTCGCCGCCGGTAGCCCTGATACCAATTTCTTCAACTCTCCCATTTCATGCAGCTCCACCACCTCGTCCGCCCCACCAATGTACCTGCCGCCGATGAAAACTTTGGGTAGCGTTACCTTCTTATTATCACATCCGCCTTGCCCCATTTGAGCCATGATCTTATGTATCTCGTCGGAAAACGATGAGTCCATTAACAGATCTCGCTCTTCGATTGGGACACGAAATCCTTGCAAGATCGATCGGACGGTCCGGCAAGCCTCGAACGTGGGTCGGACCGCGCGGAGGCTCGTCATGTACACCACCACCCGTTTATCCGCTCCAGGAATCGTGATTGGCGATTCGATTTTCTCTATTTTTTCCAATTTCTCCGGTTTTTCAAACGTTCCCAGGTTTACCGATTGCTCAACGCCGGCGGATTCGTTCAATTGCGATGAACACTCTCGTGGCTCTGGTTCGGGTCTGGCGGAGAATGCGCGGGAGAATCGACTGGCGAGGTGGACTCGGTGGAAGATGGAGGGTTTTTTAACATCGTTGGCGACGGATTTCGGGGAGGTGGTGGCGGTGGCGGAACAATTTTGTGAAAAAGAAGTGGGCTCTTTCTGAACTTTGCTGTAATTTGAAACGCAATTATCACCATGAGGGAATAGATTATCGATATCCTTAAACGATTGATGATTGAAATCTGGGTTTGACGAGGCTGCACGAATTTTTGAATCGTTTTTGTTCTTGAGATTGTGATTGTTATTATTATGATCGTTGCTGCTTGATTTGCTCCGGTAACGCCACATTTCAATGCGAGAAATCGACCGGAAGAATCAAAGAAGACCCACAGAATTGAGAAAATAAAGAGGTTAATTGATGTCGAATGATTGAAATTATTTTTTGGGGAGAGAATTGGGGAAGATGAAGAGGGCAGATGCAGAGACCATGGAGGTGGGGGGTGGGGTTGGAGATGGAGGGGGTCAGCTTTTTTCTCTTAGTTTATTGTTTGATTATTTTTAATATTTAAAATTATTAATTTAATTTACCAGAAAAAGGAAAACGGAGATCAAATTTTTTTTGACGGAAATGATGGAATTATTTTGGCGGGTCGTTGTAGAGTTGAGAAAACCATGTGTATTTATGCAAATTTTTATTTCTAACTAATCAATTTTTTAGGATAAAAAAAATATACAAATTTCCCCTTTCACATTTGACCAATTTTTTCAAGGGGCTATGTTTATTTATTTATTTTTTTGTTTGGTATCTAATCAGTTTTTTAGTAGGGAAAAAAATAAAAATTTCACATTTGACCAAATTTTTTAGAGGGTTATTTTAAGTTTTTTTTTAATAATCAATTGTTTAGGATAAAATACA
Source organism: Pulicaria dysenterica (assembly GCA_947179395.2). Lineage (NCBI taxonomy): Eukaryota > Viridiplantae > Streptophyta > Magnoliopsida > Asterales > Asteraceae > Pulicaria > Pulicaria dysenterica. Next base: position 79,874,232 of record OX359288.1, on the reverse strand, counting down.
AATTTCCGCTTACACATTCGACCAAGGCTTTTCCCCGCGATCACATCATGATCGTCACCTAATTCAGCAAATTATGATAACAAAAGAACGAGAAAAGTTGTCCCTAACCTTTCGGGTAGATCGTTGGGTAGTCTGGGTAGCTTAAGGTTAACCACTACACCCCTCTTCAGGTTCCCTTCTTTTGGTTCGCCAACCCGACCTCACCTCCCAGTTTTCCTTCTCTTTGGGTCGTGTAATATAAGTAGGAGTAATTATTGGGTTGTTTGGATTAAGTTATACAGTTATACTTGGATTTAGGATAAGAAAAAGAAAAGAAAAAATAAATAATATGACGCTAATGTAATATTTAACTAATATAAATTTCATTTCAATCTTTCACTTTTACCATTTTCTTACAATAAACTTCCTTTGTGGTAACACATCGATAGCACACAATAATATTTCATAATGATTAAAACACAAACACATACGTTAGCTTTTATTAATCTTCCACTGTATTTATATACGAGTTAATTACAAAATTCGTCCTTTTAGATAGGGCCTTTTTGCATGTTTGGTCATTTAGCTAAAATTCTTGTATTTTTAGTCCTTTATTTAAGAATTTGTACTATTGGTCCATTAGGCTAACATCGTTAGTTTTGACCGTTAGTCAAAGGGTAATTTAGTCTTTTTACATGTAAATGACTAATTGGGTGATTAAATCTTGATTTTATAATTTCTTTTATAATTTTTAAGCATTAATTCATTGTTTTATAATTCTTAATTTCTTGATATTTAGCACTAGTTACATATCAATTACAAAACAAACACCCCCACCCTCATTTTAAAAGGTTCCCCTCGTCGGCCCTTGCACCACCGCCACCATGGCAGCACCACCACCTGCAACTCCGTCATGGGTCACCACTACCGCCGCCGTAAGAAAAAAAACCCTAAATACAAGTGAGAGGTGGTTGTGGTCTTCATTCTACCAGCACATCACCACTACCTTGCCATAAACCACCAACACCACCGCCATTATCACCACTGAAGAAAACCCTAAGAAAACCCTATGAAATCAAACCCCCTGAATACAACCAAGAAAGAAAAAAAATCCTAACTTTATCAAAACAACCAAAAGATCTCCGTTTCTTCGAACCCTAAAACCAGATCTGGTGAGAACAAAGCTTGGAATCGGAGAAAAACAGAGATCAGAATTCAAAGGGAACTAGGGTTTTTCAGGTTTATCAGAATCGAACCCTAAAACCAGATCTCCGTTTCAACCGCTGTCGCCACCTCCTTCTAGGGTTTTCATCGCAAAAATCAACTCTCTGTTCTTCTAGGGGTTTTCTCGTCTTCAACACTTGTCGATGGTGATGGAAGATGTTGGTGGTGGCCGTAGTGCCCGAAGAAAAACTTTAAGAAAACCCTACTTGGGTGACGGAGGGTGGTAGCGGTGTTGTTCCCACACTTAAATCGGAGAAATGGCAAACCGGCGGTGGCTGTGGTTGAGTCACCAAGAAGAGAGGGAGAGATGGAGAGAGATAGAGAGAGAGAGTGTGTGTGTGTTGTGTTTGTACAGAGAGAGTGAGAGGTGGGTGGTGGCTGTGATGCTTTGACAGAATTGGAGAGAGAGAGTGGGAGATGGGCGGTGGCTGTAGAGAGAGAGTGGGAGGTGGGCGGTGGTTGAGTCACCGAGAATAGAGGGAGAGGGGGAGAGATGGAGAGAGAGTGTGTGTGCGTTGTGTTTCTAGAGAGAGAGATACATTAATTATGTAATTAATTCTAAAAGTAATTAATGATGATAAAAGCAATAAATTAATAATTAAAAGATGGTAAAAATATTACTTTAACTATTTTAATTACAAAATTGGTCATTTACTCGCAAAAAGACCATATTACCCCTCAAACTAACGGTAGAAACCAACGAGCGTAAGGGGAAATGACCAATAGTGTAACAAATTCTCAAATAAAGGACTAAAAATGCAAGAAATTTGCTTAAAGGACCAATTGTGCAAAAGAGGCATATCTAAAATGACGAATTTTGTAATTAACTCTTTATATACACATTTAGATTTCATTAATCATTTACGATAATTAACACTTGAATTCGTTAAAACCCCATCTCTTTTGAACATTAGGACGATAATATATTATTCTGGAGAGGTTTTATATTCCCATATTATATATTTCTACTTATCATCATGTTCAATTGATAAAGACAAGTATCAAAATCAAAGACCGATACGATAAAATTAAGATAATTAATAGATTACACAAGAGATTAAAGTAACTATTTGAATTAAACAAAGAATTTTGAGACACAAATTTACGTGCCTTGTTAGCATGGCTATCTTTAATAGATCGACTTCTCCTTTAAAAATTTCATGAACAAGAAAAAAAAAATATTAGTGAGCACGCAAAGAGCTTTTAGACATGAAATCAGATGTTGATGCGATACCAAAATATAAATTATGTGTAATTAACAATGCTATTATTGCTAAAAAACTTCTTCAAAGTTTCATTTGTTTTATAGTTTAACCCTTAAAGTTTTTTTTAACACGTAATAAACATAATGTTTCATTTAATTTATGTTTTAATCCTCAAAGTTCCACTTGTATTTTCGGTTTAACACTTAAAGATTGTTTTTAAATAGTTTAACCATAAAGTTTAGTTTGACTTTTGTTTAAATCCTTCAAGTTTTAGTTTAATTGTGATTTTGCCCCACTTAAGGATTAAAACATTAAGGATCAAATTGAAATACAACTGAAAATTTAAATATTAAAACATAATTTAAATGAAACATTATGGTTATTACGTGTTAAAATAAACTTTAATGTTTAAACTGAAATACGAGTGAAACTTTGAGAATTTAAAACATAATTCAAATGAAACATTATAGTTATTACATGTTAAAAAACTATGATGGTTAAACCGTAAAAAATGAAACTTTGAGGATTATTCCATGTTTAACCCTATTTTTAATAGGGTTAAGTACAACAAAATATAATGAAGTATTTTAAATTTTTAATATTTTGTATAACAAACTAAACTTTATTGATATTAATACAATAAAGTTATCGAAATTAACGTTTGATATGACGAAACAAAAATTTACAAGTCACCGTTAATACAACTACTATTCATCTCTGGCTTTAAAAAAAAACTACTATTCATCTCAAACACATTAATATAAGGGTTAAAGTCATAAAATAATGGTCTACTTTCCCCATTTTCCCATTGTGGCACGTCATGTTTTTTTTTTACACTTTTGGTCAGTAAACTTATTAAAACCGGTTGATATGGCCATTTAGGTTATTTTGACCTGCTATAGCAGGTCACCTTTCCCCCTTTTCTTCTTCACCTTAAAATCGAAACTTTAAACCCGAAATTCTTCATTTATACTTGATGAAAATTAATAATTCTTGAGTCTTTGGAAAGGTAATCGAGTTGTCTATCAAGTAGTATAAAAAAAACGATTAAAAATGAGTTTAAAATGTGTCAATTTATCAAAATACCGTAAGGGTGTCGAATAGGGTCATTATCGACTTTAATTAGCAATAATTTGGCCTACATTTTATGGTTTTTCATGAATTTAGTGTCCATTGAAAGGTAAAAAGATTATATCCGACAATCCATAAAAATAATTATGTAAAATGATCAAGAATCAAGCTAAAAACACATCTTTTTTTCTGCCCTGTTTTCGAACCTATTAACACAAAAAAACGAAACTTTGAGTTCGAAATTCTCCCTCAATACTTGACGAAAATTCATGAATTTGGTGTCATTTGAAAGGTATAATGATAAATTATAAGATTCTACAAAAAAAAAATACACAAAACGATCAAAAATCAACCCAAAAATCGCAAAAAACGGGCTGAAAAGGTTGCAGGTCACGAAATGGCCATATCAACCGGTTTTGATAAGTTTACTGGCCAAATGTGTAAAAAAAAACATGACGTGCCACAATGGGAAAATGGGAAAAGTAGACCGTTATTTTATAGCTTTAACCCAGATTGAAAATTCAACTTATACAAGCGATATTTATGATATATTGAGTTACTTTCACGATCTTTCACTCGTATTCTTTAATTAATTATGACTTATAGTTATAGGCTCAAAAATATAATACACGTATAACATTTATATAAAGACCTAAAACTTTTCAGGCATAATGCGTGAGGTCAAAGTTATTTTAAGTCTCTTCGTATAAAACCTCAAAATTTTACCCCCGAAATAAAACATAAAACTTCATGTTTGTAACATGGTATTAAATAAAAACATAACTAATGAATAATATTTCAAAATAATAAAAAATTAAAACATAATTTTAGTTCACACTTTAGCACTCAAAGTCTAGCATTTTAAAATTTATTTTAATAATAAAACGGTAAAAAAAAATACTAAACATGTCTAAATCGCACACCTCGAGTGATGGCACAATATAGGTATGAGTTCCGAGTACTTTAAGGCTGTTAGTTTGATTTTAAAACTCAGGCTCTTGCATAACTTCGATCTTCGCGAGTCGTTAATTTGTTTAGGAGTCAGTAAAAGCGCTTATCATAAATCAATCTTTTGATTTTGGCTAACAACTTTAGCTCTCGGACACCAAAGCTTTTCGAGGGGTTTGTTTCTTAATTATTATGGAGATCTGGCTTTGGAGTAACATATTGGTACACAGTCAAATCTTGGGGTGCGTTCAATCAGTTCCTTGGTTTGGCACTCTTATATATGGATATCAAGTCGTTCTCCAATAACAACTGTAACACCCCTCAACTGACAATAAAGGTAATTAGTATATTAATTTAATTAATTAAGATTGATTGTATGAAATCTTATTGTATTATTTGATTGTTATTATGTGATAACTAAAATGATTATTTTATTTAAATTAGAAATTGATTTAATTAAAATAAAATAAGAACTAGTGGATATTGAGGTGACCTTATCACCTACACAACTCACACACTATCACAATTACATGCATTTTTTTTATCAAATTGCAAGTGCGTGTGTGTGTGTTTTGCTTTCTCTCGGCCGAAGAAGAAGAAGAACAAGAAAAGGAATTCATTCTTCATCTTTCAATCTTGCAAATATTGTTTGGAATTCTGATTTATTTAATCCAGAAGGTTAGATCACTGACTGATAGTTGTTAATGGTTATTTGAATTCGTTTTTATAGAATTGATATGAATTCTGCATGCTTCATGATTAATTGATTAGGATGTTTGCATGTTAGATCTTAGTATGAATTCATGATTGTTATGAGTTATTATAAGATCTGGATATTTGGATTGAGTTATTTGATTAATCGAATGAGATCAGAATTGAAGAAATGATTAAATAGACATGAACTTGATTCAATCGGGATTCCTAACTTTGAAACGCGGAATTGGTAAAACAGAATGGGTTATTCGGAATTTAGATGAATTCCGCATGAACTATCCGGAATTGACTGAGAATCCGAATAAAATATCCGGATTTGATGAAATTCCGCATGTATCGAATATCGAATGTTTATGCCTTTGTTTTATAAGGATTATGTTATACGGAATTGGATTGACCGGAATTAAAGAACATTCGGAATTGATCAATTGCCTTTACTCGGATTTGACTTATATTCGGATTTGGGCCTTTGCTCAGAATTGGACTTATACAGAATTATGACTTAGCCGGAATTTAAAAAGAAAACCGAATGTCATCCGGAATTGATATAAAACCGCATGGATTGCCAATGCTTATTCGGAATTAAGAGCTTGTATTCGGAATTATGAAAATTCTGCATGACCTATCCGGAATTTGAACTATTTCCTTAACACTATATTCGGAATTGGATTTGTAATGACAAAACTGTATGATCAAGAAACCGCATGGAGCCTTATTCGGATTTGGAGATTTACTTGGGATTTCTAACCACTTGTGATCAAGATTCATGGAAGAAACATGTGAATTGCCTATGCTATGGAGTTAGTGGATTTATCAAGTATAATGAGAATACAGGATTTGTAATAAGACCGTATATGGAATTGATTATACATATGTGATATATGCATTGTTTGTGTATACATGTGATGTAGTAATAAGTGCATTACTTATTGTGAAGCAGTATTATGATACAATACTGACTTGTATTTATATTCTCAGGAACAGAGAAGACTCAGTGAGATAGTCACTTGAGTATACTGCAGTTGTGCAGAATTTGGTGAGTGGATCTATATATTCGGATATGCGGGATATGATATCCTGATTGTAACTATGCTCTTGAATAATATGTATACATGTTTGTTTGGAGATCAGCATTAGCTGGGCGGGCTGGGCCTGTTGCTTGGGGATTTACAGTATCTGATCTTGAGGTGCATTTGTTGTAGTCAAGGGTGCTGGTACTGTTGTCCATGTTAGCAGGGCTATCGGTAAACCTATGCTTTGGCCGGCATTTGGTTGAAGGTGGTTGCAACACTGCCGGTTCTCCTTGGTTATGAGCTATGTGTTTGGGTTGTTTGCATTGTATGTGCTTAGATATTAATTTTCTCACTTAGCTTTGTGCTAATTCCCCACTAGTTTGTTTTGCAGATGCTCCGTTGTGAGTTTCTGGAGATATAGGATTGGGAATATGGACAGACCACTACTCTGATGTCAAATATTTTGAATTGAGCCTGTCTTGTAATTAACACCGTAGTGGAATCTTGTAAACTCAAAAAAATAGATAAATGATGTGATTATCTTTTGGTTTTTAATGTAATTATATGTAATTAGCTTCCGCACGCAGTTTTATGTTAATATAAAAGTACGGTGTTACAACAACGATCTTGTCAGAGACTTGAGGAAAAAATCCTGACATCTTTTTTGGCTATCTTGATACTCTTACTTGAAAGACAGGTTGATTTGTACGTATTTCTCTAATGAGTTATTGATAAAATAATTACTAGTCTTTGCCTTTGAAAATAACATGTGAAGAACACTATCATTCAATTATTATAATGAATGATGCTTCAAGTTAGACATGTTATTTGATATGAACCTATTTTGTTAAGACATCGATAAGTATGTTTACCTAAACACGTATATTTTGTCTATCTTTTGACAAAACTTTTCAAGTATTTATTTAACTAATTCAATATATCTTGTCAAGTGAAAATTAATGTTTTTTTTAAATTATTTAGTTAGTTCTTTTATAATACTTGAATATTTTTTTATCAAAAACATCTGTTTAAAATAATAAACCAACTAAATATATTAATAAAAATATAGCCATGTTAATCTAACAGCTAACTATATAATTAAGAATAAAGATGACAATGAACCACTAACTAATGATTATTGTACAAAAGTATTCCGTGTTTGAAATTAGAAAAAAAAAGAAAGAAATAACTAATTAAGTTAGATTGTTTAGTATTATATACATATCACTTTCACATAAGTTTACAAACGAAAGTTGAAACTTAAATAAGAAGGCTAAGAGCATGTATAGTTTTTCATTTTCTTAGTTCTTAACATTCCATGACATTTTAGATGTTATCTCAACATTATATAACATTATAACTATCCTTTTCAACCACCTTTGTACCAAAAAAATCACGTAGCTTTTTATTGTGATCCTAGACCACTTATTTTATATTTTTTTAAACAAGTCTTATAATTAACAACAAACAAAAATTCCAGTTACAAATCTAAATATTATAACATTTAAAAGTTATATCAAAACTAATATATAAATAGTACAACATAATTAATTGTTTTTTATTAAAGTTTGGAACTCTAATTCTCGCAATAAGAACCGATCTAAGATCTATGTGCATATCTTGATCGAGTACGTCCTTTAAATTGCGAATGATTGGGTGACTTTCTTCCATGAAACTGCGATGAAGGAGCTTCATTATCATCAATTACAGTCGCAAAACCTTCATATTCGATAATCATGTTATGCAACACATATGTGAGATGTGAAAGTGATTTAACAAAAGTAATTCCACATATATACACAACAACAACAATAACAACATTGCCCAATCCCGCTTAAGCAGGGTACGGGAGAGGTGAAAATATAGACAATCATACACCTACTTGTAGGTAAAGAGATTGTTTCCTGAAAAGCACCTCCGCCCAAGGAAAATATAAATTAAATAATTAATATATATATATATATATATATATATACCATCCCCAAAATAATACCAACTCATTTACTAGAAATTACCAATATTAAACTTACAACAAGGCGCCTGTAGCTCAGTGGATAGAGCGTCTGTTTCCTAAGCAGAAAGTCGTAGGTTCGACCCCTACCTGGCGCGTCTTTAACATATATATATTTTTTCTTTTTTCCTTTCAATTTAGAAAATAACAAGAAACATCCTTCCACTATTAATACATTTCCATATTTTCCCCTTCGCTCATTTACTGATCAAACAGTAAAAGGCACCGTAAACAATCTTCAATTTCATCTCTAGGATAGAATGGCAACAATGCAACGGCTAAAAAGAAAAAGTGCAAAAGTAAAACAACAGTTTATAAAGAATTTAAAACAGTATATAGAGTGTCTCCTTTTCGCATATATATATATATATATATATATATATATATATATATATATATATATATATACTCCAACGTAGCAGAAGAAGCTATTTACAGTCACCCAACAAACTCAACATTCTGCAAAGTGCCCATGTTTCTCTAAAAGCATTCTTCTGTAGAAACCGAATTGTTTTCTCTGATTCAATCTTCATGGCTCATGTATATATATACTTCTGTATTCTCAAAAAATTCCTTTCTTGTTCTTGTTTTTCAAACTTAAAATGGCTTTAAATTAGCCACAAATAACATCAGAAGTTTCGTTTATTTCAGGAACACGATCTAGCACACGGTTCATCTCCTCAGGAAACTCAACCTTGGCTCGGTTAGTTTTCCCTCCAACTATTACAGTTGTTCCATCTTGTAATGCCCATATCTGTGATACGCAAGAGGTAACCGTAAAAAATGGCTAATATATATAGGGGAGGGTTCATTCGAGAACCGTTGTTAGTGCGAGAACCGCGAGAACCAATCTCAGCCGTTCCTTGTATATGGGAAGTTCATGGATGGAGAGCGTGGAAAGATAGAGTGTGGCAGGGTGCATGTGATGAATTCATGGGTGGGCAATGACATTGAAGGAGGGGAAATTGGACGGCTCAGATTGGTTCTCGCGGTTCTCGCACTAAGAATGGTTCTCGCATGAACTTTTGCCAATATATCTATATACTACATATTTTTGGGAAGAAAAAACACTACAACAAATATCTTGATTTTTCACCCCTTTTTTAGTAATATTTTCACACTTTAAAATGTAAAAAATCATAAATAAGTGTGAAAAAAATATGGTGTGACAAACTTTTCTATAAAGTTCACATGTAAAAATGTGATAAAAAATAGTTAAAATATCGCATTTATTAATGTGAACAAATAATTAAAGTTTTCACATTTTTAAGTGTGAAAATATTCAAAACATTTCTATATTATAAAAGTTCAACATTGTAGTGAACTCATATATGTCGTAGTGAAAGTATAGTTTGACTTTAAGCAGTCAACATTGTAGCAAACCTGTGTGTGTGATAGATAACTAATGCAAGTTGTAAGCATTAAGGCACCGAATCCAGCATAAACAATCGGCACACCAGGATCAGTCTGCACAGGTGCAATTTAGCAGCAAACGGGTCAAATCTAAACAGCAAGCGGGTCAAAAGTGACCCAAAGTGAATTATAAGGCATAATCCCTTCTAATTCATTTTATTAGAAAACATTTAATTATAACTGATAAATATAGTTTGCGTTTAAGCATAACTCACTCTCACCAGCCATTTTATTTGGAAAGAAAGTGATTTGGTTAACCCAATGACCCATTTTGACCTGCCCAAATTACCACTTCTAAGAAACATTGAATTATGCAGTTAAAATTGCAGCATTACCTTCATATCAAGGCCACTGCTCCCAATAGCGTCTAGAATTTCGATTTTTGAACCATCGATTTCAATTGGCAGCTTAGAGTTAGGTCTACGAACCCCAGCAAATTTCCCTTCTTGATCATATAATACAACTGACTGAAGATCACGAAGGAGCATCGATCTGGTTAAATAAAATAACAAAACAACTAATTAATCATTCCCTTCTTGATCATATAATAAGCTTTTAATTGCTTATAAAAGGATATAAAAAGGGATAAATCTTACATTCCCTTGACATCTGAAGAATCACTATTTCCAATGGGAAGAAAGCTTCCATAGAGCTTCTTATCTCCATTAATAGTCAAAGGTGCAACGGCTAAATTAAAAGGGCCTTCGTCATCTTTAAGTATTTGAAGTGCAGAAATACTCCAATCTGTTTGGTATATGGTAACCCCTTCATATCTTAAGGGATCATTTACACTTATTGTTTTCCTCATTACTTCTTTCCCATCAATATCAATCAAAGAAAGATCGGTGTGGAATTGAGAAACCTATATCACAAACAATAAAACCAAATGAAATATGATAACTTTAGGGGCTCTTTGTCTTTTAAAGTCCAAATATCTATCTACATAGAGTGCGTATACCGGGAGTAGAAATGGAAACATTGGCGGGTCTGGTTGGGTAATGGGTCAACATGGGTATATATCAAAATGGATCATTTTTACCCTTTGGCCTATTATAGTTCAAGTTTTGACCCGTTACCCGACCCGCCCATTATGCCACCACTAAATACAAGTATCTCACCTCTCCACTGTCATAGTAGTCCATGTAAAAGCGGTTGACATGAACCTCGGTGTTAAAAGCTTCAGTAGGAGTAGAAAGAAATCCATTTGGGCCTAATACATCTCCCATAACAAAGTTTAAGCCTTGTGGAACCGTTACAGAACCTTTAAAACTTCCAGTAGCACTAAGCGTTCCACCGCCCATTATTAAGAGTAAAGCTAAGTGTACACCAATTGGGGCAAACCGACCCGCCATCCCCTTGAAGGCATATAAAGATGGTCCTTTCATGAAAACCTATGAAGAAACATTACATTGTTACAACATGTCTTTAACCAGTGTGGTTTGCCACTTTGCCCTTATGTCAAGTTTAATTTAGTGTTACATTTAGCAAATGAAAATATTTATTATAAACTAATTTTGCATAAGAACAAAAAAGACAACTTCCTAAATTTCCTGGTAAATGTTAAACACCCATTTATCATTAAATATTTATTATAAACTAATTTTGCATAAGAACAAAAAAGACAACTTCCTAAATTTCCTGGTAAATGTTAAACACCCATTTATCTATTAAAATCAGTTCCACAATGAAAAATTCCAAACACCCATTTGCCATTTATGTACCTCATATCCACCTCCTGATAAAATGACACCTAAATCCCGAATCGAGGCTTTGGGCAGAGAATCTGAGAACTCGAGCTTTCGAATTGAATTAGCTGAGTGTAAGAAAGACCATCTGTAAATAGTCATCTTAAACAATTTAGTGAAAATGCCTATGGATTCCGGCCAAGGCAGAAGAGTGTTTTAATTAAGAGTGACAAATGATAATTAACATAATATCTAATAGTCATACTTGGATTATTTTCATAACTAGTTAAATATTAAAGCAAAGATGGTAAAAGACGTCCATGCTACAGAAAATTCTAGACTAAGGGGCTGTTTGCTTGCTGCTGAATGCTGAATCGTTCAACATTCAGCGTGTTTAATTGCTGCCTCTAAATGAAGACTGTTTAGAATGAAACAGAAGAACGTTGTTGAATCATTCTACCTTAAAGTACATTCTGAATCATTAAGCACCAAGTATTTTACCCTAATACTTTATCATAGAAACATTACTTGTATGTCAACATTACAAATTGAAGATTCAAAAATGGCGGTTAGCTTAGACTAGATTATCACAGGATGGAAATACATTTTCATAATTGCAACCATGATTTATTATTTACCTTCTTGCTACCTTGACCATAGGAATCTGTGTGGTGTATGTGCAAGCCATAAGAGACGCTCCCAAGAGAATTATAGTTCCGAGGAAAACCGGGGATGAAAACATATGATCAAACCCAAGTGTGAGTATCCATCTCCATGTGAAGAACCCTAAAATTGGATTATCTTCAGGGTATCTTTGAAAATAGTATTCCGGAGCCTCACCTTGATCTATTGCAGTGCCTGCATAAACATTTGCATAAAGATGAGGTCAATTCATAACAAGCTCAATATTGATGTGGATTTTATTCCTAACTTTGTAGATTTTCTAGAAAGTACTGATCCCACATAAAATTCAATATATGCATCAATCAGTTCCAAAAAGAATACAGATATTGACTTTCTTAGTGTCAAACCTTGTGTGTTTCAAACGAAAACTTATAACACGAATTTATCCAAACAATGTTCTATTTTCAGAATTTGTTACAACAATTTCAAGAAAATATTTGGAAGCCATATCAGATTCAAGCAATTGAGTTTCAGTACGTACCCAAAGCCATCAAACCAGCAATGGCGAACATCTCACCAAGAGCCAGAGGCAAATTGGCAAGAAACGCCAAAGCTCTTTTTGACAACCTTTTCATCAACACCCCGCCTCCGCCGGCGACGTTCTTCTTTTGCCGGGAATCTTCCGGTGCCGGAGTAGTCTTTTCCTCCGTTAGAGACGGTGCTGCACCAGGGACCACAACCTTGTTCTTGGTGGTATCTTTGGAGGGCTGTGATGAGAGCTTGCAAGAAATTGTGAAAAGGAAACATCTTTGGTTGCTTATTCGACTGCAAATTCGAGAATTGGGGAATTTTAGGAAATGGGTATGGGGTTTTAGAGGGTTAAGGGTTAGAAGAGACTCCATTGTTGAGGAATGGAGAATTCTATAGCTTCTCAAGCATAACGACTGCAAGCAACGGGTTGAACTCAGAGCAGATGTTAGTTTTATCTGCAGATTTTTTATCCGTCATTGAACTTTCGCGGGGATATCAGGGCCACACGAATAATTTATTAAGTTATAACTAATAATAAGGGGTGTTTGTTGGGTTTTCCGGTTTAATTTTTACAAATTGATTTTTGCGCTTTAGTTTTTACAAGTGTAACTCATAAACTCATAAACTCGTAAAATAAAAAATAATTCAGAAAAAAAAATAGTTTATCAAAACTAAGTTCATCATAAGCTCGAATAATAAAAAATAAGTCAGAAAATAAATTAGTTGATCAAAACTAATTTCTTCATAAACTAAAACACTCTTTACAAATTCTAAAATCTGAATTATCTTTACTATGCACTTGTTATGATCTAAGTGTCACGTTTTCTTAAGTTGTTAAAAAATTAATTTTATTATGATTTGATATTGTTTATATCTTACATTTCACGTATTCTATTTAGATGATACTGGGTATTGTTATTACTGCATTTATTCTTTATAATTATAAAAACTTATTAGTATTGTTGTTTACTATCTAAAATTACGTAATTAATTTTTTATTTTAAAATTTTGATCGAATATATTATTTCATTTGAATGGACGTTAAATACCTCTGTTTTCTCTCATCTATAGTTGCCACTATTAGCGCATTTACATCATTTTCTATGTAAACTTATAACAATTTATTCATTTAACTATTTTCTCTCTTAATTTTCGTTTACTTTTGCTAATCTCACTTAAATTAATCATATGTTTTATCCTCTTCAATCACTTTTAAATTCGAGACTGATTATGAGTTTCTCAGAAATTTTCAAACCGGGTATTGGGGAAAAAAATCGGATGCAACACCAAGAAGTAGTCTATATTTATCTTTTACTGATAATTCATCATAGATTAAGAAATGCAATAACAAAAATTGATTTTTGACATGTTTTTTGAATCCAAAATCATATTTTTCACTTTGGATCAAGAATAAGTTTTCGATTAAATAGTAACCAAACAAATAGATCACACCATGTTGTATTTTAACATCGCAACTTGGATAAAATCATAATTAAAAGCGATAAAGTAATCATTTTTTTTTACTTCAAATCATGTTACTCACACAAAATAAATCACAATGATACTTATTTTCATTCATGAATAATCGAGTTTTTAACTACCAATTGAGAATGATTGATTCTTTTATAATGTGGTGGAGGTTATTGTTGAACATATACTGTCAACAGAATCATATAAGAATTCATATATAAAAATAGAATCGTTAAAGTTATCGTATAAAAATAGAATATATAGACGGTTAAACTACTCAATATATAAGAAAGAAGTAGCGTCGTCCTTGATCACGAGAAATTCCTTTTTACATAGTGGTAAACGTATTGATACTAACACTTTAGTTGTAAAGAGTGAAACATGAACATATGACTACTCTAATGATTTAAAACACAAAATCAACATATAAATAAAAATCAATGATAAATATAATTACATGATAAAACTATTGTATCAAGTATATAGTTGTTATCAACACACAAGCAATCTACAGATTGGGTGAGAAAAATAAATATTTCTAAAAAATAATAATAAATAAACCTCTCATGTAACATATATATCGAAAGATATATTTTGCGTCGCATAACCGATTTTTGGATTCTAATTAGTTCTGTGAGTGAGGTTGAAACCTTTTGACGATCATAGCCATGTACCTACCCTGATGTTGTGCAAGTTCAAGTTCCCTTTCGCTCGGTTCCCTTGTGCCATCACCCGAAAACACACCCGCACCGTACGGGGAACCTCCTCGGATCGAATCCATTTTAAACATCCCGGCACCAAATGTGTATCCAATCGGAACATATAGCATCCCATGATGTGCTAATTGTGTAATTGCTGTCCAACTGCAACCAAAGGTACAATATTAAAGATAGCTTATAGTTCAATAAAATTTATCATGTAAAGGTTACCTTTTTTTTCTTTTAGAGATCAAGTAAAGAGTATAATGACTGTCGCATAAACATAAGTTATAACCATCTCACAGCTATAAAACAAGTTAATAAAACATCCTACTTAAGTGCAATTGATAAAAAAATTCATGTCAAAATTTACTATTTTATGTAAACATACATTATATTTTTTTTTCTATTTCGGTTTAAGACAGTCGTGCATTTTGAATATACACAAAAATAACTCGTTAAAATAAAAATATGTCATGCATGTTTGAATAAAACTTATTAAATTCTTTTCTACCCTAAATGCAACAATGAAAAAAATCTTATTTAAATGTGGGACAAATTGAGGATTATAAACTTTGTTGTAACTTTAGGGTTAATTGTAAATGGTACAATGTTTTTTTCTTACATGAGTGATGAGTACACATTAAGTGTAACTATTCAATTTCATGTGTACGTTCTATGCTTATTATAAATTTAACTATTCAGATTCATGCGGTTAATTATAATACATTACACATTGTGTTCATTCTTAGTGTTCATACCATAATAAAAAGGAGTTAGTATATATGAAATGATGATATCAACAAGTTGTAAATAAAGATCGTTGAACATATAAAAAACGGGAGAACTTGAAGAAAAAAACCATCAATGTCATACAATTTAAGCCTTTCAACTAAAAATTAATGCCATACAATTTGAAAATTCAGGTTATGTTTAGTATACATAAATTATAAACAATTTGAAATAGAAGATTCATGCATACTAAGAAATCATTTTTGTAACTTATTTAGAAATATAATGGACTATTCCTTAAATAATACTCCATCATTTTTCATTTTAATTCCTTGTAGGGGTGGTGTTTTATTCATCCTTTTAATAATGGAATAAAAATTAAAATTTAGTCTATCGTTTTTGTTTTATTATCACTAACTTCTTTTATATTTATAACTCTAAGAAAAGTAGTATTTTAAAAAAAAATAAAATTCTATGAAGATTTTCTAAAGGAGTAAATTACACGTTCATGTTTTTTTATGAATATTGCAACATGCTTCTCTTGATTGTTATGTTCCGTATTTCTTTCTTTTTTTTCATAAGAGTTAATTACACAAATGGTCCATGTGGTTTATCAAATTTCCCACCAATAGTCCCTAAACTTCAAAAATTATACCCACAGTCCCTGTGGTTGTCACTTTGTTTCAATGTTGGTCCAATTTTAACATTATCGTCCAAATTGACGTTAACACCTCCATTTGTGAGGGTAAAACAGTCTTTTCCCCCTAAATTAATTAAAAATAATTAATAAACACCCCCTCCCCCCACAAAAAAAATACTTGCCACCACCGTCTCTTTCTCTCTAACACCTAAACCACCGACCCACCCTCTCTCATTCTCTCAAACCTAAAACACTTCAGGTCACCACTACTGTAACACCCTCTCTACTGACCTAAATTAATTAAGGTAATTAATTAAATTAACCTTGAGATTTATATTTGATTATGTGAATTAATTATCATTATGTGTTGTATGATAATTAATTGTGCTATTTATTTCTTTAAATGTTTATTTTATTTATTTGAAATAGAAATTGATAATTAAATAATATGATTTAGTGGGTTATGTGTCACATTTTGGTGACACTTAATCACCACATACACACATTCACCACCTCATTACATGCATTTGATTAAAATTAAGTGTGTGTGTGTTCTTGTGACTCTCGGCCGAAGAAAGAAGAGAACAAAGAAACCATCATCTTCATTTCATCAATTGATTATTGAATTTAGTATTTCAGAATCTGAATCCAGAAGGTTAGCATAATTATATATTAATTGATAAATTGTTGTTTAAATTCGGTTTTATTGATATATATATATATATATATATATATATATATATGAATTCCGAATGATGCATGATTCAAGAATTAAATTATGATCTTAGGATGTATGCATGCTAGATTATGTTGTTGAATTATGTTCTATACATGAGTATGATGAATTCTAGAAACATATTTCATCTTGCATGCTTAAAATTAGATCATAATTTAAGTTATGAATTATTCGGACTTAGAGGTTTTGAATGATTCAGAATTGTTGATTGAGTTATGCGGAATTGATGAATTCCGATCAATATGATTGGAATAGATGTTGAATCTGAATAATTTGCCTTAACACTATATCCGGAATTGCTATGATCGGAATTGGTAGAATACTCAGAATTGAACAAATGCCCTTACTCGGAATTATTATGTTCGGAATTTATATTCGGAATTTCATTTATCCGGAATTGAATATATGCCTTTACTCGGAATTACAAATGATCGGATTCTGCTTATATTCGGATTTGGACCTTGAGTTCGGAATTGACCTTTGCTCGGAATTGAAGTAAGGATCAATCGGATTTGTTTATTCGGAATTACCTTAAACTTCATTCGGAATTGTACTTATCCGGAATTGATATAAAACCGCATGGAATGCCTTTGCTAATTCGGAATTGTGAATTGTATTCGGAATTATGATAATTCCGCATGCTCATCCGGGATTTGGGATATCCACATAATTCTCTAACACCTAATTCGGAATTGGACTTATGATGGTGAAACTGCATGAAGCCTTATACGGTTTTGGATAAAGTCTTGTGATTTTCTTAACAATTCAATTTATGATGGACTGATTTTATATACCTGTAATATATGTGATATATATACATATGTGATGAATGAATAAGTGAATTACTTATTGTGAGTCAGTATTGGGAATCGCATACTGACTTATGTTTACTTATTCTCGGGAACTGAGAAGACTCAGTGAGTTAGTCATCTGAGTGTACTACGGCTTTGCTGACTTTGGTGAGTGGATTTATATCTTCGGATATACAGGATATGATATCCTAATTGTCGCTATGTTCTTGTTTAATATGTATACATGTTGTTTTTGGAGATCAGCGTGGCAGATTTTCGGCTAGGTCTGGTTTAGGGATATATAGCATTAGCACATTGCTTGACATGCATTTGTTGTATTCAAGAGTGCTAATATTGTTGTCCATGTAACTAGGCCATCGGTAAACCTTGGTTTTGGCCGACCTTGGTTGTAGGTGGTTGCAACACCGCCGATTCTCCTGGGATTTATTAGCTATGTGTTTGGGCATGTTTGCCTTGTATATGTTTAGATATTTATTCCCTTGCTTAGATTTGTGCTAATTCTCCACTAGATTGTTTTGCAGATTCTCCGTGGTGAGTTTCTTGAAGATAGTAGCTGTGAATATTGTAGGACCGGGGGGTTCTTAAACTAACACCCTAATGCTAGGACTGATCTAGGATGAGAAATAGTGCGGAATATCTATTTCCCAAACCTCCTAAGGATTCAAGATCTGCTTAGGTGTCCGGCACACAGAGATCACGAAGAACACACAGAGATTGCTAAGAACAACACTAAGAATTCACACAGAATGCTTATGGCTGCCCAGAACTCTAATGAACGATTATTCGACGATTATCAATTATCTCTCTCGATAACATGTGGTTAAACTCTATTTATATGAACAAAAAACGCGGTATTTATGTTAAACACGTTTCTACCTTAATTAGCTTTCACTACGCACGTGGTGCGACGCACAGCGCACGTAGTGTATATAGTACGCACGTACTAGACATTTTCTAATAATAATTAGTTAACTATAATTATCCAGCCTCACTACGCACGTAATGAGCACCACTACGTACGTAGTGAGCTTCATCACACACGTGATGACTTTGATTTATACTTAACCTTCCAAACACAAATCAACACATGATTATATACTTGTAAGCTTAAAATAAACTTAAGTAAATACTTAGAATGAATAAACATGTAAATCATAAGTCAAAACTCCTTTGTATTATCATTCTAAGTAAGTAATTATATATCTGATTTACCAGAACTAGGGATTTACATTCATGCACTAACAAACTCCCCCTAAGACCTAGTTCTGTCAATAAAATGCTCAAAATGACAATCTAGCTTTCATAATATTGTAGACTTGACTTCATGAGATCCAACATAGATGTCAAAAGCAAAACAAACACGAACAACCTTTTGAAACTGCAACGCCAGATCCATATACTTATCCTTGTACAGAATCGGATTATAGTACAATACGGTTATGTCGTCCTTTCCAAAATTCTTTATCCACATAGGATCAAAAAGCTTTATCGTATCACCACCAGCATGATCATCTCGCAACACAACAACTGCTTCGGTTGTAACTTCATTGAAATACCACCATTGAAATCTTGCACTCCACCCAGTAGGCATCTTTCTCAATGGATTCTCTTTCATGCACAGTGGGGCTTTACATTTCAAAACTTTAAGCTTCCTGCCAGTCAATGGATCAATCTTAGTCGGATGACTCTTGACACTAGGCACATACGGCTTTAAGTTTTTCCATCCATAACGAGCCTCACGTTTTACCAATGTTTCAAACCATTCAGCCATTCCTTGACCTCTACAATCCAAAAGCGGCAGACGTGCAAGTTGTCTGATGTCATAGAATGGCAACGTTTGTATATCATTTGCTCGCTGAAAATACTCAACTCTCCTTTCTCTTTTAACAGCATAAACGTTGAATTCAGGAACATAGCACCAAGCAACGATTTCACCATCAGTTTTCTTACCCAGAGTCTGATAAAATTTGATGTACTCGGGTGATCTTTCAAATTTCTTTTCTTTACTTGCCTGACGTTCCAGGTATCTTTGATATTTCTTTTCTTTACTTGCCTGACGTTGAATTCAGGAACCTGGCTCTGATACCACTTTGTAGGACCGGGGGGTTCTTAAACTAACACTCTAATGCTAGGACTGATCTAGGATGAGAAATAGTGCGGAATATCTATTTCCCAAACCTCCTAAGGATTCAAGATCTGCTTAGGTGTCCGGCACACAGAGATCACAAAGAACACACAGAGATTGCTAAGAACAACACTAAGAATTCACACAGAATGCTTATGGCTGCCCAGAACTCTAATGAACGATTATTCGACGATTATCAATTATCTCTCTCGATAACATGCGGTTAAACTCTATTTATATGAACAGAAAACGCGGTATTTATGTTAAACACGTTTCTACCTTAATTAGCTTTCACTACGCACGTGGTGCGACGCACTGCGCACGT
Source organism: Pulicaria dysenterica (assembly GCA_947179395.2). Taxonomy (NCBI): domain Eukaryota; kingdom Viridiplantae; phylum Streptophyta; class Magnoliopsida; order Asterales; family Asteraceae; genus Pulicaria; species Pulicaria dysenterica. The sequence continues at coordinate 79,854,276 of OX359288.1, read as the reverse complement.
AGTGTATATAGTACGCACGTACTAGACATTTTCTAATAATAATTAGTTAACTATAATTATCCAGCCTCACTACGCACGTAATGAGCACCACTACGTACGTAGTGAGCTTCATCACGCACGTGATGACTTTGATTTATACTTAACCTTCCAAACACAAATCAACACATGATTATATACTTGTAAGCTTAAAATAAACTTAAGTAAACACTTAGAATGAATAAACATGTAAATCATAAGTCAAAACTCCTTTGTATTATCATTCTAAGTAAGTAATTATATATCTGATTTACCAAAACTAGGGATTTACATTCATGCACTAACAAATATGGACAAACTAATACTCTGATATCCAAGTTTTTGTCTAGAGCCTGTTTTGTAAATTAACACTGTAGTGATATTCTGTAAATGATAATCAGTTAAAGTTGTATTCTATTTTGATTTTAAATCTAAGTATATGTAATTAGCTTCCGCACGCAGTTTAATGTTAATTAAAAAGTACAGTGTTACAATTTTGGTATCAGAGCCCTGCTTTGAGGATTTGCATGAATGATTTGTGCAATACTCGAACTGAGGCTCTGGTCAGTCCAGTATTCCCAGGGTGGGTAATTAGTAGTATAACTTTGAGGGTGGTTAGTGTGTTTATACTAACGGATTTAAATCTAACAACTGGTGAAATGTTGTGTATAGAATAGAAATGGCTGACAACGTGATCCAGACAACTACCCCTGAGTCCCCCAGAAGAAACAACAACCAGTCTTCTACTGCAGCCAATGAACAGCACAACCGAGTTGGTACATCTCACAATGGTGAGTCTGAACAACAAGATTATGTACTGCAGTTAGAGGATACTTTGCAAACTCTGAGAGACCGGGTTCAACAATTGGAACAGCAGCAACATCAATCACAGTCTTCCCAGCAAAACTAAACCATTCAGATGCCTAGGGAGACACCTGTATTTACCCAACCTATACCACCTCATGTTTATTCTGCTGCACCCTTTAATACAGTGTCAACACCATTAGTATCCTTACCGTTTGTTACTATACCACCTGTATCACAACCCCAGCAACAGCAACAACCTCAACAGCAAAATTTCTTTATACCGTGGTATCCAACTCAAGGAGGTTTCAGACCTAAGTGCCAGTACAAGAATTTTATGGATTGCCAACCACCTGAGTATTACGGAAGCTCAGATCCTACTATTACTTTGAATTGGCTGAGAGAGAATGTCAAGGCATTGGATGCCTGTAACTGTGAAGAGGTTGATAGGGTGAAGTTTGCGACTCGGAGGTTGAAAGGTCAAGCTGTAACCTGGTGGGATTCTTTGACTGCTCATTTATCCAGGGAGGTTGTGAACTCAATAACTATGGATCAATTTCAAACCAAGTTTTGTGAGCATTTCTATAATACTTTTGATTTAGCCAGGGTGAAGCGGGATTTCTTGGATCTGGCACAAGATGATAAGATGTCAGTCGATGAACTGAGTACTAAATTCAATGAAAAGTTGAGGTTTGCGAAACAATGGGTACCTGATGAGCCTTCTCAAATTGATCATTTTGTTCAAGCCTTGTTGCCTGAATATAGGGGTAACACCCGAATGGCAACATCCTTGGTGCAAGCATTTACCATTGCTCAAATTGATTAACAGATTAGATGGTTTAATATCACGATGAACAATCTTCGGGCGGTGAAGGTAATAGATACCGGAGAGAACCTGACGAGTGAGATCGGCCAAGGACGCTTCCTGAGAGATACGTGTTCCTTATAGGGATTCGCCGTCCATGTATTCCAGTAGCACCTGGATCTCACCGGCGTGATCGAACATATCATGACACCTGCGATGTTGAGATTACCGACATCACGCAAGATATCGATCTCTAGACAAATCTAGCAGCGAACGTCGTCTTCATGGTTGCCCTATATCACTTTTAGGGCGAAGAGGCGGCCAGTGGGACGGTGGAGGACTTTATAGACAGTTCCGCCGCTGCCGATTCTGTTCATCCGATCATGTTCCGAAAAGTTGAACGGTTGTTGTTTGGAGTTGGAGGTGCCTTGAGAGATGGCAGAAGGGGCAGAGGATGGTGGAAGAGAGAGAGAGAGAGAGAGGGACGGCAATTTGGGGTTCGCGTTGTGGCAAAGGTAGGGTTAGGTCAGGGCGACAGCGTTGGCGATTAATACTCCTATTAGCTCCAATGGCTGTTGGCGGTGGCTGAATAGGCTTCATGATTGATGAGATTTCCGGTTTACCCCCAAAATCAATAGTTATAATCGTCTGTGATAAAAGAAATTGATGAAAATCTTAAGAAGAAAGAGGGATAAACTAGGAGGAATAACTATTGTTCAGATTCTTAGATCTGCTTCATGGTGGTTGAGATGAAGGAGGTTTCATGGTGGTTTCACCGTGAACGGTTGATGTATATATATATATATATATATATATATATATATATATATATATATATGAAAAAAGTTCATGCGAGAACCATTTTTAGTGCGAGAACCGCAAGAACCAATTTGAGCCGTCCAATTCCCTCTTTTTCAATGTCATTGCCCATCCATGAATTCCTCACATGCACCCTGCCACACTCTATCCCTCCACGCTCACCATCCATGAAACTTCCCACATCCAAGGACGACCGAGATTGGTTCTTGCGGTTCTAGCATGAACCCTCCCTATATATATATATATATATATATATATATATATATAGAGAGAGAGAGAGAGAGAGAGAGAGAGAGAGGTGTGCAGGAAGAAAAGGGTGGCCTGGTGGGTCTGGTGGTGGCAGGTGGGGTGAGGGTTTATTAATTAATTTTAATTCATTTAGTGGTAAAAAGACTTTTTTACCCCCACAAATATAGGGGTTAACGTCAATTTAGACGGAGGTGTTAAAATTGGATCAACATTGAAACAAATTGACAACCACGATGACTGTGGGTGTGATTTTTAAAGTTTAGGGACCATTGATGGGAAATTTGGTAAACCACATGAACCATTTGTGTAATTAACTCATTTCATAAAAAGATAATCAAATTCAAGTACGTCGTTACTCCATCATCAAATTTTTGAACTTTTATCTAATTATTAAATTCGTATAAAAACAACACTTACAAAAATAGATGTTAATGATTTACCAAATTTCGAATTACGCCAGCATTTACACTTTTCAAATACTGCATTAATTATATCTCATAAATCAATATAAAAATTTCTTAAAAAATGATATTTATCTAACGCTATGTGTAGCCCATGACCCGAAACCTTTCGGAAATCTTGGGTTGATTCAAGATGACTTGGGAACACTGTTAACACCACCACCACACCCCCACCCCCACCCCCTCTCTCCTACGGGTTGGCTTTTAGTTTCGCCAACCCGATTGTTTTCCTTCTTTTTTTTGTGTAAGACTATCCGCATCGGAGAGGGAACCCATCGGCTTGGGCTGATGTGGAGCTTTGAACCCATAGAGAACACCATCACCACCCTTGGGGTTGAGATGGCTTCCCAACCCAATGGGTTTACTAACCCGATCGGCTTCTTCACTTGCTTCCTTTTTTTTCTTTTTTTTTAAATAAAAAAATAAAAAGGATTTAGTTGGGTTGGATGTGGGGGTTATAGGGTTAGAAAGGGTTGGAGATGGAGGATGCTGATGTGGCGATGTTTTTGATTGGATAAGTTGGGTTGGATGCTGATGGTCTAAGAGAGTAAAGAAATACTGCATAATATTTGGATTGAGGGAAGTTCCATCGAGAACAAAAAAAAATGCGAGAACTGCGAGAACCGATCTAAACCGTAAAATATCTACCAAACACCAAGATATTAAATTATGAAAATTATACCAAATATGCTCTTTAACATGACATTCATATTGCTATATTTTTTTCAACAAAAAAAATTCGTTTTTGCCGGGTTTTTTTCTATCACTATAAGGTATGTTACATATATGTAATCAGTACTTAACATATTTGTAATCAGTACTATAAGATATGTTACATATATGTAACGAATTTTTTTTGTTGAAAAAAAAATATAGCAATATGGATGTCATATTAAAGAGCATATTTTTATCGTTAATTTGGTATAATTTTCATAATTTAATATCTTTCCGTTTGGTAGATATTTTAGTTTTAAAAAAATATGAATCAGTTCTCGCAGTTCTCGCATTTTATTGGTTCTCGATGAAACCCTCCCCTATTTGGATTTTAGGTAAAAAGGGGGAAAAAAATAAAAAAATAATACGACCCGATATGATGGTCGGTTTAAAATTGGCGTGAATTTGATGTTAAAAAAAATCCGGAAGAAATAATTAGATAAACAAACCAAGAAAACTTACGCCGTGGTTTCTTGGCCGCCCCCTTGTGTGCCAGTGCTGACAAAAAATCCGGCCGGAACTCCGGCGAGCTTCTGTTCTTTCCACAACCCACCGGTAGAATCAAAAAACGCCTTCATTTGCGCCGACATACACCCATACCTCGTCGGGAACCCAAACAACAACCCATCAGCCTCAACCAGTTCCTCAGCTGATATCTCCGGTATATCATCACCTTTCACCGGAACCTTCATCGCTGACAGAGTTTCCGCCGACAACGTTTCAGAAACCCTGAACAAATAACCTTCTACTCCGTCAATTTCATCTACCCCTTTCTTAATATTCCTCGCCAGACTCTCAACATGCCCGTACATAGAGTAAAACACTATAAAAATTCTTAATTTCCTGGTTTCTGATTCTACCGGCGGATAAAGTGATTCGATCGGAATTGAATCCTCGTTGATACTTACCGGAATTTGAGCAGGATCTGGATCCGATTCAACAATCGCCGGTGATCTGTTTTTGCTGGGGAAACACCCACCTCCTTTACCCATTAAGGACTGATCAAAATTTCATTTACCATAGAGAATTGAAGAACTGTAGATTTGGTTGGAGAAATGGAAGACTTGAAGCGGGAGTTTGACCTGAGAATTGTGAATTTTTGATGGAGGTGGTGGGGATGAAAGGGAGGGCTTGAATCGGAATATTGTGATAGTGAACGCTTAGCTGGCCAAACAAAAAAAAAAGATCAACAATTTTAGGAGTTTTGAAAAATATTTAAATTTATTTAAAAACATATTTTTTTTCTAAAATGATTATAAGATAATTAAAGAGAGAACTACAGAATTTTTAAATATATACAACTAAAATAATAGAAATAATTTGTCACCGTTTTATATATTTATTGGGTTATATGTGTCAATTATTTAAAGACATGTTATGACAACTTTTGTATGCATTGGCAAAATTCTAAAATTAGTTGTTTGAAGTATGTATGACAACTCACAATGATCATGTATTTAGCAAGAGAGATACCATCCCTATAAAGAGCAAGCTTATATAATATATCTAAATTTACTTATTTAATATATCAAATTATACATGTTTGAAGTGCTTATGACAACTCACAATGATAGTATATTTTACAATATGTATTTGAAAAAATGAGGGGACATTGAGATTCATTTTTATTTGGAGTAGTAGAAATGCCCAAATGTATAGAAGATATAGAGAAATATATGTGAAATGTTTGAATAAAATGAGAGCTTGGGTGGTATTTATGGCCAAAGAAAAAAAAAATTCTACTTTTCTGGAAATTTTCACCTTTACAGGGAAGGGAACAAGAAGAGCATGCCACAAGACACAAGAGGGAACGGCATGGGATTAGTGTCCCCATGAGACCGTAAGGGAACATGGGCAACCTTGCAATCTCAGGATGCTCTAAATGTAAGAATATTTAGAAGAAAATACAAAAATTGTTAAAACTGTTTTATTAGTTATTAACATTAACATACAAGTAATATCAATTAGCAAATTTTACAGAATAAGAATAATGTTATAGAATGATACGTATTGCTTTTTTTTACTTCCCTTTAACTCAAGAATACATAATAAAAACGTTTATTTCACTTCCTTTATTTTTCTTTCAGACCTACGAATACAATAATCTAAAGTTTTTTAAGCATCCTCCCGTTATTTTCTCTTGCGGCTTTTTTCCCAACTCCAGAACTCAGCATAAAGCACATGCAAACGACATTCTATTTCTTCCTTTCTCGGTTAACACACACACACTCTCTCTCTCTCTATAGTCACTGATGGAGAATTTGCCTAATACATGAAATTAGTGATATCGTCATTGATACATGAACCAATTATGTCGCACATGCGAACCAAAACAACAACAATTTTAGTTATCGAATTGGAAAACTACCAATCCTTGAAATTTTACTTACTAGAATGATATTCATAAATTCGTTACGAATATAAATACATTGAATCTTCTTTTAATGCGAAAAATTGAAAAATTCACAATAGTGATTTTTGTGAAACATGAATGTGTTTGGTTAGGCATATGACCTGCTTAGGCCGACTGATATGCAAGAGGTGAATGGTGGATGACACATTTGACTAAGCACGGCCATGCTTGACCTAATACATGAGCATGCTTAACTACAGCTCCTGGTAGGAAATCAAGGATACAGGGCAGGCGTCCTCGGTCCTTCCCCTGCTGTTTTCCTAGCGACTATAATTTTTTGGCAGGGCAGGGGATAGCCTTGCACCATAAAGTTTGATGTCGTATACAATCTTTAAGTTTATACAAAGCTTGATATGAATGTATGCCAAATTCCCCTTATATTTTTATAGACTATATCTACTAAATTGACAATCAAATTATATTGTCATATGATTTTTGCATTTGCAATGATCATAATACTACTAATCAATCATTATTGAAGCTTCAACTTCAGAAACATGGATGTATAGGAAGAACACTCATACAAACACTACAAGCCCTGCAGTCCTGCGCAAGCAGCATATTAATATTTCTAAAAATTTGATATTTTTTATGGGATAATTTCATATATATCCTTATAAACTTTCATTATTACATATATATATATATATATATATAGACAAAAGTTCATGTGAGAACCGTTGTTAGCGCGAGAACCGCGAGAACCAATCTAAGTCGTCCAATTCCCCCTCCTTCTATGTCATTGCCCACCCATGAATTCCTCACATGCACCCTGCCACACCCTCTCCCTCCACGCTCTCCATCCATGATACTTCCCATATCCAAGGAACGGCCAAGATTGGTTCTCGCACTAACAACGGATCTCGCATGAACCCTCCCCTATATATATATATATATATATATATATATATATATATATATATAGACAAAAGTTCATGCGAGAACCGTTGTTAGCGCGAGAACCAATCTAAGCCGTCCAATTCCCCCTCCTTCAATGTCATTGCCCCACCCATGAATTCCTCACATGCACCCTGCCACACCCTATCCCTCCACGCTCTCCATCCATGATACTTCCCATATCCAAGGAACGACTAAGATTGGTTCTCGCGGTTCTCGCACTAACAACGGTTCTCGCATGAACCCTCCCCTATATATATATATATATATATATATATATATATATATATATATATATATATATATATATATATATATATATATATATATCCTTATAAACTTATAAATTACATGTATATCATTGCAAAACCTAGAAACTCTAATATATGCCCAATCACCTATTTTAACTAAAATTAAACTATTTTTAAATTTAGAAATTCTTTTTAAATTGATTTATCTTTTATCTAAAAACTAATAAAATATAATATTACAAAGATGCCCTCCATAATGTTAAAATTCTAGAATGTAGCATCTTAATCAGATTTGTCAACAAATAACAATTTCTCAATCGAGCTAATCCTGGGCCTAATACTCATAGCAACATGAACCCTTGAAGAAGCATGAATCTGAGAACCAAAACCCCAAGAAGAAGACTCGTAACCATCGAATCTGAGAACCAAAACCAAAATGAACATCAAAACATCAACTTCAAAACCTAAATCGCCGATTGCAAAGATTGAATCACTATGAAAGCTCCATAACACGGAAAAAAATCTCGAAGTAAAAAACCACACGGAAAAACCAAATCGAAACCAAAAACAGATGAAGAAACGACATACGAACAAACCACACACGAAAAAACCAGAATTAAAACCAACAAACAAATCTCGTGCTATTGATAGATGGAAAAAACCGGAATCGAAACTCAAATTGTCGATGATTTAAAGATGATACCAAACCAACCTTGCAAGAAGAAGGTGAACCCAAATGGTCATAAAGAACCCTAATCACAACAGAAAATTAAACAGAATCACCAATCACATCAAGGAACATGAATCGGTTCAACATTTTGATGTAAATCAAACCTTCTGAACTCTTTTTTTTACGGATCGGTTTGGAACACACATGGGATCGATTTTGCAGAAATCGATCTTGCACAATGAAGACCCAGATGGGATCGATTTGGAACAGGCTTTAACTACTATTTCTTTTTCTTTTTTTCTTTTTTTCTTTTTTGATTAGGGATGGCATCTTTGTAATATTATATTTTATTAGTTTTTAGATAAAAGATAAATCAATTTAAAAAGAATTTCTAAACTTAAAAATGGTTTAATTATAGTTAAAATAGGTGATTGGGCACATATGAGAGTTTCTAGGTTTTGTAAGGATATACACGTAATTTATAAGTTTGTAAGGATATATATGTAATAATGAAAGTTTATAAAGATATATATGAAATTATCCCTTTTTTTATTATCTTTTGAAATACTTCATAGTTTTACATTAATATGTTAATAAATTTTGGGACGGGAATGGCGGCGAACGGGGAGCAAACTTTGAACGGCAGATGGAAAAAACGAATCGACAGAAATGCGATTTAGGGGACGGGAAAAGGAGATTTAGGGTTTTCTCATAAATGGGGCATCTAATAAAACCGTAGTGTGTATAGGGACTAGTAAGAGAAATTATTTTAAAGTTACGATTTTACCCTTTTGTTGGTTTTCGTTAGTTATGCCACGTGTCAATCCTATATTTCTCCTTACTCTTTTTACCCTAAAACTCTTTTTATTTGATCCTGATTCTCTATATATATATATATATATATATATATATATATATATATATATATATATATATATATATATATATATATATATATACACAAAAGTTCATGCGAGAACCGTTGTTAGCGCGAGAACCAATCTAAGCCGTCCAATTCCCCCTCCTTCAATGTCATTGCCCACCCATGAATTCCTCACATGCACCCTGCCACACTCTATCCCTCCTCGCTCTCCATCCATGATATTTCCCATATCCAAGGAACGGCTGAGATTGGTTCTCGCGGTTCTCGCACTAACAACGGTTCTTGCATGAACCCTCCCCTATATATATATATATAGGGAAGAGATCCCTTGCGAACGCCAATTGAATGCGAACGTGCGAACAACAAGAAACGGCGGCAACTTCGGATTAGATTTTTTCATATGAGTGCTTTGTATGCAATTGGGCCATTAGTTAATTTATTATGGGCCGTTGAATAATAGTAAATAGATTGAATAGATAATTCAATATAATTTGAAAGAATATATATTTCATATATACTTTGAATTAATTATATGAAATGTATAAATATTCGTGTTGATAATTAAAATATGATATTTATTCTTTAAAAACTTAATTCTTCAAATTGACATTTTGTATGTGATACTTTTTTTGTATGAGTTCTTTTTAAAAGTGGTTTTTTTTATCTAAAGGTCTATATCTTACTTCTTTCATACATATTTCTTAACGATATTTAGCCTTTTTGTGTAGTGATACTATATGCAATTAGATTTTAATGTGTACATGAATTTTACATTATTGCATGTGTTCTTTTTTACAAATGTGGTAGATTTTTTCCGTTGTGTGTGTCTATATATAATAGAGAATGAGACGAGATGCAATTATTACATATGAGGATAATGTTACAAACACTTTATTTTGTCTAAAAAATCACCGCATCTGGCTTGCAAATCACTACATCTTGTCTAAAATATATAAATTTCTTCTTAAACCTAGTGTATCTTGGTTAAGATTTCAATGTTTATTATTGTAAAACCCATTGCATCATCTAATATGAAAATATTGCATCTCGTCTAAAAATACTACATCCTGTCTAGAAAATCACTACATTCAGTTTGAAAAGATACATTAGTTTTTATATGATTATCGATACATCTAGATTAAAATTATTGCATGTTTTCTAAAACATAAGTTTCCTTAAAACAACTGCATGTTGGTTGAAAGATTCAAGTGTTTTTCATCTAAAAAATAACTACATCTAGTAAAAAGTCATTGCATATAGTTTAAAACTACTGCATCTTATCTAAAATCACTGCATCTCAAGGTTTAATGTTGCTTCTTTATTTCTACCGCGGTTCGTCTCTTACAAGTCGAAAAGATTTAAGAATCACGATAATGATACATCAATAAGTATGAATTTTTTTAGAGATACATTTATTTATATTATATTAAAATTTAATAATTAAAATTCTTTTATGCTAGTTTTAGAAAAAAAATATTTTTATGAAGATTAAAAAAAATTAAAAAAAGGGGATAATAATCGCATTATATATATAATACATTAGGCAGGAAAAAAAATTATAGTTTTGTGTAATAAAAAGAATAAAGGTTATATATGAATAATTGTGGAACATGTTTTAAAGGGCTCTCTAGAACAATTGGTCAAGGTTTTTGCATGAGTTGGAGCAGACTAACGTTCGAGTCAGTCTCCAGTTTTCTTTTTCTTTTTTTTTTAAGTTTTTTAATAGGTTGTTTTTTATTGGGCCGATTATAGTTTATTATTTATAATTAGTATAAACTTTTATTTTTTGTTACATTGTTATAGATGTATATTGTACATTAATTATTTAGTTTTATTTTTATAATACTTGCTATTGCTTAATATTTTGTTATCCTTTTTTTGTCTTACAAATTTTTTTTTATTTAAAATATGGCAATAAATAATTACAATAAACAGGTAATAAATAATTACAATATACAAGACAAGTTTTTAAGGTTAGAAAATTTATGTTTTGGGTTTTTACCTTTAGGATTTGGATTCAAACATATGTAACCTTAAAATGTTGATTATTTCTAAGTTTGGATCTTGAAGTTAGACTTATGTATGTTTACAATGAGTTTATTGTTTTAAATTCTTTTTGTTATTTGTGTTTTTGTTTGTTCTATTTGTTTCTATTTTTTCCCTTTTTTAAGTATTGATCTACCGTCCATATATATGTACCCCTAAATATCTTTTTTGTTATTGGCATGCTTTATTTGTTCCATTTGATAGAATCCAAGTCACATTTGTTAGTAGTGAAATAGACTCTCATTGTTCAAATATTATACATAGTTTTAAAATACACAAAAACTAAATTATTTTAAAATAATTCAAGCAACTCAATTGTTTTAGGTTTCATATTTAAATCAATTTACCTTTTTGTGCAAAATGATTTTTTAATTATATTATTATTATTATTATTATTATTATTATTATTATTATTATTATATTACTATTATTATATTATAAAAATAGTTATTATTATTATTATTATTATTATTATTATTATTGTTATTATTATTATTACTATTATTATTATTTATACTAAAAAAAATTTAGTTCAAATTCATTATTTATTTTTATTAATATTAGTGACTGAAATTAAGGCTAAAATTTCGAAGCCTTTTAAATTATTTTTAATTTTAATGAAAGTAACAATATAATTTTACAGTAGACGAGATTATTATTATTATTACTATTATTATTATTATTATTATTATTATTATTACTATTATTATTATTATTATTATTATTATTGTTGTTGTTGTTATTGTTGTTTTTATTATTATTATTATTATTATTATTATTATTATTATTATTATTATTATTATTATTATTATTATTATTATTAATAGTAGTAAATAGACATATATTTTATATTCATCTCTTATTACCAAAACCTACTATTATTATTATATTTTATTATTTATATTAAAAACAATTTAGTGTAACTCAATGGTTATTTATATTAATATTAGTGACTGAAGTGAGGGCTAAAATTACAAAGTATTTTAAATTACTTTTAATAGAGTTGTTTAGACGTATTTCATTAAAATTTATTGTTTAATATAATTTTAAAGTAGACTATATACTATTTTTACCCTACCACGAAGCGCGGGATAAAATTTACTTGTTTATTAAAAAAGAAAACGAGAAGCAGGCATACTTCACAGTTAATAGCCTACAAACTTTGACTTTTGTCAAACTTTCATTTTATGAAAACGTTCGCAGCGTTCACAATCGTATTTTCGTTCGCATTTGATCTCTTATATATATATATATATATATATATATATATATATATATATACTAGTATAAATAACAATTGTCTCAAATTAACTTACGCTATTAACAGTATTTTTTGCTAACTTGTGCCTCTCTATTTTATATATTTAATGTCAGGGAATTATGTATATTGCATAGGCTGAGATTGTAAACTCTTCCACTTATAATCAAAAGGTCGGTCGTTGGAAGCATTTTTTTTCACTTTCATTTTCCGCCTGCTTTCTAAACAACCACATTAAATTCTATTGGTTTCACTTTTAGTTTTATTTTTTTAAAAATAGAAAAGACTTTTGATATATATATATATATAGAAAATTAATCAATAAAAAACCATGTGTTAAACAAAGAACCTAAGGAACCAATCTAGACCATTGGATCATCAAAATCAACGGATAAGATTAATAATGGCAAAATTGTAATTAGCATATATTAATTAAGAAGTAAAAGGGCAAACATGTAAAATCTCCCCTCCCTTCAAGAAAACCCACGTAATATTTCTTCCCATTTCAACTAAAAAAAAACACCCCTCAAAACTTTAAATTGTCACAACTTTTTAAGTTTTGTGAATTTAAGCAAAAAAATTATATCAATCTTCTAGTTTTTTAATCCTCTTTCAATCAATACCACTCTTCTCATATTTTTTCTAATTTTTTTTGAAATGCAAATTTTAAATATGTAATTTGCATTTTAGGATGCATTGTAGTGTAATCTCTCTTCAGTTGTGGGTAACCTATCCTGATTTATGAAAGATATATACGACTTGTTGCATATAATTTTGAGGCAAGTAATATATATCTTGAAGCCAAAGAAACATGCAGTAACTGGTTCAAACAAATTGTTTCTATCCATGAGCTTCTTTCACGCATGTGATTTTCTTATCTTTATTGTTCGTTTGGTACATCAAACATTATAATGATGTAACTTCTCATGCTAAGCAATGTGATGGATAATGTGTTGCTTTTACATGTACATCATGCTTCTCTGACATTTAGTTCTCTACTTACTGTTTCTTCATGCGCTGCAACTGCTGAACAACTTTGTTTTCAATATAAGCTTTTGGGATTACCAACTGCTAATTTTATATTGCTCTTTAGCTATCTCGAGCTTGCTATATTTCCATGCTGGTGGTTCCTGCATGATGATGTCAACAATAACCCATGACGGAGATCACGTAAGAGAAACAAACACAATTGATAATTAAGGAGGGGATGACCAAAATCGAGTCTTCCTCGGCGATCGTTTTTCCCGTCATGAGTTTTGTGGCAGTTCTTTGTTGGCTAGTAAGCAGCAACAGTTGGACGGTGCAATGGTGGTAACTGCGACGGAAGTACACTTCAAAATTTTGATAAAGGTAGTGGTTTTGATTATGTAATTTTGCATTTTGGGTTTCAGTATATATTTGCATTTTGGGCTACATTTTGATTGAATCAGATTGTGAAAATGCAAATTTTGATATTTTGCATTTTCGTCTTTTTCCATTTTGCATTTTGTATTGAAACCCAACTCAAAATGCAAATTTTAAAAATTTTGCATTTAAAAAAAAAGTTTCAGAATATCAAGTCTGGTCTTGTTTGAAAGAGGACGAAAAACTGAATTTAATAATATAATTTTTTTGCTTAAAATCATAAAAACAAATGAGTTATGATCATTTAAAGTTGAATGGTGTTTTTTTTTAAATCTTGGCTCGCAGGGTGCTGTAGGTGCGCATGAGTTTTCTGTTTTTTTAATTTTCCAATTTTGCCCCTAATTAAAATGTCATGTGTCATTACGAGAGGTTTTTTAGGTTCTATATTTAAGAGAGATTTTTTATATAACCTTACCCTATATATATATATATATATATATATATATATAAGGTAAGGATCAACAAAGACCCTTCCTTAACCAAAGAACACAAAGTCCCAATCTCAGCCACTCATCTAAAAGGGCAAGATGGGAAATGAATAATTTGATAAAAAAAGCCACAGCCTTCTAAAAATTCATTTTTTTTTATTTTTTTTACCTCTTAAATCTTTAAATTACCATAACTATTTCAATTTTTTAAATTTGAGCAAAAAAATTATACAAATCTACTCATTTATTAATCCTCTTTCAAACGAGACCAATCTTCTTATATTTCTGAAATTTTTTTAACGAAAATGATAAATTTGTCATTTTCATCATTTTCGTGTCCCCTTATATATCACTTAAACAACAGGTCCCGGAAATGATGAAAATGACGAAATTTATCATTTTCGTCACCTGCTATGATGTTACGTGATATACAGGGGCACGAAAACGATGAAAATGACGAAATTTATCATTTTCGGCTGCCCCTTATATATCATGTAACAGCAAGTGACGAATATGATGACTTTTCGTCATTTTCATTATTTCGTGTCCCCTTATATATCACATAAACAGCAGGTCTCGAAAATGATGAAAAATGACGAAATTTATCATTTTCGTGTCCCTTATATATCATATAACAGCAGGTGATGAAAATGATAAATTTCGTAATTTTCATCATTTTCGTATCCCCCTTATATATCACTTAAACAGTAGGTCGCGAAAATGATGAAAATGACGAAATTTATCATTTTCGGCTGCCCCTTCTATATAACTTTACAGCAGGTGACGAAAATGATAAATTTCGTCATTTTCATCATTTTCGTGTCCCCTTATATATCACTTAAACAGCAGGTCCTGAAAATGATAAAAATTTCGTCATTTTAATCATTTTCGTGTCCCCTTATATATCATGTAACAGCAGGTGACGAAAATGACAAAATTTATTATTTTCGGGACCTGCTATTACGTGATATAACAGCAGATGATGAAAATGATGAATTTCGTCATTTTCATCATTTTTGTCGAATTTTTTTTTCTTCAGAAATATAGAAAGAGTGATATTGTTTGAAAAAGAATTAAAAAATGAGAAGAGTGGTATAATTTTTTTTGCTCAAATTCAAAAAATTGAAATAGTCATGTTCATTTAAAGATCTAAGGGGTAAAAAAAATTAAAAAAAGGGGGATTTTGATCATAATACCCTTCTTTCTCTAATTAAATCTTATAATTGTTTACTTAATTACAATAATGCTATTATAGATCTTGACCATTGATTTGATTGATCTAATAGCTGAGATTGGGACTTTGGGGACTTTGTTGAAGGGGGTCTTTGTTGATCCAATTTATATATATATAGGAGAAGGTTCAAATGAGAATGAGAAATTAATTGAGAATGAGAGACTAAATCTTAGCCGTTTATTTTGTAAGTGAAATTCATGGATGGAGAGCGTGAAATTAATGGATGGATTGAGTCTCTTATTCTCAATTAATTTAAGGTTCTCGTATATATATATATATATATATATATATATATATATATATATATATATATATATATATATATAACAATTTTCTGAAATTTTAATTTAAATAGTTTTTCGGTTCATATCATACCTGGTAACATTATTTTTCTTTCATCTTTGTTTCTCCTTTTCCTCTATTTGGTGTTTTCCTTTTCGTTTTGTTATTTCATTTGATTTTTTATTGCTTCTTTCTCTTATTTAAATTCTTAAACAGTATAAACTTTTCTTTTTATGTTTCTATTAAGAAAAATAAAAGTAATAAAATATGATTTTAATTTTTAGAAATAATAACCTGTATGTCATATATGAAAAGTTTAAATATTAGTTAGAATATGATTATGTTGGATTTCTTTTTTATAAATATTGAATGTTGATTATAAAACATGAGTTATGATTTTATTTATTGAAATTACAATAACTTTTTTTATTTTTATTCACAGTCCTAAAAGTTGTGGTTAACATTCTTCATTTATTAAGAATCATCATCATTACAAGTATTCTTAAAAGTTAAAGTAATAAATTTTTAGTAATTAAGTGTTATTTTAATTAATATTTATTTCTATATGTTATGCAAATAGCCGCATGTCAATACCCGCAATAATAACATATGTTAGGGTCATTCGATCATTTATTTTATATTAATCAAGTTTTTATGAGTTAAACTATATTTATAAATTTTTCTGTTATATCTGTATTATGTCTGCAAGTGTTACTAACTTATTTTCGTAGCGAATTGAAGCATGGATTCATGCTCTCTCGTTGTTACTAATATGCATAAATGATTACTAATATGTATATAGTAAAACTTTAATCACTAGATAGTGTTATAATATCACATAAAAAGATAATTTTGTTATAAATCAAAAAAATCAAAAATTTATATATAAATCATCATCATAATTTTGTAAAATCTCTTTTTATAGACAACATTTATTATTTAATTTTGTAGGCTTACGATTATCATAAGCTATCTTAGAAAAAATAACACTAACAGATCAAGGGGAATAAATGGTTGGATATCTTTCTCAGCTGTGTTCTGTTGTTTCTTCATTTCGATATCATAACTTTTGTCGGATTATCAGCAGCAACGGCTAAAACCCCTCATTTGAGTTGGGCCAATAAAAACATAGGTCTTGTAGTTAAAGAATTCAATCTCTGTGTCATGTTCAAAATAAGGGTGTTGCTATATAGACATTCTAAAAACAAATTAGACACCCTCATTTCAAATTTAAAACTAACTATTTTTAATTTGACCTTATACTTTATTTATATAGACATCCTAAAAACAAATTAGACACCCTCATTTCAAATTTAAAACTAACTATTTTTAATTTGACCTTATACTTTATTTTCTCCACTTTATTAGGATATATTGTTAAGTTTGAGGTTAAATGCCTTGCCTTCTTTTAACTTCCTACACGATTGTTTATTTTCCTAATATTCCCACCAAGAAAGAAAAATCAGATGAACTTCGATTAATTTCTTTCATTTTTTTTTCTTTTGCAAATTTGCTTCTATCCTTCTAAAATGTTCCATTTTTTTCATCGATAAAATTTTGAGTGTCTCAACTTTTTTTTTATGCAACTCGCTTTCTTTTTTCGATTCATGTGTTAAAAATACATGAGTCTCATTTGCACGATTTTATGTTTTAATGATTAACGTCATAAATATATTAATTTTGTTTGTCAAACACTTGAAGTGATTATCAGATAATATGTAATATCAAACAAAATAATTAAATTCAAACGCTATAAAATGTGAGGAAGAGGGTTTGAATGTGAGAGCGTGAGACTAGCGCTCCGGTCTCAAGTTTTTTAATGAAGAAATGTAGTGAAAAAGAAAGTGAAATAAAATAAAAGATTAAGTTGTGTTATTAAGTTAGAAAGAAAAAGAAGAAAATTGAGGTATCATCTCGTTTTAAGGAGGATAATTTTACCAAATAGCTTCTCATCAACCTCCATTTCCCTCTTTAAAAAAACTAGAGAACATAGTTGCTAGACGAACTATTGAGTTCGTATGATGCCTATGAAAAAAATACATATATAAGTCTTCGTAATTAGAATATAAAATTCAAAACTAAATACCAAAGCAATTTTATTTTTTAAAATAATAATACATAAAAAAGACAAAAATTACAAGTTAAGACAAAATTGTTTAAGACAATAATATTAGTTAGGATAAAAGATTAAATTAGGTAAGGGTGTGTTTTAGTAATTTTAGCGTGTCTGGATACACAATCCCTCAAAATAAACATGCAGGTTACTAAAGCAAGTATGATCCCTCCTCTGATATCTCAAGCTTACAGTACTCCATCAACAACGTAATTTATGTCTTCATACATGCCTATTCACCACCAATTCTACAATATAATTTCATTCTTCATGATCAAACATCGCTATACAAGAAATGGAATATAGTTAAATGAACCAAATTAATAATGGCACAATCTCTTATCATAAGCTCTTTATATTAAATTGATAGAAGAATTCATTTCTTTAAAATCTCAAATTATACTTATTGTTGCCATGCTTTTTGTGTTGCTGTATGTTCTTATGTTATAAGATCTTAAGTGTATGGTAATTATTGACTTCTTTCTTTGAGCAAAAAATGATTTTTTTATATCTGTGATGGTATATGCATGGTCGTTCATAAGTATATATATATATAGATATTGAAATCAATACAATAAAGCTTTACTATTTAAGAGGTAGTTGTTCTATGAATAAGCTTATGCTTTCATGTATTACAACCATCTGCAAACATATAGCATATTTCCAGAAACATTTATTAAACAAGAAAAACAAAGATCATTTGTGTTTTTGATAATGAGACAGTGAGGTACCAAAAGAAAGGCCAAAAGGATATATATGCCATCTGAATATGAAGTAAAACAAACTCGATCAATTAAAGAAATACCTTATGATCAGGCTGTTTATCAGTTATCGCCAACAAACAATCAACTAATTACATCTTACGTAACCCGCTGATATGATTAAGAATTTAAGATGAGATTGGGTACAGTTGTTGTTTATCTTGATCATAATGATAAGGTCCATCCGGATTGACTTGCTTGCACAACCCTAGATACGTCAAGAACAACACCCGATTTTTCGCACCAGTTCGATGGTTTCCTGTGTGCTTGCAGAAATATTTCAAATGCGCCAACTTACAACACCCAAGCATCTGACCCAGAAGCAAAAACAACCAGTTGATCGATTTCTTCTTGTTCATCACAGGCTTCGCGCTGTTTTCTTGATGACAGAAATCACATGTCGGCAGTATTGGGGTCATCCATTGATCCGGAGCTCGGTCTTTAAAATCATTATTCGCCACGTACTCAGAGACTTCCTTAAACTTTTGTTCAAGATTGTATTGGATTTGGTACTGTTTCTGGCAGTGTTTGCATTGCACATCTCCGGATATGGTTTTGATGCCATTATCCGTTAGGTATTCGAGGGTGTGTACCTGTGCACGACGGTCAGTGGCCCACGGGAACGGTGGTTGGATGGTGGTGGATTTACCTTCTCGTGGTACATGTGTAGGCTTTTTACGCGTGCGACGTCCCTGATGATCATGTGCCGCCACGACTTGCGGTCGGGGTTGCGGTAGCGGTTGAGATTCATGAGATTCTTGGAGGCAAAAGTACATAGTAAGTTCGGTTTCACGATTAATGGAATCTTGATCTGTGTTCATCACTGCATTTGGTGGTAACAGTGGCAGTTGTTGTGGTTGAGGTGGTCGTTCTTGTTCTGGCTGGTGGACGAGGAGATACATAGTAAGTTGGGTATCTTGATCATCTGTGGTAACCTCCGGTGGTAATACGGCGGCAGGTGATGGTGGCGGTAGTTGTATACCGAATCCTAATGGCTCGATTTCGAGTCGGGGACGTGTTGTTCTTGGTTGCGTGGAGGATTCAGGAACTTGAATATGGAGATTTTGGTTAACATCTGTTAACTTTCTGGCCCTTGATACGGACGCCATTAGTTGTGGAGACAGATTGATTGATAGATGGAAAGATATATAATGAAACTATATAGCGAAAATAAAGGATACCGGCCGAGATGGCGCGCGTAAGTTTTTACCTAAATTCAAAATTTAAAACCTGTTTATATATACATCGTTATCTATTAACTCCCTCGACCCGATTTTGATGGTTCTTTGAAAAGGTAAAAGGATCGATTGCATGTATTTTTTTTAACCATGAACTGTCTGTTAGATCTTTTGCAATTATATACTGTTTTTATTTCTAACTTTTTGATCATTTGTTTGTTAGAGCAACTTAAACATAATTTTAGACAAACTAATGCAACTAAATATATGAATTTAGCCTATTTTCTAACATATATGTAGCTTCAATTCATGAAGTATGTAACATATATATAACAATATTGTAGAGATTCTTCAAAAGACATATCTTAGTAAAAAAAATATTTCTTCTTGATAAATTTTCTACCCATTAAATAATAATACATGAAATTCACTTATTTTCTTTCTTTATCTTCTTTTTTTATTTTAACACATATATTTTAATCTAGTGAGTAGAATGACAAGTAAGAACATTAATTTACATAAAGATGTATCACATCTATTAGTACATATTTTTCTTTTTACTACATCTGTAATCTATATCTATCTATCTATATCTATATATAAAAGACATACAAATTTTCTAAAAATAATTATTAAAATCAACCAATAGAAACACTCAATTGCAAAATTAATCCATTATCAAAAACAATTTTGGCAAGATCGGAATTTTAAATCAATTGCAAAATTGATCGATTCAATTTTTAAATGAATTGGAGGGGGTTTGATGAAAATTGTGAGAAAGATTTATAAAACATGTGAGGGACTTTTAAGAAAATATGAGAGGGTTTTATAAAAATTGTAAATTAATGTAATTAATTATGGGCTATTTATAAATTATGTATAATAGCTTGTGATATAATTTATTTAGATAAAAAGTAATTATATATTTACGACCGTTTCATTTTTATCTACATTTTGGTGTAAATTTTATTGTAAAATGACACTTTTTTAAAATTAGTATATTCTTAATTTTTTGTTATCCATTAATAGTAGTGAGTATTCCTAAAAGTCAAGTACAGTCATTTTCAGAAGTCGGTTTATTCCTCAGATTACAACTTGTGTTTACACATGGTCAATTATATGTTGCCATTGCACGTGTTAGAAGTAAAAAAAATTAAAAGTTTTCGGTTATATTTCATTTATTGCATTATTTTTATTTGAAAATTTTAATATCTTAAATACACTTCCGAACTACCCGTGCGTGCACGGGTCAATAAACTAGTTTATGATAAAGAGATATGTTAATTAGTAGAGAAGTGGATGATTGCTTTAAAAAAAAAAAGAGAAGTGGATGATTATAACTACCACACTGGCCTTTAAATACATCTAAACATATGACACAATCCATCTCACTATATATATTAGAAAACAAGCTATTTTCAAGGGATAACAATTAATATATGGAAGATGATATTGCCACGGAGATATTCTATTAATCCACTGAAAGAATAGTAAATTTACATTTATACTCTAGACCAATTTACCATAGATAGATATACTTTATTTCTATTAGCTAAGAGCTCCGGTGACTTCCCAGTTCACCCAACCGCCGACATCAAAGCCGACAGCTCAACCGTCGTCTCCGCTCTTGAAACCGTCAGATCTGGCTGCTCGCCGACCACCGCCGTTTCCTTTGCCGACCATTTCTATCGTCGCCTGCGTACCCAACCACCGCCATTTTTGCCTTCTCCCCCAACTACCACCGTTTCCTTTGCCGACCACCGCCATTGTCTTCTCCGCTCACGCAGCTGTTAAAACTTAACTTCTCGACGACCACCTGTAAAGCACACGATTGCTACCGGCGGATGCTCCACCACCAACGCTGCCGACACCACTGTCTTCCTACCACTTGCCGTTCGCCCCCACCGCCATCTTCAATGACACAGCCGGCAACTCGCCGACTTCACCCTCACACACCGTCCCCACTCACAATGTTCTAAGCCGCCCAAAGACAAATAAATAGAGAAAAATTGAAAACCCCCACCATTTTTTACAAATCCTTTCCCATGAATAAAAAGAATGGTAGTTACCCAAAAAAAAATTCTTTTTTTTTTCAAGAAATACAAATATATAACATGATTTCAGGAATAGTGATCAAAATTATAACATTATTTGCAATTGGAAAAGGCGGATTGGTGGGTAAACGGTGGCGGTGGCGAGTGGGGATAGGATGTGGCGAGTGGCCGGCGGTGGCGGTGAAGACGCCGGTGGGGGCCAACGGCCGGAAAGCTATAGTAATTTTGACGGCAAAGAAGGATGGCGGAGGTGAGAGAAATGGAAAGAGAACAAGTGACAAATAGAGAAGATGGTGGAGGCTTATTGAAATATGAGGGTATAAATTTCAATTCACAAAAATATCAGTGGATGAAAGAAATTGATCCGTGGAAGTATCATCACCCTTAATATATCGTCACAAATTCTGCGAAGGGTAAGCGACGAATCAAAGTCGAAATCATGCATAAACCAAAAGATTAGTGATGTATTTTTAACAAATTGGTCTTAGACAAACGTTTGTAAAATATAGGAATTACTCAAAGATTTATGGAAAAATCATAGTCGGATTTGTCACTAATGCTCAATTGTTGATGGTGTTGGTGTCGCCACTACTACATTTCGGCCCATGGGCGGACCTACATGTAAGGGAGGGGCACGGGACACCGGTCAATTTTTTCCGCATAGTGTAGATTTCGATTCTTCGTAATGTAAATTCCGATTTATTGGAGGCGGTGCTACCATCCATTGAATGGTGCCAAAGTAATAGTGTCAATAGTGTCAATACTACTAATGTCACTTTACAATTACCAAAGTAATAGTGTCAATAGTGTATATACTTGAAAATCATAATTAGTATAAGATCACTCACGGTGGTATAACAATAACTGTTGGACTTTTTGGTTTGAAAATTGTTTTTAGTAATTCATTTTGCTTTTTCAAATGAAATACAAATTAGAAAACTAAACATCTGCCTGTTTTTTGACATATAATTTTTCATTAAAGGATGATCATGAAAGCATCAGTTTAAATGAGCCAACTAAACATGTGTGATCGAAGAGATTGATGCAAAAGGTTATTTGGTCAACCATGAGGATTCAGAAAACGAACATGAGAATGAGAGTCGGGTGGATGTGACCTTTGATTTTAATGAAAATGAATTTAATGGTGAAACTATTATTGGAAAAGTATTTGATAAGTTTAAGGATGTGTATACATTTTACAACTGATATGCTTTTTTTACATGGATTTGGTATATGTATTCATTGGGTGATTAATATGATAACAAATGAGCCTTATCGAAAAATATATGTATGTAACAAGCAAAACTTTAAAAGAGTGAAAGTTGATTGCTCTGGTGTGTATACGAAAAAACGTCCAACAGATTCAAGGACCGGGTGTGAAACTGAGCTTCAAGTTTCAAAAATGAAAGATGGGAAATGAGTCGTTGACAAATTTAGTGATATACACAATCATGATTTGACCACAACACTAACAAAAGTGATGAAACATCTTTCTCACACGAAATTTCACCGTCCAATGGCTTGCAAATCTCTTATGGTAAAACTTGGTATTTTTGGATTGAGACCTTCACACATCAAAATGATTGTAAAGGCAATTAAATCTCCATTTGAAGTTGATGTAACTTCAAAGCAATGTGCCGATATTCTAGCTAAACAACAAAAACAATACAAAGGTAAAGTGTTTTATGGGCTTATCAAACATTTTCAAGATAAAGCAACAGTAGACATTAACCAGTATTTTGTTGTTGATTGGTTGAATGCCGAAGGGCCACCGAAGAAGTTGAAGATTTCAAGGCTATGAACTCGAGGCCTATTCTTTCATTTGTTCATCTTATAGAAGCAAAAGCACGTATATTAATTTTACTTATCTTTATGCATTTGTTCATATATATTAATTAGATGCTAATCTTGCAGGCAAATATTATACTAGAAAGGTTTTCGAGCTTTTAAAAAAGGAATGGACCGAATCAACCAATAACCTGTTGGATTATGTGCAGAGATAGTTAATGGACATATTGTATCCAATGTTATAAGAGACTAAAGGGTCACACTGCTACACACCCAATTCAGAACAGTTGGTTTTCACCATAAATCTGTGTGGAAATAATTAATCAGTTAGATTAATTATTAAAGAGAAAAAGGAGATAATTAATCGGTTAGATTAATTAAAGAGATAAACGAATAATTAATCAGTAGTATTAATTATTGAGAGATATATAAATAATTATCCAGTTTAGATTAATTATTAGAAATGAAATAAATAATAAATAGTTATTATTTAAAGGGAATTAAATATTAAGTTTTAATATTTAACGGACTAAGTTAATAGTTAACTAGTAAAGTCCAGGGGGTCAATATAAGAAGAGATGAAAGTTTAATTAAAACCAGTTGGGCTTTTAATTAAACGGGCTTAGGTCCATCTAATCCTTATATATATATATATATATATATATATATATATATATATATATATATATATATATATATATATATATATATCCATAAGCCTTAAGGATTAAACATAAGTTAACAAGGATTAAAAGGAGAAAACCCTAGCCGCCACTCTCCCTCTCTCGATCTCGCCCTCCCTCACGGTCGATCTCTCTTTCGACCGTAGCTCTCTCTCTCTCAGTCTCTCTCTCATCGTCGAACAAGAGGAACACCCGAGGGGTGTTTGCGATCCTCGGTCGACGCACACACATACACACTCTCGACTTTGAGTGTTGAAGTCTTGGTGATCCAGGAGCGGTCTAGCAGCCAGTTCAATCGGTGGTGCAGTAGTGGTGGACTTTCTTTAGCAATCCTAAAGGTTTTGTTCAGGTATATTTCCTGTAACCTTATATATGGATTGTTTGTCAAGAAACTATGTTGATCATTTAAAGATTAAAGATCCTAACCCTTTTTGGGGTTTAGAGGGTTGTGTTCAATCCAGTTCCGCTTTTAGGATTGAACCAGTGGAATCAAACCCAGGTTTGACCAGTTTGTGTCATAAGTGGTTTGGTCAGGTTCAAAACCCTTCATAACCTAACATACGAAACTTTGAGTAAGAATATAGAAAAAAGCATTTATAGGGTTGTGCAAGTGAATGTGAAGAATTTTTTTTGGAGAATCGTTAAATTTTGTTTCTTGAATGAGGTTGATGTCACATGTTCGTGTGCAAAGTTTGAAACATACGGGTGATATCGCGGTTTTTAAATATATATTTTTATGCGATATCTAATTGTTTTTAATTAAAACCATGCAAAATATGTTAAAAGATGATTTATATCCTTATTAAATGTTTTCAGGTTAAAAAATCCGAAGTTGAGAGATAAGATAAGGATAAATCGAGATAAATATCGAAAAAGATGAAAAAATCAATTTTTGGTCGAAATCCTCGCGACGTGTCGCGATCCAGAAACGACATTGCGCCGTGATCGTGATATGGCAACACTTATCTTCTGTTTGAAATTTGAAACGGGCGACGATCTCGTGAAATATCCGGCCGTCATGGCGCGATCTCTCTACAGGCAGCACATATATATATTTTTCAATCTTTCATTCGGGAATTCAACTTATGCTCTTTTTCGACTTTCTTCCACCATAAACTCCAGAAAACACACTCAAATCATTCCAGGGAATTTGAAGCTAGATCTTGGAGCATTTGAGCTTATGCTCTTTACGGTTTTTCGCATTCTATTCATCATGTTCATCTTTGTTCTTGATTTCCAGACCTTAGTCATGAATATGAAAGGCTAGATTTCTGTTTTCCTTCCTAGAGGAGATGAACTCTAATTATGGTTTATTAATTCATGGTTTTGATGCTTAATTCATGTTTAATTCAAGTATTGTTTAAATCTAAGTTCATTCATGTTCTTGAATCTGTTTGGTTGTTTATAATTTGAGTTTCATGTCTTAAAAGACCAATTTAATCATAAAGCTTGAATCTTGATTATCTAGGATTATTAGATAATTTAGACTAGTGATTGATCAAATCCTAGGGTTAAACAACTAAAGATAGAAACTTTTGCATGTGATTCAACATATAATGATCTTTATGTGTTAATTTGATGTTTTGTTGATCATACAAACATTAAAGATTAAAACTTTACTTGTAATCGAATCAATTTGCTAACTATACTATTTAACCGCGCTTTTAACCATAAAGGTTGTTAATTAGTGTAATTAAACGGTTATAACCGGATCAAGGTTTTAACTATTATAGAAATCGATGCATGAATGTTTTAAGTATCATTTGCTCTTAATGCCATGAATTGATTGCCATGAAAAGGGTAAAATCGAATCCAGGGAGGGAAAGTCTTCATTAATATAGTTTTAATCCATCAAGTTTGTTGCTTTATTGCTTATTTGCTTTGCTTTAGGCGATTTCTAGGGTTGTTAGTGGTTTAGGTTGTTTGAAAGTGATCAGATTCACAAATTCCCCCTCTTTAATTATTTTAGTTGCTTTATTTGCTTTTTAGTAATTTTTAGCTTAGTTTAGTTTAGTTAGTTTAATATTTAAATTAGTATAATTTTATCAGATCATACTCGTTTCCCAAGTGTTCGACGCTCGTATTTATTTTCTATACTATAATACGATTAGGTTCTCTTGCCTATTGTGTCATAATCGTATGTAAATAACAACGCAATTTATAAATTTAAAACTAGTACGCTTAACGCACATCAAGTTTTTGGCGCCGTTGTTGGGGAACAGTTTCATTTGATTTAATTATAGTAATTTAGTGTTAAACCAATAGTTTTCTTATTCGTTTTTCTTAGTGTAGGTTTTTCTGCTTTTTGTCCGAAGATCGCGGCGTTATCCTCTTAATCGCGGCGCAATCCGGTTTCGACAGTTTGGTTTCTTTTTCGTTTTTAGTATTTAGCTTTTAGTTTTTAGTTTTTGCTTTTCCGGGCCTGTTTAGGGTAGTGCTTCCTGCTCCTTAGACACCCCTTATGTTTTAGTAGTTTATGTCCGCCGATCCACCATCACCCGTTAATCCGCCGCCCGAGCTTGTCGAACCATTTGAAGAACCGGAGCGCGAATTCAACCATTGGAAAGTAGGTTGGTCCATGTAAAATAGACATTGGCTAATTTCTTGATCTTACTTTATATTTAAGTTCAAATGATCATATGAAATTCATATTTGTATCTGTGATCTTAATTCTTAAGTTTAGTGATATTTGGTTTTTATTATTGATTGATTAGCTTGCTTAACAACCTATTTGGTTTTTTATTCTTATTCGTGTCTATTTCTTTGTAGGTTGTGAGATGATGAATTCAATACGAGTTAAATTACAAAGTAGATATGATAAAGCAAAGACTACTACCGAACGTGGATAATATGTTTATTTATGTTACAGTAGACCAAATAATATCATTTCGTATCTGTACTCTTTGACCTGTGAATTATTTCGAGATAATATAACTATTTATTATGTATAATATCTAATTTTTATTCTTGTTGTTAGTGGGTTGAATATTGTTGGGCAGGAAACAACATAAATAGAAAATATATTTTTTAATGTATAGATTCAGGCCCGGTTTTCTAACAAAATAACAGGGCTTAAAAGTAAATATTGGATCTTTTAAAGAACATTCAGACCCAGTTTTTTATATAAAAAATCGGGATTCAGATAGTAACGTTCAGACCCGGTTTTTTAACCGGGCTTGAATCCCCGACTTTCAAGCTCCCCCCCCCCCCCCCCCCCCCCTCCCATTTCAGGCCCCCTATCAAAACCGAGTCTAAAAGCCCTAAAAAACCGGACCTAAATGTCATTTTTGTAGTAGTGTATATCTAAGATCCTCCTACTATTTTTTCCTAATTCATCTTCCTACTTATCACAATATCCACTAATTCTCTTTCCTCGTCTTCTATAGTAATTTTGACACATGTATTGATTTTGTGAGTAGAATGATAAGTAGAAAGGTATATCACCTCTCGTATTTTTATCTGTTTTAGTTCAGCTATTTGTGTTTGAACTAATTTTATATTATCGTAATATGTGATTGCCCTAATTCATATGTACTTTAAGTCTTCGAATTGGGAAATTTTTATGCATCAAAAGGTATTTATTTATCATCCTAATTAAACGTAATTTTATAAATCATCCTAAATGAACATTCAACAAAAGGCCTTGTAATATTTCAACTACATTAGTAACATAAAGTTTAAGAGGATCCATAACATTTAGATCTTTTTTTCTTTTTGGTACATGTTACTTAAGAATTGAATTAAATTTGTCCACAATAAGATTGAATGGACATTGTTGATGCTTTAAGCAGTGGCTATGAGGATTTCATGAATGCATTAACCGCCTCATGTGAAGCCAAACGGGGCTCTGATCGCGAGGTGGCTGCCGCCCTAGACAACTTCCACCAAAAGCGGATGTTGGCGTGTGATCAAGTCGAACATTTTGTAGAGTCGGTGAAACTAAGAATCGGTTCCGAGGGTCTAAAGAATCACGAGCCCACTAGCTCCGTTGATGAACCTTACGTAGCTGGCTTTTCACCAAACAATGATGGTGCATAATCATAATTGCCTTAAATTAATAGGTCACTAAGTACATTATCACAGTTTTCTGGTTTGTTACCCATGTCCCAGATTAAAATCTCACTTTGAACATGGTTAAACCAAATGCTTATAATAGTGTGACATGAATTTCTAAATGTCAAAAGTATCAGTTTGATTTTAATCTTTGAAAACTATCCAAATGTATACACTACTAGGTTCTAATTTTGTTTATGACGCGACTAACTTGTATCAAATACGTGCTTAGAACTCTAGGATATTATCGTTCACATGATATACAAATGGAGGGGGAGGGTTCAAACGAGAACTGTGTTTCATACGAGAACTGCGAGAACCAATCTTAATCGTTGATTTGATAAAGTGGAATTCATGGATGTGGAGCGTGGGGGGGATCAAGTGTGGCATGTGATGAATTCATGGGTGGACAATGACATTGAACGAGTGAAAATTGGACAACTCAGATTGGTTCTTGCGGTTCTCGTACGAAAAACAGTTTTCGTTTGAACTTTTGCCCAAATGAAGGTTTATCATTGCAAATAAATTAAGTATTGTGGTAAATACAATGTTTCTTTATCCTTATCCTTTTCTTAAACAGAAAACATACACCCACCTAAACTACAACTATGCATATATAAGTTTTGTTTGGATCCTAATTCTGCCCATCTCATTTTATTTGAATGTTTCACAATAAGACTTGTTTAAAACCACGGCATCATTGTAGAAAATAAAAGAAATGCAACATTATTTTCCAGTGGAGAATTTTATTTGTATTATAATTTTAGGAGAATGATAATCACAATATTTATGTTGTGGATAAGAACAAAAAATAATAATTTTAGTTTTTAAATATGATAATCACAATAAGACTTGTTTAAAACCACTACATCATTGAAAATAAAAGAAATGCAACATTATTTTCCAGTGGATAATTTTATTTGTATTATAATTTTAGGAGAATGATAATCACAATATTTATGTTGTGGATAAGAAAAAAATAATAATTTTAGTTTTTAAATATGACAATCACAATAAGACTTGTTTAAAACCACTGCATCATTGTAGAAAATAAAAGAAATGCAACATTATTTTCCAGTGGAGAATTTTATTTGTATTATAATTTTAGGAGAATGATAATCACAGTATTTATGTTGTGGATAATAATAAAAAATAATAATTTTAGTTTTTAAATATGACAATCACAACCCTTAGAAAAGTGGTTATCATTTTTCATAATTTTATTGTAAAAGTTGTAAATATCTTTATTCACTAATCAGAGGTGGGGTAGTCGTACCTACTAAGACCGTCCGCATCGGACCATTAACCAGCGCTGGCTGGTTAATGAAGCCACCAAGAACACCATCGTTGTGGGCTGGGTTCAAGAGGGTTCCAACCCTGGCTGGCTTGCTAACCCGTTGCGGGTTTCTTTTTTTTCCTTTTTCCTTTTGTTCTCTCTTTCTCTCTCTTAATTAATATATATTTTCTATTAATATTTAATGTAGGTTAAAAAGGGCCAGATGTCGCGAAGTTTGTATGTTAGAGGTGGAAGATGATATGACAATAAGTTAGAAAGGGTAAATGAGGATCGAATGCAAGTACGTATTAACCCCTTCCTGTGCTAGTTGAAGTCTTGAACCTTATCAAACATGGAAACTTTAAGATAAATAGGGACTTGTTTGTCATTTTTAAAACTATGAAATTCGTTCTGCAAATTAGATGAACTTTGGGGGATCACCTGTACAAAATAGTTATTTAAAGTCAAAGAGGGCATGATTTTGTATTTGTTTATATGTCAGCATGATAAGATACGCTTTCTGTTTGATGTCAACAAACTTTAAACCATCAACCGTGACATGATCGCCTAATCGTGTGGGTAATGGGTTACATACAATAAATATTAGCCATATATAATAAACTAGTTTTAATGTCTGTGTAAATACACGAGACAGACATAATTATTTATGTAAAACTCGCTTAGATATGATTGTTTTGTATGAACAAAAGAATAGACTGATCGTAAAAAAAGTTTATATTAATTTTCGTCAAAGTAAAAGATAACAACATTAAAAAACTATTGAGAGATTGATATTAATTTTAAATCTATACAAAATATTATTTAATTTGTATTTACAAAATATTAATTTTATAACATTCTAATACGCATGCTATCTACAAATTAATTTCATATGTAATTTAATTAAAGATTATATTTATCTACTTCATATTAGTTTGACTCTAAAAAGTCAAAATCAAAATTTTAGAATTAAAGTAATTAACGGCTAAGATTAAATCTTTTATTAAATGAATGACCCTGATTATCTAATAATTTTTTTCAAATTAGTCTTTTATATATATTAGAAGATATGATATTTTTGTTTTATTAAAGTTTTAAATAATTTTTTTCATCCAAATGTTTAAGGGTATTATTGTCCAAACATATATACTTTGTTGTGTATGACAATTTTTTGTTGTGCGTGACAATTTTTTGTTGTGCGTGAATCATCTCCCATTATTAAGAGAGTCCATTTGCTTATAATATTAATCGAACATATAAAATAAATTAATATTTATTCAATTCGGACAATGATACGTACATTTACACTTGTGAAAAAAATATGTTAGAGAGTATAAAAGTACGGATTATGAGACAAATCATTTTTATAAACAAATCAATAAATCATATATCATTATTTAATTATCATACACAATGATATGTGAATATTTAGATATTTTGGGTTGTATAATTTGATCCATATGATATGATTTGAATTTTAACTGATTGATATGATAAATTTATTATACAATAGAGACAAAGTACAAATAATAATACCTATATGGCGTTATTACTTGCACCTTTGTTCAACTTTACTTCAGAGATCGAGGACCACCAATCGACCCCCGACGTTTCTGCTTTCATTTAAGGTTATCACTTTACGTCAATCACCTTCTTTTGAATGTGCAACATATTCCATTTTAGGTCACGATTTTCACCATTTTAGGGTTTTTAACATATCGTCAAGGCATACTAGAACCATAATCGGTCCATGAAGATGTCACACACAAGTGAAAAGAGAGGAAAAAACAATCATGTTTAGTTAAAAAAAAAGGCTTCCGGTCTAACTTTTGTCCCACAGAGAATGAAAAAAGACATCATATGTTTACCTCTTATAAGACAACAATTTAGTTTACTCTTTGTAAGTCAATCTATACAAATCATCTTTCATAGACTACAATTCTCAATGTATATCATATCCCTTTTTTTCTCTTCTTGATATAATCAATCAAACAATCTCACACATAGTCACATATACGTGACGAAAGGGGTTACTAACTTACTATTAACCACTAAGGATGATGTGCCGAACAATTAATAAGAGGTGATTTGATTCACTAGGATTTGTCCTTGTAAATATATAATGCATTATTAATATAACATGTCAGATATAAATATAAAGAGAAGAGGCAAATACCTAATGGTTTCCTTTTTCAACTTTCAGAAATTATAATCTTTCAAGTTATCAATCATTTTTTATTTATAAAAAAAAGATTAAAAAACATAACAAGCACAGAGACAAGAAACGATGTGATACCCAAATCCAAACCCAAATGGTGTTTCCGTTGCCAAATTACACACCACGCACCACTCCTCAAACTTTAATATGTTATCTCGTAGACAAGTAATCATGATTAGCATTATGTACTTAGCACTTAATGATATATTTAAATTATATATATTTCAATTTCATAATGATACCGGTTTTCTGGGAAATTTTCTAATATAAATAAAAGAATTATTTAAATAAAAAATATTATATAATTCTAGTTATTTATTTAACAAACTTTAATTATGTAATCTTAACCATTTATTTTATTAAAAATTACAATTTGATTTTTAATTTTTTTTGTCAAAATTAGATTTGGTTTTAGCTTTAAATTGAATAAAATGTATTAAAAATAATTTCATATATGTTCTTCTTTAGAGTTAAAATAGCGTATTCGACTACCTTAATATACAAATTTATATTTATAATTTATCAAATTTTAAAATATCATATTTAACTTTTAACTTTTTTATGTTAAAATAGTTTTTAACCATATTGAGTGCTTTTTAATTATAACTAATAAATACTTGAATTTATTATCTCTACTTGTTATGGTGATTTCGTATAAACGTATTTTCGACATAGGCGGTCCTGGGTATAGATTGGTGGTGACGCGGTTCACCAGTTAATTTTACAGACATAATGAAAAATTTTAACGTTTTTGAACCGGTACCAACAGTTAAATTTGGTGTGCCACTATTGACCTTTTTGATGTCACAATAATCTAATAAAAAATAAAAAAAATTAGGAAAAATGATAACATATCCTTTAATCTTTGATTTATACATTTAAAATATTTTAATTACCTTAAAATAACAATTTAATTAATAAAGATTCATATAAATAATGTTCTATTTACATTATAAACATAAAATAAAAATAACTGAAACCTTGTTAATTCAAATTTATTAATATAAAATTTAAAAAAAATCCAGACAACATCTTTAACTTTAATTACATTTTATTATAATATGGGTACCATTTAATTCTATATAACTAGAAAGATCCATGAGTAAGTTGAAAATAAAATAATAAATAAAAATATTAAAAGTGAAAGATAGATACGGAGAGAGAGAATGGTAGGGTCGTCAGGATGGTGAACAGTAATATTGTCTCGTGGACTTGGGACCCGCCACGTGAAACCCTCTCTTTGATGCCTTTTTACAAACAAAATAAACACACAACGTTGGTAATTGGCTATACTATTTTATTATTACATTTAAACAAAAACTTTCTTTACTATGCTAATTGTTTTTACTGTTTATAATTTATGACATTGATAGTCTCTTGTACATATAAAAACGGAGATTAATTTTTATATAAGATAAATTAGTCATACATCTATCTATCTTCTATATATCAATATAAAAAGTATGTAAATTTTCTAAAAATAATCATAAATTGAATCTTAAATAATCAATCATAACTTTCAATTTCAAAAGTATTTCATTCTCAAAACAATTTTAAAAAGATTAAAAACGTGGATAAAAAATTTTAATATCAAATTATTCAATTTCAATTTCCAAATATTAATTTTAAATCTATTGGGAGGGGGTTAGATGGATATTTTTTAGAGGGTTTTATAAAACATATAAGGAAGTTTTATGAAAATGTGAGGGGGTTTTATAAAAATTGTATACTAATGTAATTAATTATAAGTTGTTTATAAATTATTTTTAGTAACTTGTGATATATTTTGTTTAGAGAAAAAATAATTATATATTTACGACCGTCTCATTTTTATCTACGTTTTGGTATAAATTTTATTGTAATATGACACTTTTTTGAAATTAGTATATTCTCATCACAAAAGTGATATTTCATTTACTGTATTATTTTTATTTAAAAATTTTAATATCTCAAATACACTTCTGAAATACCCGTACGTGCACGGGTCAATAAACTAGTAAATAATTACAATTTTTACGTCCTTATTAATTCATTATTTTATATTTTCACTTAAAATTTTAGGATATAATAATTTAAACAATCACCTTTTAATGTATATGACTAATTTGTGTTATATATCTTACACGATCTAGAGAGTCTTTAACAAGCCCAAATCATGTTCCCATAAAAAGACAAAAATACTCTTGTTTCTTATTTATTTATTTTTCAAATTTTGAAGAGTTATCTACACTGCAAATCCTTTAAGTTCATCCAAATTTCATATTTAGCCCTTTAGAATACGAAATTACGTCAGTAAGTCTTTATACTCACACTTGTTACAACGATGGTCATGTAGTCAATGCTTGTTAACTCTATTGTTAAGTTTATCTCGTTGAAGTTTGTAATTTCACTTAAAGTATCGAACCCCCAACCTCCCTCGTTATGCATCTTCTTTCTTCACTATTTGTATCTCTCTTTCAAACATCTTTACAGGCTTTAACAACCACCATCCATGCCTCTGTATTAACCTTCTTCCTCCTGCCATTAATGACCTCTTTCCCCCTTTATCGGCTACTACCTCCCTCTTAATCGGCCACCATGAGACCATTATTGCAATGGTCCCAAAAGAAGATTTAAGTCACATTTTCTTGAGAGTAATTTGGTCAATTTAAGTTTTAGAGTGATCAAAATTTAGGGATGTTTAAATTTTGGAAAACTAAAGAACCGAACTAACTTGTATGATCCGAAACCAAGAAAACGATAAGATACAACTAGGGGTGAGTTTGGTCCTGGAACCGGACCGAAATAACCGGGAACCGAAATGGGTCAAAAGCTAGAACCGATAACCGGACCGATATATGGGAACCGGTTCCGGTCTCAGTTCCGGTTATTAACCGGTTATTTCGGGTATAGAACCGGAAAAACCGAAAAAATTCTATGGAACCGGTTTCAAGCGTAGGAACCAAAAGAACCGATACCATTAAATATATATGATGTGCTAAAGCGTACCAGTTTTTTATTTATAAAATCCGTGATTATTTAGTACGACTACAACACAAATAGGCAAGAGGACCTAATCGTATAGTAGTATAGAAAATAAGTACGGGTGTCGAACTCAAGGGGAACGGGTATAATTTGATAAAATTATATTAATTGAAATATTAAACTAACGATAAAATAAAGGGGAAATTTAGGATAAATGAGCAATCAATCAACTAACACTACCAACAACCCTGGAAAGCACCTCAAACAACCAAAGAAACACAGAGAGCGAATGAGCAAGGAATATGGAAATCAGATAATATAAAGCTAGCTTTCCCTCTCTAGATTCGATTACACTTTTCTCATGGCAATTAGATTCATGGTAAAAAGAACTAAAGATACTTAAACATTCATGCATCGATTTCTATAATAGTTAAAACCTTGGTCCGGTTATAACCGTCTAATTATACTAGTTAATAACCTTTATGGTCAAAAGCGCGATTAAGAAATATAATTAGCCAATTAATTCGATTAACAAGTTAAGCCCTAATCTTAATGCTTGTATGATCAACAAAACATCAAACTAACATATAAATGGTCATTATATGGACATCACATGCAAAAGACTCTAAGTTTAATTGCTCAAAGCATAGGATTTGGTCAATCACTATTCCTTAATCATCTATTGGTCCTAGACAATCAAGATTCAAA
Source organism: Pulicaria dysenterica (assembly GCA_947179395.2). Lineage (NCBI taxonomy): Eukaryota > Viridiplantae > Streptophyta > Magnoliopsida > Asterales > Asteraceae > Pulicaria > Pulicaria dysenterica. The sequence continues at coordinate 79,818,847 of OX359288.1, read as the reverse complement.
CCTTATGATTTAAGTGGCCTCTCAAAACATAAAAATCAGATTATAAGCAATCAAAACAGATTCATAAGCATGGATAAACATAGATTATGCTAAACTAAGAACAAACATGAATTAAACATCAAAACCATGAATTAAATCAACCATAATTAAAGTTCATCTCCTCTAGGGAGGAAAATCAGAAGTCTAGCCTAGAACAAACATGCTAAAGCTCTGGAAATTATTCAAACAAAGAAACATGAAGAACTAGAATGAATAAAACCGTAAAAGCCGAAGGTTCCGGGACTTGATCTTCAATTATATCTTCAATCCAAGCCCCAATGCTCCGAGCTATGCTCCCATATGCTACATGGTGTTTTTATGAAGTTTCCAGAGGTTGAAGATGGTGAAAAGTCGGAATAAAAGCTTGGATCCCGAATGCAAATCGAAATCAAATTTATAGAGCTGGCAGAGGCGGCTTCGCGCCGCGAACCTGAAGTTAGCGCCGCGACGCGGAGCTGGTTAGCGGCGCTATCGAGCTGCTCGGCGGATTTTCGGGATTTTCACACTTATATTCAATTTTTATCCCTTTTCTTCATATTTATCATCATAGATCCGAAATTTGAACCTGAAGATAATATTTAAACATATTAAATATATATTAAACATATATCCATGATTTTTATCAAAAACAATTATTATCGCATAAAAATATATATATAAAAACCGCGATATCAATATATGATATGGCAAACACAAGAGAATAAAACTAATTTCCAATACATAAATAAAAATACTAAATCACCAAGTAAGTTTGAGTAGTTAATGGATTAGCCGGCAAAAAATTGAATCTTAAAACGGCTTTTGTCCGATACCAAGTTACCAACGATATGGCAAATACAAAATCAATAGTTCAATACCAACAATATGGCAAATACAAAATCAATAGTTCAATACCATCAATATGGCAAATACAAAATCAATAGTTCAATACCATCAATATGACAAATAGTTCAATACCAACTACTCAATAATCTCTATTGGCTTTTTCCCACTTCTATTGCATATCGCGTCTTCCAACTCTAAAATAAATAGGAAATAAAACAAAGTTAAAAGTTAGTATATATAATTAGCGGTTTGGTAATATGTAATTACAAGAAATTATTACCTTTGGCAACATCATCATCTTTTAGAATGTCTTCAATATTATCCACAATCGGCTTCCTTGATTTTCTTACCAAATCTTGGGTGCAAACTAAAGCCTCTACGATCGGCGGGGCCAAGTTTGTTCGGTAACGATCTAAAATATGCCCGCTTGTACTAAAAGCCGACTCGGATGCCACAGTAGAAAGTTGAATTCCCAAAACATCTAACAACATAAACATATAAAATGTTAAAATAGTATATATGCTAATCTATGTATGTATATATATATTTTAAATCACACCTTTGGCCATCAGGGAAACGAGATGCATTTTGCTTCCACCACATTAGAATATCAAACTCCTTAATATATGGAATTGTCGGCTCATTCAAGTATCTTTGCAATTCCGTTTCAACCAAAGACGAGGGGTTCTTCGCTTTTACTAGAATATCACCCATGAAATCATTCTCATCATCAACACAAACTACATCTTGAGCACCCCGTTTTTGAGAAGATATGTCCGATTCGACATCATCAAATTTGTCTTTGTATATATTATAAAAGTTCTTAAATCTCTTTTCAAGATCCCGTATGAAAGAGTTAACCCTCAAGGTAGTCTCCAAGGTTGACATGCAATTATTTTCCTTTGTCATGTTCTTGACCAACTTCTCAAAGGCGGGTCTAAGAAATTCAAACTTTATTCGCGGATCCAATAAAACCGCAAAGTACATATAGTCGTTGAGCTTTTCGATGTTTCCCCAATACTTGTCATATTTGCTCCGCATTTTCATAGTCTAAAAAACTTTAATAACCCATGTTTAGAGTCCTATAACTCAGTGAATATTTAACCAAATACAGCATTTTCATAGTCTAAAATGTAGAGAAAACAGTAAACTACATGCTGGAAAAAGAATCATGTCATTTTGACTTCTAACGAATAAGTTATGACGGTTTAAAGTAGCCTAGTAAGTTTACACAATGCTGAAACAGCCCAAACAACTTTAATAACCCATGTTTAGAGTCCTATATCTCAGTGAATATTTAACCAAATACAGCATTTTCAGAGTCTAAAATGTAGAGAAAACAGTAAAGTACATTCTGGAAAAATAATCATGTCATTTCAACTTCTCAACGAATAAGTTATGATGGTTTAAAGTAGCCTAATAAGTTTACACAAAGCTGAAATAACAAAGTTAAAGAAAAGAATAGTTACCTACGACATGGTACTTAAGGAAAACATCTTCCAAATCCACGGCAATCTTCAATAACTCATAAGTCGAGTTCCACCGAGTGGGACAATCATTGCACAAAAACTTCTTTGATTCCACTCCAAGGTCTTTCATGCAATTTTGAAACCGTGCAATCCTTTGTGTGGAATTTCTTATGTACCGTACGACCTTTTGCAAACATTTAACACTACTTTCATTTTCACTTAAGCCGTCTTTCCCAATAAGGTTAAGAATATGTGTCATACACCTTAAGTGAAAGTGTTTTCCCCCGTCATACATGGTGGGTAATATTTTAACTAAAAATTCCATGGCTTTATCATTTGTAGTTGCATTATCAACCGTTATACTCATCCCCCATTATTGATACCCACCCTTGAATGCAGTCTAATATCTCTCGCCCGATGTCCTCTCCCACATGACTATCTATCGGTCTAAAGTTAATTATTCTTTTGTGCATCTCCCAATTTTCATCAATGAAGTGTGTCGTGACCACCATATAATTCGCCCTTTGACACGAGCTTGTCCAAGTGTCGGTGGTCAAATGAACGGTAGTAAGGGGATTACTTAAATATTTTAACAATTTTTTTCTTTCATCAAGATAGTAATTCGCAACATTTTTTGAAATAGTAGTTCGGCTTGGCAAAACGACCTTTCCGTTTAGTGTGTTAGTGTACTCAATAAAAGCTTCGTTTTCAACAAACTTAAAGGGTAGTTCACCGACTATAAACAAGTTCAACAAAACTTTTTTAATTCTTTTATCATCATGTTTCCAAGTACTAATACTTCCTTCCCCGTTCCCTTCTTTCTTGAATTGTAATATGTTTTGCTTTTTCATATTATCCGGGTTTTGTGTACAACTAAGAACATGCTTACTTAAGCTAGCTGTACCGTTTAAATTTGGGTCGACTTTAATAGTAGATTCACAAAATTTGCACCTGCCATGCCTCACTTTTTCTCCATCATCGTCTTCTATGTAAATCTCATCAAATACCTTCCAACAATCCGTCCTTTTTCTCCCTTTCCCTTTCCCTTTTCTTTTTCTCTTATTTGTTGGTTTTTCTTTTTGAGTGCTTTCTTTTTGAGTGTCTTCAACTAACACTTCATCATCATCAACCTAAACCATAATAAAATTACAAGGAATGAATCAAAATATAAATAGATAGTATAAAAACACTAACGAGTGCATAAACAAATACGTACAATAAAGACAAACCAATACATAAATATATGGTATAGATATATAAACATAAGCCATATCATACTTCTTGAATAAACAACAAATCATAGACCATGACTTATGTAGTCATATATATGCGAACCACTATAAAAGTATATATGAATATTATGAATTAGTACTTTAATACATATATAATATATTGATGAATGATGAACAGATGAAGCACTATATATATATATATATATATACACGTTTATGTATACATATTAATATAATAGAACCAGTATATGTAGATTAAACCATACACATATGTATAATCCTTATAAAAACATCAAACCCTATACGGCTATACAAACATCTTTAGTATATATATTACAAACACATCAATACTTTAATACATATGTAGTCCTACTCCAAGCCTCCATAATCCATCGAACCAATATATAATTATATATAGGTATTAGATATGTGAACCATGAAGCCAATAATACGAGCATATATATTACGTTACTGTAATTTATAAACAACAAACAGAAACCAAAAAGTATTCACAAAAAGGGAAGTGTTTACTTGAGTTTCTTGAGTGTTAGTCCAGTTCTCCATTGATGAACAATTGATTTCTTGAAACCCTAAAGATTAAGAACGAGTGGAAACGTGAGGAATTAGTATTACGGGAATGGAAACGTGAGGAATCAGTATTACGGGAGTGGTATATCAATTTGATTTTGTTTCCTAGAAAATAGCCTATTTCCAAGTTCCAACAAACCATTCAACTTCCGGTTCTAAACCCGTAAAGCCTGGTAACCGGTGGAACCAGAACCGAAATACCCGGGAACCGAAAATGGTGTTTTTTGATAACCGATAACCGGACCGGAAAACTCAAATCCGGTTCTAACCGGTTCTAGTTCCAGTTCGGGTTCGGTGCCGGTTCGGTTCGGTTTTTCGGCCCTATTGCTCATCCCTAGATACAACCCATGAACCAAAAAACCCAAAAATAAGAATATCCATTGGGTCACGCGTTGGGTTCAGTTCTCTAAATCTATTATCCGTGGATACCCGCCCCCTCTTATATATTTAGTGTATTAAGAAAAATATATGTATTAAATTTTATAAATAACAATTACCAAGCTTAAGAAAATCTCAACCAAATGCCGTGTTTAATTCGTTCACCTGACCTGCTGTTGATTTTACTATCCCAATTCTTTGAAAACCTTGATCCAGCCATTTTACTACCACATCGGCAATCAGTGACTCTAATAAGGTGATATTTAACTTATCGACGAATGACAACTTCAATCCACTCTACTGATAGTTTCATCTTCTAGTATTCTTTTAGTGTTAGTTGTTTTAGTTTGTTACAACATAACTTTGTTTTCTAGTACTTTTTTTTTTGTATATCAAAACTCATGTCAAAATACACGCAATTGTGAACCTAACGTAGGTACCTGCCCGTTCAGGTTCAGTTAGATGCCGGTATATGTCCTACTAGGTTAAGTTTCAAGTACTTAAAACTGTGTACCCACCTCGTTAAGACAGTTTTCAAATTTCTTAGTATGTCCCGTTCTATAAATATCTCTAAAAAAATACAATAAAATCAATTCAAAAGGGACTGAAATTGTAAGTTTTCAGTTTCTAGAACCAAGACCATTAAAATTGGTCAACAAAAGGACCAAACTCTTTACTAAAATATAAAATTACCCAACGTATATAAATATATATTTTTAGTATAACAAATATCCACCGACAATGTCCGTTGATGTATTGAAATTTGAAAATACCCACTCTCATTCGATCTATTGGTCTAATTAGTCTTCTTATCCTAACTATACCTATATATTTATTCTAAACTATTAAAATACAATATATCAAAAACAATTTTGGAATCAGAGGTTACAAAAGATTAGAAAAGGTTAAATTGATGTAAATATTAATAGAATAATCAAAACGTACTAATAAAGTACGTATAAACGTAGTAAAAGTGTACAAATCATCATTTTTTAGAATAATTTATATGCACTGACAATATCTAGCTCTAATGCATTGAAAATAGCCGTACGTTCCGCTATTTAGACCATGCGTATTCACTCGGGATGACATGGTGGGTTGCCTCAGGTCCGGCTCCCACACCATCGCGCCCATCATGGGCTCTCTCGGTTTCACCCTCTCTCGGTTTCACCATGTAGCTCGGTTTCCATTTTTTTCCCTCTTTGACCGTTGCCAACGGCTAAATTGGCTTTTTTTTACTCCCCTGTATATATCCTTCCTTTCCTACTTATTTTTCACACATCTTATACATTTCTCTCCCAAATCTCTTCTCCATTCACCCTGTCTAAATTTTCTTTCCACCAAAAACATGTCATCTTCATCATTTGATTCGTCGGAATATTACGAATCGTCATCGTCTTCGTCATCCTCGGGTTCGGAAGTTGACTTTATAGGAGTATCGTCAAATGAGTAACATGTTTTTTCATGGAATAGTGAGATAAACTATACTGCGCGTTCTTGATGATGATGAACAACCAAGACGAAGAAGGAGGGGACCGGACCAAACTAGAGATCAAGAAGCTGCATACGAAAGACTATTTCAAGATTATTTTGCAGAAAACTGCAATTACAATGACGAGGCTTTTAGGAGACGGTTCCGTATGAGCAGACGACTATTTCTACGAATTGCCGAGGATTTGGAACAAGAGTATACATTTTTCAAACAGGGCATGGATGCTAGAGGCAGACAAGGGTGGTCTACTTTGCAAAAGTGTACATCGACAATTTGACAAATGGCTTATGGGGTATCTGCTGACGGCATGGATAAGTACTTAAAGATGGCAGAGTCAACTGCACGAGAATGCTTAAACAATTTCACCAAAGGTATCATCAAACTTTACAGTAAACGATACTTACGTAAACCTACTTACGATGATATTCAGCTTTTATATGCCGCACATGACACACGGCACGGGTTTCCCGGCATGTTAGGTAGCTTAGATTGTATGCATTGGGATTGGGACAATTGTCCAACTGCTTGGCGTGGGCAGCATATGAGAGGTGATCATGATAGGCCGACTATTATGCTAGAGGCAGTGGCATCACAGGATTTGTGGGTTTGGCATGCCTACTTTCGGGTCGCCGGGTCGAACAACGACCTGAATGTGCTAAAACAATCGTCGTTATTTAACAATGTATACAATGGAAAAGCCCCGCAGTGCCAATTTCAAGTAAACGGAGTACAATACAAGCACGGCTACTATCTTACAGATGGGATATACCCCGAATGGGCTACTTTTGTTAAATCATTCACATGCCCTACTGGCCAAAACTGAATAAAGTTTAAAGCCGCACAAGAAGCAGCACGGAAGGATGTCGAACGTTGTTTTGGTGTGCTTAAAGCACGTTGGCACATAATACAAAACCCGGCAAGAATGTGGCATCCGAATGAAATCCGAAACATAATGTACGCGTGCATCATATTACACAATATGATTTTGGAAGATGAAGGTAATGCGATTTGCCGTTTTGATGAAAACGCAAATGAAGTTGGTGAGGAAGATGAGGTCGAGATTAGTGCGGCACAATACGAAGCCAACGTTCTAGAAGTCCGAAACCAAGAAACGCATCATAACCTTCGAGCGGATTTAATCGAACACATTTCGCGGCTCCCAATACGCAACAACAAAGACAACTAGTTTAAATTATTAGCGTAATTTATTTTATGTAAGTTTTAATATTTTTATCTTATTTTATGTAAGTTTAAATTATTAGCGTAATTTATTAATGATGTGACGCTGACGTGCCATGGGTTAGCTCAAAATGGATGCTGATGGTCTTATCGTCCCATTTCCTGTGCAAGGAGTGGGGGTGGTCATGTGAGGCTAGTATATATTTAGATGGTAGGTGTGGTGCCCGTGGTGGAAAAATTTATTTAGTACTTGGTAACAAATAATGTTGTGGGTTGATGGTGGGTTCAAATCAAGTTTTTTTTTTACTTTTTGATTTGTTAGTAGGTATTAAGTTAGTTTCCGTCTTTGAGACCTTACAACATGGTATGTTAAACTTTCGGAGTCTCAATCTTTGAGACCTTGTTATTTCATCTGTTAATGAATACTTGTTTTTAAAAAAAAGTGAGTTTTCGAATTTAATATGATGGTGAGTGATCACTATGAAGTTATTTGATAGAAAAAAAATTAACACAAAGATATAATGGATATGGTGTTATATTCACCACTCCTACCACTCTTATATATTATGAGCCAAAATTTCTTGATAATAGAGCGACGCATACCTATAATTATATGTATTCTAAAATATAGAAAACAACCAAAAGTAATTTTGTAGTTTAAGTGTAACTTCATAAATAAGGGTTATATGATTATAGAAATTGAAATAGTTTGTGATGAATTATCATTAATTCAATTTATTCTTATTATATGAACAAATAGTTTTAAGAACAAGTCGATCATTTACTAGCTATCTTAGTAAGAGTCATATTTTTACTGACCAAAGAGGGTGATGAGATATTTAAAATCACATCTACCCTGTGTTAATACTTTGAAGATATATTCCTAGAAAGATAGTTGTTAACAAAAATCTACGACAAGCATAAATGCATTGAAGACAATTTGATGTCAACAACTCAACATATAATTCCTTATAAGCAAAAAAGGAACAGAGCAAGAAATTAATTAATTTGTCAAATTAAAAGAATACAAACCACAAACGAGTCTCCTACAAAGATACTAAACTTGAGGGGTTCTATAAGAACTTCAGATACCCAAAATAAAGATATCTTAATAAAATAAATAGTATCAAAAAGAAAAAAAAAATAAGGAACCAATATGTAACACAAATTGATGTCATAATTATAAGTATCGTGAAAATATGCATACCTTAAAATGCAAAGACAAAAATGATTCATCGATAGCCAATATAAAAAGACGTAAGCAACGAACACAAAATCAAGTATATCAATCCGGCCGTGCAATGTTCCGGATGACCGGATATGAAAGTCCATAAAGTTGGGGATGTGATAAATCACTCTTTAATGATACAAAAGTTTCATTTCAATGTGAAAATGAAATGAGAAATAGAACTAAGATATGAAAAAAACGGCTACTGGTACAAGGATTTTAACAAGCATTAAAATCAAATTATTCTTATGAGGTAGAAGTAATCATTTTTATCTTTTTATACAAAACTTTTGTATCATTTTATAAAATATTTATACTCATTCTATCATTTACCAGATCAATACAAAGGTTAAGAAATATTAAAAAGTTAGGAAAGAAAACTTATGAAATCCATATGCAATCTATCAATGATTAAAAAGAGTTGGTAAAAGAAAAGAAAATTTTCTTTTTAATATCTTATCCTCTAATATTTAATAAATCTGTTCAAGCGTGAACTTACCTAATTTTTTATCAAGCCATTTTCAAATTCAACATTTTGAAAGGTAGTACATGACCTTGGGTTATGAAGACCTAATAAACTCAAGTACTGTGATCATTGGAGAAATAAAATATATAAAGATTTTTTTTCCTTGTCTTTGTACCTTTGTCTCAACGGGTTTCTTTGTAGGATTTTTATCAAAACAAAATTCCTAAACGTATTAAAAGAACTGTGTACTCTTAGGTTTTTTCTTTCTACTAGTTTTTTTTTAAATATAATTGCATTTTAACCACATAATTCTTATAAATAATAGATATCCAATTAAGAAGAAATGTTATACATAAATTTTCTAATATAAATAAAAGATTAATTGAGATAAAATTTATATTGTATGGACTAAAACTTTAATTTAACACATTAATTTTAATTATAAAATTTAGACTTTTAAAAGTAAAACTGATGCAAATAGTTTCGAATTTAAATAGAATAAGCCAACTAGCTACTCTTATATTTTAACTTATTATATTAAAACATTACACAATATATTTATTAATTTATAAAATGTTAAACAAAATTTTGATATACGAGTTCTCACAATTTTTTAGAACTATTAATATAAAGTTTAGAGTTAATTACAAAGATGGTCTCTGTGGTTTGCGTTGAGTTTCACATTTAGTCCTTTAAAATCGAAAATTACACTGGCAGTCCTTATGATTAACGTTTTGTTTCACTTTTAGTCTTTTAGACTAACTGGTGTTAAAGTTGACCGTTAGTCAAAGGGTATTTTCGTCTTTTTCCATCTTATCCTTGTTACCAAACACCTATTTTCATTATTCATTAATTAAAAATTATAAAAAAATATACAAACACACATTTTCAGCACCTTAAGCCACCCCATGACCACCAACCAAGGGCCAAATCGATGATGTTAATGTTGGCCGAAGTTTTACATGGTTCAATTGGATTTGATGAGGGGAACACGCCTGTGGCTGTTAACCGGTGAATGGCTGTAACTTGTACAAAACAAGTTTACTCACGATTGAATGTAGGTAAAATTGAGAAGACGATTAACACACTTACACAAAGTTGTGTATCTGATATATTAAAAGAACATGAGAACAAACAGCCTATATATGGCTTACACGTCAAAGACCACTACCCATTACATGGAAAGACTAAATATAAATAAACTACCCACTACTCCATGACTCCTACTTACTGCAAACTAAACTGAATTAATAGTAGGGGAATTAAATAAAATAAACATAAGAAAATAACATAAGCTAACATGCAACTTATGCACGTGTGGAGAGGTGTTGTACTTCAATACTCCCTCTCAACACTTACTCCACTCATACCCATCTTCTTACAAAACACAAGCAGCTTCTTACTTGGCAATCCCTTAGTAAACAGGTCTGCAATTTGTTCTTCTGTCTTGACATAAAGCAGATCAATTTCTCCTTGTAACACTTTCTCACGAATGAAGTGGTAATGAACCTCCACATGTTTAGTTCGAGCATGAAATGTGGGATTTTTAGCAAGCTGAATTGATGACATATTGTCACAGTAGAGCTGCACACTAGTATCAGTTTCTTGGTTCAGGTCTTGTAGAAGTTGTACTAACCACACGCTTTCTTGGGCTGCCATTGCTGCAGCTCGGTACTCAGCTTCGGTTGTTGAAAGAGACACTGTTGGTTGCCGTTTGCTACACCACGATATAGGACTGGACCCAAGCAGAAAAAGTTACCCGGTTGTTGAACGACGGGTGTTAAGATCACCAGCATAATCAGCATCACATAACCCCATCAACTTGCATTCTGATTTTTTTAACTCTAGTCCATATTCAGAAGTCGTTTTGATGTATCTGAGTACTCGTCGTATAGCATCAAGATGTGGCTTTCTAGGTTTCTGCATGAATTGACTTAAAACTCCAACAACAAAAGCAATGTCTGGTCTGGTAATCGTGAGGTAAATTAGACAACCCACGATCTTCCGATACATAGTTGTGTCTTCCAGTTCTCTTCCTTGGTTGGCAAACAATTTTACATTTGTGTCTAGTGGTGAGATTGCCGGTTTACAATCTGCCATTCCAAACCTTTCCAACAGATCAATCAAATAACGTTGCTGGTTCAGCACTATGTTATTCTTATCGTACCTGACCTCCAACCCAAGGAAGTAATTAAGCTTTCCCAAGTCTTTCATATGAAATCGAGTGCACAAATTCTCTTTTAACTGGCCAATTACTTCTTCCAGATCACCTATGATAATTAAATCATCAACATACACTAGACAAATAGCAACTTTATTACCCATCGATTTCACAAACAAGCTTGCATCAGCGACAGTAAGCGTGTACCCATTATGCTCCAAGAACTCAACAATCTTTCCGAACCAAGCCCTCGGCGATTGCTTTAAACCATAGATTGCCTTCTTCAGTTTACATACATAATCAGGATGTCTTGCACTTTCAAAACCCTTTGGCTGTTCCATGTGAATTACGTGATCGAGATCACCATACAAAAACGCATTACTCACATCCATTTGCCAAAGTGACCAACCTTTATTTGCAGCCAAAGCTAGGATGGTTCGAATGGTAGTTAACTTGGCAACCGGGCTGAACGTATCTTCGTAATCCAGGCCATATTGTTGTGAAAAACCACGGGCTACAAGTCGGGCCTTAAACCTCTCCACTGATCCATCAGCTCTTCTCTTGATTTTATAAACCCATTTACATGAAATGGGCTTCACACTTGTTGGATTTGCAACTAATTCCCACGTTTGATTTCTGATCAATGCACTCATTTCCTCTTCCATTGCTCTTACCCATTCTTGATGTGAACAGACTTCCTCATAGGAACCAGGTTCATTAATTTCAGTTTCCACCAGGGCAGCATTAGCATATTTGGGATTGTGTCTTTTGATCCGGGTTGATTTTCTAAGGCTTGGAGTTTCAACATCAACTTCTTGTTCATATGGATCACGGTATGTACCAGCCTGCCAAGGTTGTTGTCTTGCGTTTTGTGTCACATCTTCGTCAACGTTTGTGTCATTTCCATCAATATTCAATTGAACTTCCGATGACTCCACACTTTCTTTGAGCATCTCAGAATCAGGAAGAGTCTCCTGGTTACTGGACCACCATGCTGAAGTTTCATCAAACACAACATTTCTTGAGATGAAAACCTTCCCGTTAGTTGGGTCACAACACCTCCAGCCCTTTCGTTCTTGATCATACCCTACAAAAATGCATCGAACTGCCTTTTTCTCCATCTTATGGCGTAGATGGCCAGGTATGAATACATAACAAACACAACCAAACACACGGTGATGACTTACATTGAGCTTAATATTCCAAAGTTTCTGAAATGGTGTCTTGTAATTGAGACCTTGCGGAGGAAGTCGGTTAATGACATAGGCTGCAGTTTTCATTGCCTCTGCCCAAAATCTTCCAGGAACATTTTTATCATGCATCATGTTTCTGCATGCTTTAGCAAGATGCCTGTTCTTGCGTTCCGAGACACCATTTTGCTGCGGTGTATTAGGACACGTAAGTTGACGTCTGATCTTGTGTTCCTTTAGATAGTTTGTAAATTCAAGTGACACATACTCCCCATCGTTATCAGATCGAAGCTTCTGTATACTGTGTTTAGTATCACTTTCTGCTTCAGCCTTAAATTCTCTAAATTTGTTGAGAGCTTCCGACTTTTCCTTCATAAAATACACCCAAACAAATCTAGAAAAATCATCAATAAAAGTGATCATGTATTTCATACCTCCAACAGATGGTTGTTTAATGGGACCGAACACATCGGTATGAACTAACTCCAGTGGGACTTGGGCCTGATAAGTCGACTTTTCATATGGCAATTGATGTTCTTTACCGTATTGACACCCGGCATATACTAAATCTTTACACACATCAAGTTGGGGAAGACCACACACAAGTTTTCTCTTCATCATCATGTCGAGTTTATCGTAACTCACATGACTTAATCGCATGTGCCATAGATCAACATTCTAGTTTCTCTTTGTCTTTTCCATGTACGTTGTTTCGGCCTACATTACGTAAATTGACTCTGATCGGCGTCCTTGAGCAATTGGTTGCGCTGAGGTTGAGAACTTACTGTATATATTCACGTTATCAGGTCCAAATAGAACATGATAGCCTGCTGAGGTAAGTTGTGAAACGGACAACAGGTTTTTCTTCATCCCAGGTACATGATAAACATTGTGTAGTACCAACTCCCTCTGATTCTCATCTGGACAGACTTTAACTTTACCAACATGAGCAATTTTAAGCCTTGAATCATCAGCAATCACAACTACCTTGCTGCCTCCATACTCAATTGGATTCTGCAGTCTTTCCTTCTCTCCCGTCATATGATTAGAACATCCCGAATCAACTATCCATTCATCGAGTTTGTTCTTTCGTTGCTCGGTAGTGGCTGTAAGAGCCAAAACATCACAATCTTGTGCAAAGTGAGCCTCAGCGTCCCACGCCGTTTCTTCTTGAGACGTAGCCGTGTTGCCTTCTTCATTGGTTTTGAACCAACAATTCCTAGCTATGTGTCCTTTACGACCACAAATATAGCATTTGAATGATGGTCGCTTTGAAGAACGTTGAATCTTTTGTTTTTCTCCAGATTGTTCTCCCTTCTCAAAGTCTCGAATCTTCTTTTCTGGCTCATTACTTTTGTGTTTCTCTGAATTCTTTTTGCTGCCATATTGTGGTTTGAACTTGGAAAATTTTCCTTTTCCTTTTTCCACATAAAGGGCTTCCTCTTCAGTCTTGACCGACACATTTCCCATCTGTTTAGCCAGCGCCTCTTGCCCTGCTAAGAGATTCTCGAACTCCACCAGCGACGGTTGAACCGGCCAACCCTGAATTGCTGTCACGAAGCTTCTAAATTCGTGTTTCAGACCATGTATAATGATCCGTTTCATCCTTGATTTTACGATTCTCGCTTGGGGATCGAGTTCTGCAATTTCCCTACATGTAGCCTTCACCTTATGGAAGTATTGCGGGATAGACATGTCACGTTGCGACACCGAAAGCAACTCATTCTCGAGTAGTTGAAGCTTAATGTCGTTCTTTTTCGAGAACAATACGAGAAGAGTGTCCCATGCCTTGATCCTCCACTTCCGCAGTACCCCATTGTTATCCTCCGCCTCCAGTTGTCGTACTTCAACACCATTAACCACCTTCCACAGATCTTGTTCCTGAAGGTATGACATGATACACGTTGAACATGATTTGTAGTTGTTGTTAAGCTTCTTGACACCGCCAACGACTTGGAGATCGGCCATAGGTACTGGCTCTGATACCAGTTTGTTAACTGGTGAATGGCTGTAACTTGTACACAACAAGTTTACTCACGATTGAATGTAGGTAAAATTGAGAAAACGATTAACACACACTTACACAAAGTTGTGTATCTGATATATTAAAAGAACATGAGAACAAACAGCCTATATATGGCTTACACGTCAAAGACCAGTACCCATTACATGGAAAGACTAAATATAAATAAACTACCCACTACTCCATGACTCCTACAAACTGCAAACTAAACTGAATTAATAGTAGGGGAATTAAATAAAATAAACATAAGAAAATAACATAAGCTAACATGCAACTCAGCACGTGTGGAGAGGTGTTGTACTTCAATAGTGGCCTCGGAATCTTTATTGGAGTTGTCAAAAAAAGATTTTGATGGCAAAAACAGTTCTGCTCGAATTAGGGTTTCACAGCCGTTTTCATCAATTAGGCAGCCATACAATGGTGATGGAGGCAAGAAGGTATTTCGATTAGTCTTGATATGGGGAACACGAATATGAGCCCTGATTTGTCAATTGATTGCTCGAAAAAAGATTTTAGGGTGAAAATCCCCCTGTCGCACATGCAACAGTAAACCCGTCTAGAGTTTTTTTGGGTTCGTCATCCACATACGCGATTAGGGCTCAAGATACACTTCATCATGGTCGGATTGATGTTGGCAAGAGTGCCACAGGGTCAATGGTTGCAAAACATGGTGGTGGGGTGGCTGATTTCGAGGTTTCTGCTCTGAATATCCAACAGCCGCCGCAAAGGACCGTTCCAGTAGCAAAAGGGGGTTCTGGTGGTCGTGATGGTGCTTAGGGAGGTTGACCAGAAGTGGGGCACACACGTACGGGTCATTCTGCTTCAAAACTACAAGGCACAAGGGTGTTTCACTCTTTTTAATTCGCCGGCAAAGTCACAGCCGCCGGCTGTAAATGGTTCTCTGGTGGTTGGTGGTCATGGGGTGGCTCAAGGTGATAGGACAGAATATTAACATGATGCCCCAGCTCTTGAAGGTTTGAAGATCGGCGGTGGTTGTTCTAGATCAGGGCTACTATGGTGGTGGTGTTGAAGATCTGGTTCTGGGTGGGAATTATAGACGGGGATGAAGGAGTGTTTGGGAGAGACATGGAACATGGTGTTTGTTTAAGGATAAGATGGAAATAGGTGTTTGGTAACAAGGATAAGATGAAAAAAGACGAAAATACCCTCTGACTAACTGACAACTTTAACACCCGTTAGTCTAAAGGACTAAAAGTGAAACAAAACGTTAACCATAAGGACTACCAGTGTAATTTTCGATTTCAAAGGACTAAATGTGAAATTCAGCGCAAACCACAGGACCATCTTTGTAATTAACTCTAAAGTTTATTTTATATATTTTTTAATATTAAATGTGCAATACGGATTTTAATAAATTATGTCTTATAGAATATATTATAAAATTACTAATAAAATTTAAAAATCTTTTAATAAGTAATCAAGTTTTACTATATATACCATATTTTACATATTAATGATTATATATAATTTCTGGTGTTATTATCTTTTCAACTTCAAATTATCATTTTTGTCCATCGTGATTTACAAATATTACATACACACATACATATATGCCTTATAACATTTCAAAACTCTTAATTTTATTATTTTAAAATATTGAATAATTCTATTTTATTTTTTTTGTTATAACCAATAATTATTTAACTTAATTAGCACTAATAGTAACAACGATGATCAATTGCTTTTAAAAAATACATTTGCGTTTTTTCTTATCATGATACCGTGTTTTTCCCGTCACATTTGTCATCCTCCTCGCCTTGACTATTTCACCACTGGTCTGGGTGTTAACGCTGTCTGTCACCTTTTTTTAAATTCACATTTATTTTATGTTTTTTCATTATTTAATATTTCTATGTTATATATATATCATTTTTTTAAATCATCCTATGTATCATACAAACGCTTAATCTAGTATAAATGTAGTATACCCATATTCTTTTATTATTAGTTAACTAGGTACATAGAAGTATCAATCTATGTATAAGCATAATTATTATATTGGTATTTAGATATTAGGGCAAATATATCATTTTTTAAATCAACCTATGTATCATACGAACGCTTAATCTAGTATAAATGTAGTATACCCATATTCTTTTATTATTAGTTAACTAGGTACATAGAAGTATCAATCTATGTATAAGCATAATTATTATATTGGTATTTAGATATTAGGGCAAACTGTATGAAAATACAATGAACTTTGTTTTAGTTACCATTATATATAACCAACTTATAAATTTTAGAAATAATGCAGTTAACTTTCATAATACTCTCATTGTATGCAAACAATTTTTTTATGTGTTTGTTGTGTAGTTACCATTATATACAATAAACTTTGTCATAACTTTCATAGTATACAACAAGTTGCATATAATATGAGGATAAAAAAAGTTGATTGTATTATTTTAAAAAAAATTAAAATTGACTATATATATTGATAACTAAGATAAAATTCATTGTGTTTTAATACAGTTTGACATAGATATTACTTCAATTATACATTATCTAAACGAACAATAATTAATATTCATTCATTGTTCTCTATGATTTCATAACACTATTCCATCTCATAATTAATCAATGTCTTTTAATTGCTCTTGTACAAATTTTATTCTTATTTTATTATTATATATGATATAAATCATATTTGAGAAATAAAGTTTATGTAAAGCATCAAAAAAAGGAAAAGAGTTTTTAGTTTTTACAATCGTATTTCCGGTGAAAATGGAAGTAAAACCCATGCAAAAATGTTAGTGAAAATATTATAAAAGAAAAAAGAAAAACAAAGAAAGAGTGGATCCTACAAGAATAATAAGTTTCTTTGAGTCTTTGCCTCTGGCGAGAAGGAGGAGCCTTCATTCATATTTCTTTTCTTTTTTACGTCCCATCAACTCTCTCTCTCTCCTCTTTCTCTCTCCTTCTCTCTCTACACTATCACCCTCATTCTCACAATCAATCAATCCATCAGCTAGTCAATCCAAAACCCCCCCAAAAACAGCAATTTTCAATCTTCCCACCTATGGATTTACCTTCGGGATCGGGAGAAACTCCCGGCCCGTCGCAACCCGGTGACTCAGTTCACTCGCGCGGCACCGGTTCACAGTCTCAGCCCCAGACGCCGCCGCTCAGCCGATACGAGTCCCAGAAACGCCGTGACTGGAACACGTTTCTTCAGTACCTGAAAAACCACAAACCACCGTTAACACTTTCACGGTGCAGCGGCGCTCACGTGATCGAGTTTCTAAAGTACCTTGATCAATTTGGGAAGACGAAGGTGCACGTCACCGGATGTCCTTACTTCGGCTACCCAAACCCGCCGGCGCCGTGTACTTGTCCGTTGAAACAAGCTTGGGGGAGCCTTGACGCACTCATCGGCCGGCTCAGGGCGGCGTATGAAGAGAACGGCGGCCAGCCGGAGTCAAATCCGTTTGGTGCGAGAGCTGTGAGGATATACTTGAGAGAGGTTAAAGACAGCCAAGCAAAGGCTAGGGGGATTCCTTATGAAAAGAAGAAGAGAAAAAGAAGTACTGGTGGCAGTTCAGCTGGCGCGACCACGACGGCGGCAGCAAATACGTCGGTGGTGGTGGTGGTGGATGATGGTGGTGGAACTAGTGGCATTATTTCTAGTAGTGAGGTTGCTCCTGTTACCTCCACAGTATAGGATTATTAATTAATTATTATAAATTGTATATCGTTGAAAACTATTTGTAGAAAATTTTCCAAAGCATTATTTATAATTGGAAATCTATAACACCATAAAACATAGTAATTTCAATATAAATTGCATTCACTCTAATAATTTCCATGTACAATTTCCTTAGACACTAAAAACATATAAACTGTATCATTTTGCACTGATATATCTTATATTATATTCATTGGATGAATGAGTTTTTTTTCATAAAGAGTAAAAAATATATTACTAATTTATTTATTAAAAACATTATACATAAAATAGTTTTACATGTTCCCTAATATAGTAATATAGATTTTTCGTTATGTAATCTTTTGTTTTTGTTTTTCGATCGTTCAGTACATAAGTACATGTTAATAATCTAAAGCTGCTTTCAGGACTCTTGATGTTTCTCTTTGGTGCAACAGATATAGGGGTTGTAATGAGCCATTTTAAGCTTAAATTTAAACTAGGTCAGTTAATTTTGGTTTTACAATTTTCATACCCAATGGTTTCATTTTTATCGGTTTTGGTTTTAGTAGGTTCAACATTAATATATAATTTCTTGCATTAACCTTAATTTTTCTAGCATTATATACAAATATTAGTAACAATATATAATTTACAACATTGAAATTTAATGTATAATAACATATTTCAGCAATAAATGCTATTTTCAGCCTAGATATTCAAAATATATAACGTATTGTGTATCAGATTATCATCATAGAAACATCATTAAGAAAAGTGGTAAATGACAAATAGATATAAAAGTTATTAACGCTACTAATTAGACCTTAAAATATTTAATGACCTTCATTAATTGACTTCTTTTTAATAACTATAAACTATTATATATTAATTAGTGGGTCGGTTTATTGATGGAGTGTTTTTTATTAGAACCGAACAGACCCTATCGGTTTTTGAAAATGCAAAACCGAACCATTGGTTTTGAAACAGTTCAGTTGCTTGGTTTTATCGGTTTTATGGATTTATTCCGGTTTTTTATTTTCTAAGCTTACCCCTACGACAAATCATGTATCCTTTTTTAATACTAGATAGTTATTGTGATACATTTTGTACAATTTTAATTAGCTTTCTATTTATGTACCCTTTTAAACATAACTAGCTTAACAACCCGTGTATATATACGGAGATAATTAAAGTTACTTTTAAATTTGTGTAGGTTTAGATTGCTAACCTTTATAGAAAATAAAATGTCAAACATAAATAGAAAAAAGAATGTATATTAACCGACAAAATTGAACCATTATCAGGACTTGGAAAATCATCCGTAGCTTCAACAATAGTGTTTTGGAAGAACTTAATTTTCGCTACATGATAAACCAATGTAGATTTAGAATAATATGATACAACCCTGAAATTTAAAATTATATAGAAACAATCTTCTTCTAATTGATACACTCTAATGTTGTTAGTAACGTTTTTCTAATGGTCGGGGTTATCTTGTAAATCTTGTTAAGGATAAATATTTAAAGAATAAATTCTAATAGAAATAATGAAATATGGGAAAATAATATATATATATATATATATATATATATATATATATATATATATATATAATTTATATCGAATATTAAAGATTAACTATTTATCAATGAAGATCATCTCAAGGCTAGATGAATTTATTTTATTATCATTAAAAAAATCCTTCATATGAGACTTACTTTTACTTTGATGATGTAGTGATTGATTCACCTTATATGTTTTTTTGAAATATGAATATATCTTGTTTTCCATTATATCATTGTCAGCTTAAAAATATAAATCACCATCAAAAGCAAAAGAAAATAATTGTAAAAAAAATTTAAACTATATTTTGGTATATATACTGTAGGATAATAAACATATTATTTTTATTTTTAGATATTTACTAATACTAATCACCTAGAAATATGAAAAGTTTAAAAATTTAATAACCTTTATTATCTAAATTTAATTTCAATTTTGAATAATCACACTTGATATGAAGAAAGTAAATATATTAAAAGTTGAAGATTGTTATTGGTAATCATCACAGGTTTTTTTGTTAAATTTGTAAAATAATAGGTTATTATTTATAAAAAATTCCTACAAGTAATGATAATATCATATTTTTTTTAATAAGGTTATTAGATGAATTAATTAATCTACTAACTTATTTTCATTTCAAATGACATGATATATCGGAACCGCAAGCTAGCATCTGGTACAAAATATGGTGATCGAGCTTTGGGGATGCGTAAGTGTCATCGCCTTTTTGCGTCACCCCTAGATGCTTATGATATTGAATTATTAACGAAATCTGATGAGCCATTATAAAGGTATGACCAACTTTCACCGATAAATGTTTATATACATTAATATTTACCTTTTATGTATAAGATAAAAGAATAGTATTAACTGATTACAATATGATAATGATATAAAGTTAGTTGGGGGATATATACACCCTCTAGTATGGATATAAACACCCTATATATATATGATTGTATATATATTTAGGCTACGTTTGGTTGGTAGGATTTTCTAAAATTTGCATTACACATTTCTGAAAAATCATGTGTTTCATTGTAAACTAAGCTTGAGATTTGAAACGAATGGATTTAAAAAAAAAAAACCAACAATATCATATGAAGAAAAGATTTAAAGCCAATTACGGAAATGATCAAGACTGTAAGTGTGTAAGACAAATTAAGCTACCCACACATCAAATTACCAAAATAATCACCCATTTCGCCCGTGGAGTCTGCCAAAGCATCCTATCTTGCCGACCATACATTACGTGACACATGTACATTTAAAAAAAAAACGAAAATCCAACTCGCTGAAGAAAGTCTAACTCAGCGAGTAAAGTTGCAAAATACCTATGGGATACAAACCTATAGGCCATATGAAGATTACTTTTCTTGAAAAGTGGTAATTCTTTTGGAGTAAGTCCAACTCGCTCTAAAAAGTTGCAAAATGTCTCTAGAATACGAGCCAATAGGCGAGATGGAAATTACGATTACCTTTGTTGAAAAGTGGTGAGTTTTGTTAGCAATCGTGATCGGGGAGATGGGGAAAGCGTGACAACAATTTTAAATGTAAAAAAAATTGAATAATGGATAATGTGTAATTATTGACATCTTAAGAAGGTGAAAAAAAAAGAAAAAAAAAGAAGGTGAAAAGAAAAATGACAAAAGAAAAAAGAAACAAGATAATTAATCAAAAACACTTGTCACAATACACACTCACCCAAAGTACCCATGTAATTTACATAGTACGTAGTACATATGTTACAAACCTTCAATTAGTACATATAGGCCGTCATTTTAAAAAGTTTTACACCACAATTTATATAAAAATACTGGCCATAAACTATTTTACATATAAATTACATAGTCGCCGATATGTTTTTTTTTTAATTTGCAATGGGGTCGCAAGATGATTTTTTTTATATTTGCAAAAAGTGTACATGTGTCACAATCTCATTGGTCAGCAAGATGGGCTTCATCAACGAGATAAATAGGTAGAAAATAAATACTTAAATTGGTAAATTAGTGTTTTTTATACCTATTTTAACTTAAGTAGTTAAGTCATTTCATTTTTGCCTGTTTTGACATAAGGGTGTAATCGAGTCGAGCCGAGTCGACACAGTGCCAAACTCGAGCTCGACTCGGTTTCAAAGCTCGAGGCTCGAAACTCGACTCGAGCTCGGCCGAGCTTAAAGTTTCAAGCTCGAGCTTGGCTCGAGGAAGTAATCGATACTTTAAGCTCTACTCGGCTCGGCTCGGCTCGATTAAAAATTTTAATTAAATAAACCACTACAACAACTTAGAAATGTTTACATTGATTCAAAAGCTTGTTCAAGATGAGAAGAACTCTTGAAGTTTTTTAAAAAGTATATACATCGATTTCTTACATATATTATGTTCTGCAACAACAAATTGCAAAAAATTGCACCAAGAAGTTAAGAACTCTTGGATTCCAGCAACCGGGCAACATATATTAAAACTCAAGGATTACATTACAGCAACACAATTAGAAATTATAGCAACAGAACTCTTGGACTGAAAGAAAATGTATAAATGATAAATTGACTAAAGTTGAAATACCCTTGGATTCAAATACTGCAACAAGAAGATGTTATTTTATAAATTGCTTAATGAGAATTTAGGGATTAGGTTCAATAAAATGTGTACTCAACAAAGTTTCTACTCTATTTGATAAAGAACAAGAATACTCTTCGATGAACATGTAGTCTTGCAGCATATATTAATAATTTAAGTAGAGCTGCTCCTTAGGATGCCGAAGATATCTTTGATCAAACTTCTCCCAGATCTGTTTGCCTAGTCGCTAGCAGGTTCTTGGATTTGAAGTCTCACAAAGCAAGTGAAAAACACCGTAAGAGTGACGGCTAGGAATATGGCTAGGGTTTTATCTTGTTTGCTTATATACTTAAATACATATGTAATTTGTGTATGTATAAAAGGGTATAAAGGTAATTAAACATAAGCTCGATTAGGCTCGCGAGCCTAACGAGCTGAGTATTATGAAGCTTGAACTCGACTCGGATTACTACTCGAGTAGCTCGAGCTCGAGCTCTGTTAACACCGAGTCGATTTCGAATATTATTCGAGTCGGTCTCGAGTATCTCACGAGTTGTCTCGTCTCGATTACACCCCTATTTTGACATACCTCTCTTTGAATAATATAAGGAAGTGACTAAGGTTCCGTTTGTTTTACAGTAATGCAAAGAAATAAAAATGTTTTTAATTTTATTCATGTTAGTTATGGAATGACATTCCTCTACCTAAAAGAATATAAATACTTCAAAGAATTTAATTCATTTCCAAATAAGTTACCAAACGCAATATACAACGAAATTTGATTTTAATTTTATTATATTCATTCATATTACGATAAAACAAACAAGACTCAAAGATTTATGGGATTGCTACTTTTACCATATTACCCTTTTTTTTATCTCCAATCATGAACACAAATTAAAACCAACTCCAGTTACCGCGCTACTCACGGTCACGACTTTTCCCTCACATCTCCGGCGACGACAACTTTTCCCTCTCATCTCCGGCGACGATGACTTTTCCCTTTCATCTCCGGCTACCTGACTTTCTTTTATCTCCGTCTAGGAAGACCAAACACGGACCTATTTATCCTTCGATTGAACACGTACTAATCTACATCTCCGACAACTTGTCATGCGCCGTCGCCTCTTCCGCCTTGCAACGGCGGCTCCCCCTGTACGTGACATCCTCACTTGCGACTGTGGCTCCCCTTGCGGTTAGGGAGGAAAAGGTTGAACATTAAGCCCTATTGAATCAAAGATCCGACTGAAATAGGTTAACTATGAAGGAAAAGACTTTGACAAAGATGAAGAAGAAGCTAGAAGCTATCGATTTGGAGGAGAAGGTCGCGTCATTCATCGATTTTAGTTTGTGAGCTTTTTTCTTGAAGAGCAGAGGCGATCAATTTTTTGCATGAGTAGAAAAGCAGCCACCATCTTGTTTATGTTTTGCGTATGTTTTCAATTTTACAGCCAGATCTTGTATATATGTGGTAAGATATGTTTTTTATACAGTTTAATTCATCCATATTTATGTTCATGTTTTCATTCATTTCTGCTTTTGTTATTTGTGTTGATAATTGAAGTACTTTTTATTTATTATTTAGTTATAAGTTAAATTATTAAAAAATTTGGTCAAAGAAAAAATCTGTATAAAATATAACCAAAGGGCAATTGCGTAATATCTCACAGAAACAATTCAAATGTTATGACTTATTTGCAAAAACAAACATGATTTTATAAATGCAAATTTCCAAATCTGTCAACCACCAAAGAAGATTCGTAATCCTACCACATGTAAATCTTATAAAACACAAATCCCTTGATAGATCGCACATTTCATGAAAAAAAAAGAAGTCAAAACGCCCCCTTAGGCCAAGCTTACCGGTTCCGGAAGGACCTTCGGGTTGGGTTTTGGTTAATTTGGGTTCAAAAGGAACACTCCTACTTGGGTCTCGGGTCCGCCAAACCGAGGCATATTAACAGTTTTTATTATTATTATTTTTATTATTTTGATTTTGTAGAGAAAGTAAGGATTGAGAAAAATATTTGGGTTGTTTGGGTTGAATGCTACTTATGTTTTCGGTTGATTTGGTTGGAAAAAAAAGAACAAAGCTGATGTGGCATTTATGTTGATTTAGGTTGAGTGAAGTGCTACTCATGATCTTAGGGGTCGTTTGGTTCGCAGATTTATTTAATGGGATTTGCATTCTGTCAAAGGATTTGCATTTCGCAGGATTTGCAATTTGGCAAGATTGTGAATCCAGTCCTGTATTTGGTTGACAAAATCTGTCAGGATGCATTCCTGAAATCCTGTTTGTATTGCAATTCAATTAAAGGATTTGAATTGTTTTTGTGACAAATGACAGAATTACCCTTCAGTTATATTTTAAACAGTTTTTTTGTTCACTTAATTAATTGACAAATAAGTAATAATTGATTAATTTATACTATTAATGATTAAAAATGTAACTAAAATTCAAGCATAAACTACTCATTAGAACAATCAACACAAGAATAGTCTAATACATTGTCTTAAAACATAAACATATTTGACATAATTGTTTCGTGTCAACAAGACATATAGTTCCAAAATAATTCATATCAAAATACCTCACGACCTCATTGCTCTAAAATATACTTGATATAATACTCTTTATCCGCATCGTCCAAGTCCAATAACAACTTTACCTTCTCGATATCATCTCGTATCTTTTCACATGCTTTGAAATTTTCAATCTAGTTAAAGATTGCATCTTTGATATTTCAGACGTGATCAAGGAACATAAATCAGTTTCTACAAAGTACCAATTTAGTCTATCCATTAACGATTTCAAACAAAATATATCAAACATTAATCAGTTTCTACACTAGTGTGTATATATATATATATATATATATATATATATATATATATATATATATATATATATATATATATATATATATATATATCAAACAAAATTAGCAAGCTAAATCAGTTAATATTGATCTATCCATTAACGATCCAAGTAGAAACAACTCAAGATAAATCAGTTAATATTGGTTTACAGTCAACGAGGATGCGGAAGAGGAAACAGTACCGGAGAAAAAATCGAGAGAAGGAAACCGGAGATGAAGTGGACGCGGCTGTTGCAGTCGACGAGGGTTGTTGCAGTCGCCGGAGAGGAGGTCTGCAGTCGCCGGAGTGAGGTCTGCAGTCGCCGGAGGAGAGGTCGACGAGGGCGACGGCGCCAAGAGGAGAGGTCGACGTCTGTACCGAGGGGGGGGGGGGTGTAGTAGCGGCGATATGAGGGTAACGAGAGTAGGGAACGATTAGATTAGGTTTAATGAGGGTAAAGAGGTAAAGGACACATTCCTTGGTTTATGAATTTTAAAATACTAGGGGGTGATATTTTAAAAATCCCTTTTCTAAAGGATTTGGTGGGTTTTAAAAATTTTTCCGTCATTTCAATTCCTTTGCATTTTTTACAACCAAACATAGGAATTCACATCATTCCCAAGAAATTCCAGGAAATACAATGAACCAAAGAGTACCTTAATTCTTTGGTTGGAGAGGGTTTACTTTATTGATATTTTGGTGTACACATTTGAGACAAACTTATAGTTATTAGGTTATCACTTATTTGCACCCCTCCCTACCATATTTACAATCTCTCTCGTCACATATGTGCTACATATTCCTTCTTGTCTCTAACAACCCTCTAACCCATATTTATCTATCTTATCCCTTCTCTATTTATAATTAAACTTATTATAAAAAGGAAGTTCTATCTTATCCTTTCTCTATTTATAATTAAACTTATTAAAAGGAAGTGAAGAAAGAAGAGATAAAAAGAAGGAAGAGAGAGATGAGACACAAGAAAGAGAAAACAGGATGACTAATATTGGAAGGGAAGTGACTTGAGGATGGAGAAGGGATGATGGTGTTCCCGACTTCCCGCATTTGCCATCCTCTCCAACTGGTTGCCTACTGTTGCTCATATTAATCGCAAAGAAGCAATTTTAAATGGTTGAACTTGAATACTTAAAGAGAGTGTTGATTGATCTATTATCATTCTAAGACTCTTTATGTTAAAATTGATTATATATATATAGAGAGAGAGAGAGAGGGAAGTTTCATCGAAAACAAAAAAAATGCGAGAATTGCGAGAACCGATTTAAACCGTAAAATATCTACCAAACGACAAGATATTAAATTATGAAAATTATACCAAATATGATCTTTTAATATGACATCCATATTGCTATATTTTTTTCAACAAAAAAAATTCGTTTTTGCCGGGTTTTTTTCTAGCACTATAAAGTATGTTACATATATGTAATCAAACTAACATATATGTAATCTACTACTATAAGGTATGTTACATATATGTAACGAATTTTTTTTTTTGTTGAAAAAATATAGCATTATGGATGTCATATTAAAGGGCATATTTTTGTCGTTAATTTGGTATAATTTTCATATTTAATATCTTGACGTTTGGTAGATATTTTAGTTTTAAAAAAATGGGGATCAATTCTCGCAGTTCTCGCTTTTTTTTTTGTTCTCGATGGAACCCTCCCCTATATATATATATATATATATATATATATATATATATATATATAGTGGGAGGTTCAAATGAGAACCTTAAATTAATTGAGAATGGGAGACTCAATCTCAGCCGTCCAATTCCCCTCCTTCAATGTCATGAAATTCTCACATGCACCCTGCCACATTCGATTCACTCACGCTCTCCATCCATGAATTCCACTTACAAAATGAACGGCTAAGATTTAGTCTCCCATTCTCAATTAATTTCTCATTCTTATTTGAACCTTCCCCTATATATATATATATATATATATATATAGGGGAGGGTTCATGCGAGAACCGTTGTTAGTGCGAGAATTGCGAGAACCAATCTTAGCCGTTCCTTGGATATGGGAAGTATCATGGATGGAGAGCGTGGAGGGATAGGGTGTGGTAGGGTGCATGTGAGCAATTCATGGGTGGGCAATGACATTGAAGGAGGGGGAATTGGACGGCTTAGATTGGTTCTCGCGGTTCTCGCGCTAACAACGGTTCTCGCATGAACTTTTGTCTATATATATATAGGGGAGGGTTCATGCGAGAACCGCGAGAACCAATCACGACCGTTCCTTGGATATGGGAAGTTTAATGGATAGTGAGCGTGGAGGGATAGAGTGTGGCAGAGTGCATGTGAGGAATTCATGGGTGGGCAATGACATTAAAAGAGGGGGAATTTGACGGCTCAGATTGGTTTCGCGGTTCTCGCACTAAGAATGGTTCTCGCATGAACTTTTTCCTAATATATATATATATATATATATATATATATATATATATATATACATTGGGAGGTTCAAATGAGAACCTTAAATAAATTGAGATTGAGAGACTCAATCCTAGCCGTCCAATTTCCCTCCTTAATGCCATTGCCCACCCATGAATTTCTCAGATGCACCCTGCCACACTCTATATCCTCACGCTCTCCATCCATGAATTGAGTCTTAATCAACCAATCACAACCTTCAGTTTTAAAATTATTCAATTCTTAAACAATTTTAGAAAGAATGCTTCACATCTAAAGCCACCCCCCTCCGAATTAATACATAATAATTTCATTGATCAACAGCAACACCATATTTAGAGATCACCTTTCCGCTCTCTTTCTCGAAGCCATCCATCTTGAAACCAATGATATTTCCAACCTCAACAATAATTTCTAATTTCTTCAGAGGAACATTACGATGTAGAAACCACCGACCCAACAATCACATTTTGATTATTACCAGTTTCCATCACCACTTGATATGATAGTCGAAGGTCTATGTTCAGATTCCAAAGAGAGCTCTTGTGCGTTACTTGACCTGGAAGCTTTCAAAGAAGAGGATGACTTGGACCACATTATCCTGTACCCTCGTTAATACATCATTAACGACTAATTAATAAGTCATCATTTTTATTAGCTATTGATTTTTTAGTCAAAAATCAAGATTGATTCTCATGGTATTAAAAACGATCCTTAATGAACTATCCTCTATATATATAAACGCACTAATAAATAAATAAGTGCTACTATTTAGACTCACTTTCTCATATATATCAGACATATTAAAACAAACAATTACTACAATTTCTAGTAGATATCATATACTCGACTCCCTTTATGATATATTATATGATTTGAGTAAGGGTAAAATAAAATCACCTAAACGTTAAGTAATTATGACTTTTATGATTAGGGATGCATGGACCACGTTACACTGAGAGAAGGTGAACCGAGTGATGGTCCCGCGAATTTTAGGGGCTGATGTCAGATGCACGTGTGGGCTGCTACGTTTTGTACGATACTACCTGACCTCACCTCAGGTGCCTGCTAGCTTTTGCTTCTTTCTTTTCCCCACGTTCCCATCGATCTACTCTTTTCCTTGCGCAATAAATTTATATTCACACAAGATATTTATATTATTTATAAAATAAAAAAATACCAAAATTTATAATTTATGTATTACTAAGAAGGATATAACATTGCTCCATATATTTATGTATTACTAAAACTTGATTACAAACTCGTGTATTAGATAAATAAATTTAAGTAATACTTTATAATATGTAGAGTTTGATTATTAAAAAGCTCGACGTGAATGTAAATTACCGATTAATTAAAATAACAATGAAATCAAATTTGAATTAACGGATAAATCAGATTCGGATATGATTGTGTGATTCAAAATTAATTCAAATTGTGAGATATGTTTTTTTTAATGGCAAGAAGAGTTAATTTTGAAAGAGTTTCGACATAATAATCATCTTTCTAAAACCAACTGAATATAATTTATAAAAACAGGATCTAGCTAAGAGCTAGAAGCCAAGGATACAACATACATAAGGAAAGATTACACAACAACACCTAGCTAACATAAGAATAACCAATTCAAGCTAAGAACTCAAAAACACGAAGAAGGAGAGAGGTACCAGTCGGCCCATTTATGAAATATGTAATTTGAATTTATGAGATGTATGGCATTTTTTTGTGTGCTTATCTATTAATGGCCAAATTAGTTAGTTAGGAAATAATTAATTAGGATTTCTAGGTTTGTTTTAACTATAAAATTCATAGCTAGGATTCAGTCAATCTATGTACCTTTGGGGTGACATCTATGTAAACACTTTAGTTATAATAAAGAAGTCTCTGGTTTCTGCCCGTAGACGTCAAGGTTGTGACCCTAATCGAACCACGTTATATCTTGGTGTCGTGATTATCTTATTTCTGTCATCAACATCTTCTAAGTGATTCTTGTTAAAGCTTCAAGTTCGATCCTTTCAACCTGGCCAATATTTTGAATCTTACAAATTTAAACATTACATTTCGCTATAAATTTTATTTTCTCAACAACTAAGTTAATGGAGTTGACTTATTATATGCGTACAGAGTTTAATCTCTATACTTGATATATGATTTTTACCATTTTTTTTCTTTTTATCTTTTCTTTTGATTTTTTTTCATATGTCTGCGACTCACTATTAGCTTATTAGATCAATAAAATACGCATAATTATTTTCAAAGTTAGAAACGACTAAGTTAACAGTGTTTACTTAATCAAAGGTATTTGGTCTAGCAGTATCAAGTGTTTAAAGTGATCTCTAATATCTCGATTTGATGTTTCATACCGAAAACGATGTAGATTTAAGAGTAGATTTAGAGGTGCGTTAATTATGTTGTAAAGCTACGAAGTTGACTTATCATATACGTGGCGAGACAATTTCTTTTATTTGGTGTGTTCATACTTAAAAGATTGAAATAAAGTACTTAATTGAAGTAAATTTAGATAGAGAGACCTAATAGAGATCTTGAACTCAAGGGTTCTCATTGGTCTTAAGCTTGTGTATTTTTTGATGATTGTTGACCTTAAACATTTAACACCACCGTTATTACATGTTCTTCCTCACCTATTCTCATATTTTTTTTTGTTTTTAGGCATGTGTCATTTCTTCCAAGTAAGACTAGATAGTTTAAATCAGGCCTAACGTTATACATGACCCACTCCATTCCTTCTTTTTAAAGAAAAGATATGTGATAAGTCAACTTTAATTTAGATAGAAGGAGTGGAGATGGGGACGGAAAAGATTAAATGATCAATAAAAACTTTAATTGTAGCGAATGATTAGTAATCACTCGGAACATGCCACCAAGTATACCTTATAGTTTCATTGCAAAAGCTATTATACTTTTGGTTTGTAATTCTAAGTTACAAATTTACCTACTCCGAAGATAGATAAAATAATATTGAGGACTACTTGAAATAAAAATCCAAAAACTTAAATAAACTAAGTACTCATTTAAAATTCAAATTAACATATTAAGGACTTGTATGATATAAGTTAAAAAGGTTTCCACCAAGGCATCATAAATTCATCTTTTTGAATGGCACACTTTAAATTTAAACTTAATTCCATATTATTTGATTATTATAGGACTTGAACCCATAATTTTATAAACATCAAGAACACAGA
Organism: Pulicaria dysenterica; assembly: GCA_947179395.2. Lineage (NCBI taxonomy): Eukaryota > Viridiplantae > Streptophyta > Magnoliopsida > Asterales > Asteraceae > Pulicaria > Pulicaria dysenterica. The sequence goes on along the minus strand of OX359288.1, from coordinate 79,788,284 downwards.
TGCAACTATCAGTTTTACATATTGGCAACAATGTTTATGAGAGTGGTCACTTTCTGTCACTAAATCAAACTTTTTGTACCACCTTTTCCCACACAACATTCAACACTGTGGCGGAACTTAATGAAATATTTTGGGATGCCAAAATAATTTAAGGTAAATAATGCATTATATAAAAGGTATAATCTACGTTATACATAAAATAACTTAAACTACATAAATAAAAATATACTTTACAAATTAAAAAATAAATAATATAACCAAAGTCTATACAACCTATTCTGAAGTAAACTACATAATAAACTATTATATAAATAGATTTGCAAATTAAATATACATTCCTGTAGTAAGAATTCTAAATACATACAAAATGGGGAAAAAATTTTGTTTTTTATGTATTTTGTCATTTTATGTAAGATATTATGATTATTATATTATATTATCTTATATTATATTATATTATTATTATTATTATTATTATTATAACATTATATTATATTATATTATATTATTATTATTATTATTATTATTATTATTATTATTATTATTATTAGATTATTTATATTAAAAACAATTTAGTTTAATACAATAGTTGTTTATATTAATATTAGTGACCGAAGTTAAGGATAAAAATTGAAAAAAATTTAAATTATTTTTTTATAGAGTTGTTTAAATGTATTTCATTAAATAATCTTATAGTAGACGAGATATTACTTTTACCCGTCACGAAGCGCGAGTAATATTTACTTGTTACGTACTTATACCTGTGGTGAAGTAAAGTGACATCATAAATCAAAGCAAGAAAAGCAAAGTCTACATTGCAAATTTCACCTAGGGACTTCCTGAGAAGCCAAACATTAACTACCCTCTTGTTTTCTTTTAAAAACACCACCGGAGATACCACATGGAATTAAAGAGTTTCATACTTCTACGCTCAATTTTCTCACTCTTACAATCGAGACCTGAAAGATGAGAGTTATTCACCGGCGGCCGATGTAGGGCGAACGACGGTGACCGTAGGCATATCGGTTTTTCTCCGCAGGCGGTGGTGTTCTTGACTTTTCTCATAATCGACGGCGAGCAGAAAACGGAATTGTTCTTGATTTTCCGGTGTGGGCCATGTCACGGTTGTGTGTGGACAGTATGTTCTCCGGCTAGGCGGCTACTGTTCTTCAAGTATGGCGTGGAAGATGCTCGATTATTTGTCACCCTAGGATTCTTCTCCATTCTATTTCAGTTCCTAAGTCCATTTATCTTTTGTTTTTAGTATTATCAATTCTAAATTTGGTTACTCTGTTCTCCTAATTTGTAGAGGGTCAAAATAATCGTACATACATTATTATTTATCAATACCTAATGCAAATTTTCATTATAAGCACACAAAATGCCCCTTAATAGTTCCGCCGGTGATTCAACACACGAAATTCTTGAACCTACATGCTACATTAGCTACCACAATCAACCGACTAATCATGATTCAAACTGAAAAAATGTGAAAAGCGTTGAGCACCTTGCCTGCCTCTTCACATAGTCTCTATCATGCACAACCATCACCAGAAAATGGTGGTGTGAACTCCTTCCCCCAACAACATGGGTCCTCAACCATGTCCACTCTCTACACTCTTATGAATCATGAGTATCAGGGTTTGACCTACTTGATCTGTTACAGGGACACAGGCCACTAATCAACCGAGCGTATAATATGAAAAATTTTAAGGTTTTTACTACATTGCTACCAGTCTAATTTTGGGGTTTCATTAACGATTATTTTATGCTATCATAACTTGATTAGATTTCTTAAAAAGTTTTATAAATATAGTAAATCATAATCAAATATCTGTTTCTCGTATGTAGATACATTCTTTGAGCTTAAAACATGAATTGGGCTATTCATAGCATAGATTTGGCTAAAAAAACGAATTGGACTCACTTTTCTGAGTCGCTAATGTTGTTCGCTTATGTCAAAATAAAATAAAAAAGATTAACCCGACCTGGATAAAAGGAAACCCAAAAATACGACAAAGAACCCCTTATATTTTAATTAATTTTATTTTTATTATAATACGGTGTCACCTGCCAATCCACCCCTGATAAGCACTAGATGTCATATTAGCAATAGTCATTTGATTGGTGTAAGTAAAATAAAGTGATATTTAGATGATATGTATTTGTAACATATGTAAAACGTTTATAACATATACATGTCTTATCTTTCTTTTCCTCTTTAAAAAAACTAAATACCGTAACATAAAAGTTAACGTCAAAATTCGATACCAAGTAGATAGGTGTTTTATTTATCAACCAGCTACTTGTTATAGACAAATGAAAGCACTATTTTTAAAAACATTTAATCATGAGTCGAATCCAAAGAAAAGAAGACAAATTTATTTAATTTAAAGAAGAAAAGAATAAAACAAAAATTGGGTAAAAGGATAAGGAGTTAAATTTGACAAAATGTAGTAGAAGACTCCGACAAGAGAAATAAAATCGGGAGAGGGTAATAAATGAAAAACAGACAAAATGGGGTCTGACCTTTCACTTTCTGATATTAACAAATAGGACCCCTCACCTTTCAAAGTACTCTCAATATTTTGGTCTTTACGCTTTACATGGACCCCTTAACGATTTATTACTTTGTTTGGATTCCTTGACGGTTTATAACATATGTTTGTTTGTATCAAAAGCAAGGGTGTAATTGAGTCAAATCAAATCATGAGGTACATAAGTGTCTAACTTAAAAACTAGAGTAAAATAATAAAATGGTTTATGTGGTTTAAATCAAGTTACTAGTTTTGTCTTTTAAGATTAAAAATTACATTATATGTTTCTATAGTTGTATTTTCGTTACTTGTTTGGTCTTTTTAACTAACAGCCATCCAAATTGGCTGTTAGTTATCTTTTAGTGCAAAGGCATTTTGATCTTTTTATATTTTTTTTATCTCTTCTCGTTTGATCATTTAAGCTTTTTCTGTTTTTATTTTTATTTATTACCTACACAACTGTACATACATATATATACAGAACATTACTGTCAAATGATTTTGTTTACATACTTCTAGAACTCGATTCTCCTTCCTCGGAGGGAGTTAAAGGTCAAGGTATGGGTCAAAAGACTCGTGGTGATGTGGGAACTCGAATATGTTCTCCGGTGTCTCATGCGTCAAAAAAAGATTTAGGTGCTAATTACATCTCGACTGCAAAAACAGTCTCGAAGTCGACCAATAATCCATCAAACTGGCGACAATTAAAGGGAGGTACACGTGTTCTTGAGTCTTTTGATGATGATAATGATGTGTCTAAGGGTTGTATAGCCTCAAAAACTATGAATTTGGGTCCTAGGTCGATTGATTTGGGGGTTTTCTTTGTGCAACCCCTGCAAGCGGCCTCTGCCACGACATCTGCTACAATTAATGGTGATGGTAGTCCTACTGGGTCGCTTAAGGCCTTCTAATACCCCTATGGGTCTCATCTACGACTCGTCCTTGGCACTCGATTTCATTAGGGTGACAAGGATCCAGGGCCAGGTACGTGGAAGAATCATGAGTTATTGAACGGGTCTCATCTATCTCTATCTGTATATATGTATGTATAGTTGTGTATGTAATAAATAAAAATAAAAACAAAAAAGGCTTAAGGGACCAAACCAGAAGCGATAAAGAGAGTAAAAAGACCAATATAGTCTTGCATTAAAAGAGAACTAACAGTCAATTTGGATGGTTGTTAGTCTAAACGAGCAGAGCTCGAATTCGAGCTTGAAAAAGCCTAAACGAGCCTACCTCTATCAATGTCTGACCTCGGCTCGTGTACATCCCTAAATGTAATGTCTAAAGTGACCTTTATGAAAAGTTATAGCAAGCGTTAACGCCTAAAGGTAATGTCTAATATGTGTATTACCACTTGACTTGTTTGGCTGAAAGATGATAAGCTTTTGATCGTGTGAGACTCTGATTGATGAACTCAGCTATAGAATACCAATTGTATGCGGGAAGACGATTAGTTGAATCTCTAATACTAAATTGTATCCAAGATGAAATCAGAGAGCTGGTAAGGTTCAGAGACGGCAGAGAGAGGAGTGGTTGGGTCTCGCTTAGGTAGTTAGGTTAGAATGCAAAATTAGTAGGTTTTTGTGTTCTTCATGTTTTTTTAATCTAAGGGTATATTCGTAATCTTCAAGTTTCTAACAATCCGGATGTTAAATTCAACGAAGAAGGGACCAAAAATACAATAAGTTCAGGTTAGAAAGAAATACCCATAAATTTAAAACTACTTTTGACTAAACCTTAGAAACCAAAAATGCAATTTATCGTGTAATATAAATATAACTAGCTTAACAACCATGTATAAACACAAAAATTATTAAAGTTACTTTTAAACATTTTTAGGTTTTTAAAGTACTATCATGTATAGAAAATAAAATTGTCAAACATACATAAAAATAGAATGTTAAAACCATCTTTTAACTGACACTCGATTGTTGTTAATAACGTTTTTATAATGGTGATGGTTATCTTGTAGGCTCTGTTGAGAATAATTATTTAAATAAAAAAATACTAATAAGAAATTATGAAATTTGGGTAAATAATATAATGATCATATCGAATATTAAATATTACCTATTCATTCATTAAGATCGTTTCAAGGCTAGATAAATTTATTTGATTGTCATTTAAAAAAAATTCACATGAGAATTACTTTTACTTTGATGATACAGTGATCGGATTCACCTTTTATGTTTTTTGAAATATGAATCTATCTCGTTTTTCACTATAGCATTGTCAGCTTTAAAAATAGAAACTACCATTGCAAGCAACAACAAAAAATTGTAAAAGTATTTTTAACTTAATTTCACTATTTAGGTATATATTGTTTTTTTTAGATACTTACAAATACTCTAAAAATATGGAAAGTTTGAAAAATTAAAAAGCTTTATTATCTAAATTTAATTTCAGTGGAAAGTAAATATATTGAAAGTTAGTGGTTGTTATCGTTAATCATCAAGGGGTATTTTTAAAAGTTTGTAAAATAAAATGTTATGATTGGTAAAAAAAATCCTATAAATAAGGATGATGATGTCATCATTATCATTTTCTTTTAATAAGGTTATTAGATTTAAGTGAACAAAGTAACTTGTGAGTTTGTTTTTATTATTCTACAAGGTACTCTCAATCTTTATGAGATTAAGGATTCCGAGCTCACTATATAAATATATATTTAGATGGAAAAGAAGTTGTCTTTTTGTGTTTGAAACTTTTTGTCTTTTGTGATGATTAATATTATTATTATTTATTATATTATATTATATAATAATAATAATAATAATAATAATAATAATAATAATAATTATTATTATTATTATTATTATTATTATTATTATTATTTAAGAGATGATATTTTTTCTTACTTTTTTTTGAACGACAACATGCCATTAAAAAAAAGAAGGAGCTTCCCCTCTCCCAAGCAATCACAAAATCTTTTATTAGAACTGCAACCTAGCAAGAAGCTAAGCACAAATACGCCATAACCATAAACTAGACATGGGCCCTGAGGACCGACCGGACCGGTCCAACGAAGACCGCAAGAGTCGAGCCGGTCCAAGACCGGTCCAAGACCGAAAGTGAGAGAAACGGTCCGAACCGGTCCAAGACCGGTCCAGAACCCGAACCGGTCCAAAACGGTCCAAGACCGGTCCAGGACCGAACCGGTCCAAACGCGGTCCAAACCGGTCCAAGAGTTCAACGGGTATTTTTTGAAAAAAACGGTAAAAAACCGGTCCAAGACCGGTCCGAACCGGTCCCAACGGCTAGTTTTTCAAAAAAAAAAATTTTATTTTTTTTTTACCGAAAATTTCTCTATAAATACCCCGTTTTTTTAAATTAACAAGTCACTTTTTTTTTCAAACAAAAAAACGAATCGAAAACCGGAAAATTTTAAACCGAAACTAAAAAAAAATCCGGAAATGTCTAAACCGAACCGGAAAATACCCGAACGAAAAACGGACCGGTCCAGGACCGAAGTCGGACCGGTCCGGACTTGGACCGGTCCGGAAGTGGTCTAGGACCGCCCGAAGACCGAATTTATCGAAACGGTCTTACGCGAAGACCGGTCCGCCGAGGACCGGACCGGACCGGGACCGACTAGGTCCGGACCGGACCGGACCGGCTGTGGTCCAGGACCGGTCCAGGACCGATTTTGCCCATCTCTACCATAAACTACAATGGATACTGCAATTATAAAATCCAATTAGCCCCAAATGGAGTCCATCTTATTCCCTACCATTTTATTTTTAAATTTTCTTTTACTTATCCTCCTACTAATAAAATTAATACATGTGTTAAAATAAATAAAAAAGGTAAGAAAAGAGAACTAGTAGAATCTAAATATAATCATTTGATGAGTAAAAGGATAAAGTAGGAGAAAAAATAGGAGAATATATCATTTCTTCTTATTATTAATATTATAATAATAATAATAATGATTATTATTATTATTATTATTACTATTATTATGTTATTGCTTACTAATGACTACTATGAGAAGAACCTCAGCTCTTTGAAGAGGAATATATAAATAGTGTTATAATAATAATAATAATAATAATAATAATAATAATAATAATAATAATAATTGTTATTATTATTATTATTAAATAACATATGTTTTATAATTTATCTTTTATTATCAAAATCTATTAAGTTAGGTAAATAACATCCACCGTAACGCGTGGGCTTATAACCACTTGTTTAAGACAAATGCGTAAAATTTTGGGTGTTTTATTTTTGGACCGTGAGCTTCTCATTAGAAACCCTTAGGTCCATAAGACAGGTTTTTTGGACTAAAATAAGTTCATAACCTACAGTCCTACACTGCTATCTAAGCTCAAAATAAAAGGGAAGTGATTCATACATAATAAAAATTGTCCATACACAACAGGTACAAACATATGACAGCACATGGTATAAATAGATAATGCTGAAATTGTTATGCAAGGACAATTTATGTTGTATACGAATCAAAGCCCCATCCCCATTTACTATAAGCTTATTACATTTCATCACACATCAGTGCAAAAGCTACACCTGTGAATCAACATCATATATAGCACACATGTTTATAAGTTACCACTTCCTTTATTAACAAACAGCCCATTGTCTACAAGGAGTTGCTAGGAAAACAGTTTGTGAACATACCATTTATCTTACATTCATTCTACAATCCCTACATGCTGCATCCAAGAAGCTGCTGTTAACGAAATGATCTCCCATAGCGTTGACTTTGACTTCTCATTGTTGTCTTTTTTGTAGCAGACATGATTGGAACGTTTCGCGCTGTAATTTGGAGTGGTTTCGAGATGAGTTAAACCAAGGCAAGCTTCGGGCACATCAGAGCCTTTATAAGCTCTACAGATGAAGCTTATGAAATCTGTGTAATCCTGCAAACTCACAAAACGGTTTTCGTTATATCATCATGAGATTGAAATTTATACGATCTTCAGAAATGTACAATATACTCACTTCATAAAGTGGCTGTCCATTTACAACGACCCACGGCACATAAGCATGAGGAGGTTCAAGAGCCTTTATTTCATCTGCATATTGTAGCTCAAGCTGCCAAATAAATGAGTTAATTAGCAATAATATATTTAGGCCTACGATAAACAATATCTTTGGTAGTTCATTTATCTTGGAACGGACGAGAGAGATAAATAATAAACGCTGACAATTAATATTCGAGTAGCAAGAAGACTGACCTTATGTCCGATACCACTACTGTAACAATCAGTAACGGGTTTTGGATCCAAATTCAACTTCTGAAAACAAGTTTCCCACTCGGTATACTTCCCTTCATAATTTAAACTTTCCACACAATAGATAAAAGGAAAGTGGTCACTCTGCATCATATATTCGTGTTAGAAGAAGCAACATTACAAGCTTAATTACGTACATATTATTAACAGTATGAATGAATAACGGTCCATAAGTTCTTATGTTTTGCCATTTTTTTAATAGAAATTTTAGGACGTGATTATAGTCAAACACTTAGATGAATCTTACCACAGCAGGCCAGGCATGAATTGCACAAGCTTCTACAGTATTAAGCGCACATTCCCATTCACCATGCTGCAACATGAACAAAATAATATTCGTTTGAAGCACTTAATTTTTCATGTATAAATGAAGAGCAAGTGGTAATCATTTTGTGTCGTAACCAGTTAATTTCAAAGCTACAGCGGGTTGTGTTTTCGAATGAGCGGGTTTTTAAAATTTTACAGGATTCACTTTGTTGTTTGCACTTTGCATGATGATATCAGTAGGTATGACTGTCATTATTATCTGAAATCACTCCATCCAAGAGTTGGAGTCTAGTTGTATTAAGCAGCAATTTAGAAAGTTATGGAGTATAGTTATATTTTGATCCAAGTCAGGATAGCCAATAATGATTTTGAGCTTATGCAGGATGATTCCAATTGTTTGAAAGTCATAAAGCTTTCAGGCACTTTACATCTATGGCTATTTTCAAGAATAACCATGATATTGAAGGAAATGGATCATTGACAAAGATGCTGCAACATTCTACACCAATCAATCATTCCTATTTTTATTGGTGGATATTGACACTCAGATATATATTTTCAAATATGCTTTTCAGAAATATTTCTTTTTTGCTTTTCTACGGTCCTACTTCTCCTGACTCGTGAATTCATTATGAATTTCTGCTTGACTTCCTTGTAGTCAATTGTATTTATGCACACATAATTCACTATCTAGGGGTGTTTGATTTAACATATTAGAACTTATATATAAGCTTTATTTTTAATTCACTTTATATTCAAATCTATATCATAATAAACTCGTAAGTCTGAAAATAAACTTAAGGTTTGTAAGCCCTAATAAGTTAAATTAAACACCTTGGTTATATATTAAAGAGTTAATTTCGTAAATGTCCTTTAACTATCTTCGTGTTAAAAGTTTAGTAATTTTAGAAGAAGTTGTATATTTCATCTTCTAAATACCAATATTTTGCAAGTTTTGGTCATTTCTAATGGATTCCATTTGTTAGGTTTATTAACTCAAGGATATTTAGTTCGTTTTACCATTTTTGAATTTTAATTAATTCAAAATAATATTTTAATCTTTTTTCTTAAATAAATTTAATTACACTCTCTCTCGCTCCTTCCCTCCTCGGCTCCTCCCCCCTCTCTCCACTCCTAACCCCATGGTGAATCTGGGTTTTGGGTACACTGTTAGGCGACAAAAGGAAAAAGAAAGGGAGGGAGGGGGTTGGGTTTATTGAATCAAAATTATTAGAAAAGTTATACGTTCTTAAAACTTAAAATATCCTATTTACTATCATAATTTACAAATATCTTTTATAAATTTTATAACTTTTCAGAACATCATATTTAACTAAAATTTTAATTTCTATCATATTAATATATATTATAAAATTTCAATTTTTTTAAGTGTAACAATAATAATTTTATACAACTATGTATTTTAGTTTTATAATATCATATTTCAACCGTTACGTCTATACTCTAACTCACATCGCTGCCACCGTTAGTCTTAGTGTGAACTATTATATGCCTTCATTTTTTCTTAAATTTTATAATTATTCAATACATGTTTATTAGTGATTAATATTATCATTTTATAAGATTAACTCGTGCATCACACACGAATATTTAGTTGAATAAATATATACCTAAAAGATAAAACAACTCCTTCAAATTTCACCACCGACCAAATTTCACCACTGTTTATACAAAAATGGTGTAACTCAAACAAAATCAAAGAGTGAATAACTCAACGAAAGGAAAGCACATATAAATAACTAAAACTATTGTTATTGAATAAAATGTAAAAATTTGATTTTAATTTGGAAGGGGAGTGAGTAATAAACAAACCTGACAAACGATTGTGCCATTGGAGCCAACCTTAGCGTTTCCGTAGGGACTAAGCTTCAGATCAACGATTGAAATCAGTCCATCGTCGAATATCTTGTACAGATAGTTGACTATGAAATCCTCACAAGACGGACACAGAGCTTCGTAGTATACTGTCAACTTCACTTTTTCTTCGCCGCCGACGTCCGCCGGCGACGACGCAGACGACGAATCACGGCTAAGCAGCTGGCGATTAAAAGAAGTAACAGTAGAACATCTGATCGGCGATTTTTGCAACGATGGGACTCCATGATCATGATAGGCTGATAGCTACCCGGCGGTGAAAAAAAATACAGGGGTTGTTTATATAATCGGTTGTAAAGGATAAGATTACCCTGGATAATAGGTTTATTTACATGCTTACCATCATGTATTTCTCTAGCTTTATGCAATTGTATGAATAACTGGAATTTTCTAGCGAAGGGGTGAAAGTGTCCAACTCCATGGTTTCTTGACATTTGTGCATTTAATTCATTCATCGACTTAATGACAAAAGGGGAGTTATGATAAATGGTGAACTTATCCTTTAGTCGCTCGACGAGTATCGTTCCATTGTTTTCATTTTATTACGAGATTTCATCTGTATACTAACACTATTTTATTTTATATATATAATAACAATAATGAATTAAAGTGCTCTCCTTCATAAACCCTAATTTCTATACAATCGCCGCCGCCCCTCTCTTCTCCGGCCGTCGGCGTTTGCGTTTTCGTTTTCGTCATCTTTCGTCCTCCGGCCGTCGGTGAATACAGATTTCATCTGTATACACACAATTGGATTGTTCAATTCACATGTTCGAGTTTTCAGTTCACAAGTGCGTGTTCAATTCCAACTCGAGATTCCAGTTCACAAGTTCGAGTTTTCAGTTCACCAGTTCGTGCTTTCAGGTCACAAGTTCGAGTTTTTCCGGTTATATTATAATTATTATTATAATGTGTGTTTATATATATAGTGTTTATATGTTTTTAATAATGTTTGATTTGTAATATATTGTGTATTCATTCGTTTACGTTTGTTTATCATATTCATGAACGAGCAAAAATGTACAAGAACTAATCAATTTCTAAACAATTAGCTACAAGAGCTTGTTAGTTTATCGTTCGTGTTCGTTTATTTGTCCGGTTAAAGATAAACGAACGAACATGAATACATAAATCCTTTGTTTATCCGTTCGTGTTCGTTTATTTGTTCTGCTAAAGTTAAATGAACGAACACGAACAAGCCTCGTTCGTTTCATTCGGTTTGTTTACAAACCCTACATGTGAGGCTCACTCTCCTTTTATCTTTTATATTTACTAAATCTAGAAAATAATCCTTATATCCCAACCTATTCTTTTTGATTAACTTTTTTTAAATATGTTACTACTTTTTATATGTAAAGAAGACAGAGATAGAGAGTGTGCGAGAGATTTTTTACGAAGAAGGTAGCGATCGAGGAGAAGACACCACAAGAAAGATGGTTGCAAGACGAGGAAATTAAAAAGGCTAGATGGTGTTCCCGTAAGTGCACAAGTCGCATTGGCTCAATGGCTCCACACATGCATCTCTCACGTAGATATTACTAAATGGCCTTACCATAACTACCTCGTCTGTTGTGTGAGTGTGAGTACACATCTATATATATATATATATATATATATATATATATATATATATATATATATATATATAGGGTAAGGTTAAACAAAGAACCTCCCTTAAACAAATAACCTAAAGAACCTCCATGGTGATGACATGTGTCACATAGTCTAGGGGCAAAAAGGAAAATTAAAAAAAAAAAAAAAAATCGGCGCCTACAGCCCCAAGCAAATCACCCCCAACAAACTTTAAAAAAAAACTCTCAATTACTTTAAATGATCATAACTCGTTCGTTTTTAACAATTTTAACAAAAAAATTATACCATTAGATTCAGTTTTTCGTCCTCTTTCAAACAAGACCGGACTTGATATATTTCTGAAACCTTTTTTTTTTATGCAAAGTTTGCATTTTGAGCTGGGTTATTCAAACTCAAAATGCAAAATTCGTAGTTTGCATTTTGAGCTGGGTTCATTCAAGCCCAAAATGCAAAATTCTTAGATGCTTGATTCATTCAAGCCTAAATGCAAAATGCAAAATCTGTAATTTGCATTTTGAGCTGGGTTCATTCAAACTTAAATGCAAAATGCAAAATATGTACAGAACATGCAGAATGCAAAAACATGCAGAATGCAAAATGCAAAAAACATGCAGAATGAAGAATGCAGAATGAAGAATGCAGAATGCAAAAAACATACAGAATGAAAGAATGCAAAATGCAAAACACATGCAGAATGCAGAAATGCAAAAAACATGAAGAATGCAAAATGCAAAAAACTTGCAGAATGTAAAAAAAAATGCAGAATGCAGAATGCAGAATGCAAAAAACATGTAGAATGTAGAACGTAAATCCGTTTAAAAATGCAAAATGCAAAAAACGAAAAACGCAAAATTTATGATCTGACATTTGCGACGACTGCAATGTCATTAGCGACGACTTTGCTTATCTGCGACGACAGATTTAACTTCAGCGTCACTAATTTCTGATCTGAGACGAACCATTTACGACGACATTCAGCTCATTAGCGACGACATTCAGCTCTTAGCGACAAGCTGCCAAAATGCAAAAAAAGGGGTTTTTTTCCTGTATAGCTGCCAAAATGCAAAAAAAAATTCATTTTCAAATTTTTTTTAGAAAAGTATAGGAAGAGTGATCTTGTTTGAAAGAGGATTAAAAAATTAAAAGAATGGTATAATTTTTTTGATTAAATTCACAAAACTTAAAAAGTTATGGCAATTTAAAGTTTATGAGGTTTTTTTTTTTTTAAATCGTGGGTGTGGGGGGGGGGGGGGGGGATAATTACATTTTTGCCCTATTCTTCCTAAATTAATACATAATAATTACAGTTTTGCATCGATCAATCTCATCCATTGATTTTGATGATCCAATTGTTCAGATTGGTTCTTTAGGTTCTTTGTTTAAGAAGTGGTTTTTTATTGATCCAATATATATATATATATATATATATATATATATATATATATATATATATATATATATAGGGTAGAGTTATGTTACAAAAAGAATTTTGCTACTAAAAATAAGGAGAAATCCTGACCATAGGATCAAGTACAAAGTCAACAAAAAAAGTTAATAAAAATATTAAAATTCGGAATTAAAAAAAATGGAAAAGGTTAAAATGGTAAATCAACAAAAGGGGGTAAATACAAAAAACAAAACCGCCGGCCTATTTAGTCCTGCTCCTCCGATCGTTCATCCAGTACATCCATCCCCGCCGGCGTGCACCCAGTGGACGGCTCGTGCATCCACCGACGACAGTGGAGTTCGACTCTGACGTGCATCCATCGCCGACGTGCATCCATCCTTACCCTCCTTCTCCGCCGACGTGCATCCATCTCTCTCGGTGGTTATGCTTCTACCATTTTGATGCAGCGGTGGTACCAAAAGATGCACATCACACAAAAGCGGTGATCGACAGCGGTGGAACCAGCGGATGCACATCACACAGAAGCGGTGATCGACGACATATGTGACGGATGTAGGCGATGCGAACCGAAGCCGACGCAACCGGAGACGGGGCTGCGCAAACCAGAGGCTGCGATGGCGATAAAAAAAAAACAGCGTCCAAATCTGACGGTGCGCAACATAGGACCGGCAAAGGTCGCCGACAAAAATGAATCTGGATGTATGCGGCGGTGGGGTATGTCATGGCAAATTAATTCTTGGAGATGTGGGGCGGTGGGTGAGGCTGTATTTGTCGTGTTTCAAAACGCAATTTAATTATCCAAATCGTGGGTTGCGAATACCAAGGAAGAGAAAGAGACTTTTTTTTAAACTTCCTATATTACCCTTTAACTCTAATTGCTAAGTGTCAATACCAGGTTTCTCCTTACATTTAGTACATTAATGTTTTTTTTATTTGAACCCAATTATATATATATATATATATATATATATATATATATATATATATATATATATATATATATATATATATATATATATATAAAATTGAGTTCAAGTAAAAAGAGAATGAAGGTAAAAAGAGTAAAGAGAAATCTGAAGATGACGCATGGCATAATTAGTTAAGGGGCATTTTAGGTATCTTCGTAATTAGTTTCTCTCTTTTCTATTAAATTAGCCCCACCCCTTAATCTCTCAGGGTGACTGTTTCATCCCCACTCTCTTCCAGTCTTCCTACACTGAAACAAATTGCCGTCAAGTCTTCAAATCCATCTTCATCCACAAATTTGTTAAAGAAAATGTTCTAATCTCTTATTGGTTTTAAGAATGGTGAAGTGGCGGAGAGATTTGCATACAATTCAAAAGCAAATTGAATTCATTTATGGTGGCATCTGAATTAATTTACGTTTCACGTGGGCTCTATTTTTTTAAGCGACGGCAAAAACAATAAAAATCAAGTATCAGTGAGATGGTTTTAATTTACGAGAGCAGTTATATTCGGCAAGGTTTCATCTTTTTCAATATTATTTTATATAATAATCTTCATTTTGTGGTGGAAGTCGTTTTTGGGTGCGTTTTTAAATGTGAAAATCAATTACAGTGGATATTAAACTTTTTTGCTGTAATTATGTGATGAATTGATTTTTTTTCTTTTATTTTTTTGATGAATTAGATCCATTATTTATATTTTTGATATTTTCCTGTAGTGTGTGCATCAATTGTTGAGATATTCATCGGTGCATAAATGAATTTATAATTGATGAAATTTAGATGTGCATCAATTAGTATGTGCATAAATGTATTATGCACCAATTTATAATTGATGAATTTTAGATGTGCATCAATTATAATTGATGATTCGTGTTGTGCATCAAATAATTCATTTTTAATTTTGATTCCGTGTTTTGCTGTGAATATGTTTACATGATTTTAGGAGGTGGTTAATAATCAATAGACTAAAATGCCCTTAACTAACATATTTTAATTAATTTATTGAAAAAAAAAGTTAGTTATTATCTCATTAATCTAGTGGCTCATATTTCTCCTTACTTTTTGTAGCATAACTAATTTTTTAGTATATCCCTACCCTATATATATATATATATATATATATATATATATATATATATATATATATATATATATATATATATATATATAAGGCTTAGCAATTTTCTTAAAATAATTATAAATTAAGCCTTAATCAACCAATCACAACCTTCAATTCTAGAATTACTACATTTTAAAAACAATTTTAGAAAGATTTTCCATAACTAAACCCAATTTAAATCAACAGGGAGAGGGCTAAATGAAAATTGTGAGGGGTTTTTATAAAACATTTGTGGGACTTTTAAGAAAATGTGAGTGGTTTTATAAAAATTGTAAATTAATGTAATTAATTATAGGTTGTTTATAAATTATGTTTAGTAACTTTTTATATATTTTATTTAGAGAAAAATAAATATATATTTATGACCATCTCATTTTTATCTACGTTTTGGTATAAATTTTATTGTAATATGACACTTTTTTAAAATTAGTATATTCTTATTTTTTTGTTATCCATTAATAGTAGTGGGTATGTAATTTTTTGTTTAGCTGAGTGAGTTTGTTTTTAAATTATGGTGATAAGCTGAGTAGACAACTTGTATATACTATTCAAAATATTTAGTTATTGATTTTTGAGCATTTTCAATCTTATTAAAAAGATGAATGAAACTTTTATAATATATGGTTTAAAATAAAATGTATCATTAAAAGATGATATATTATATATTTAACAAAACAAGAAACCATTCTTGATTTTTTAATAATTTAACACGTAAGTCATTATTTTTTTACTTTTGCTTGCAAAGTGTATGGAAATTCGGCTTTAGAAGTGGAAATACAGTGGAGCCCGTTCCAAAGGTTAAGACATATTGTCATTAGTAGTGGAATTAAGCATGGAGATGAGCCTCTATATCTATATAAAAGACTTACCAATTTTCCTCAAATAACTATAAATTAAGCCTTAATCAACCAATCACAACCTTCAATTTTAGAATTACTCAATTTTAAAAACAATTTTAGAAAGATTTTAGATAACTAAACCCAATTTAAATCAATAGGGAGGGGGCTAAATGAAAATTGTGAGGGGTTTTTATAAAACATTTGTGGGGCTTTTAAGAAAATGTGAGGGGTTTTATAAAAATTGTAAATTAATGTAATTAATTATAGGTTGTTTATAAATTATATTTAGTAACTTTTTATATATTTTATTTAGAGAAAAAATAAAAATATATTTACGACTGTTTGCTCATAAGGATGAACAAGTGCAATGATGGAGGTAAATGGTGTATAATTGGTTTTTGGAGTGAATCTCTCGGGAAGGAACTTACAAAACAGAGGAGACACTACGTTAGAGAGCTTACAGGGCCATGAAAATGGTAAAGAGCTTAGAGGAGAGTTTTAGGCTGTGAAGGTGCATACCTTGGTAAGAGACGATGATCTCTTATTTATAGGTTGTGGACCTCTGAATGGACTGTTGAGATGATGGACAGGTGTCACGATCTCCCTTGGGAGACCAAAAAGGGTAAACCTTTCTGCTACAAATGGGATCTGCTCCCCATTATCAGTGTCAGCCAATCATAGGGCCGCTGATAGTACGATTCGTACTTCTGTGGATTTTCTCCCCACTATTAGTGTCGACCAATTATGTAACACCAGGTTTCACGAGCTTAAAATTAGAGTAAATTAAAACTTTATTTACACCAAAAGTTTGCAGCGGAACAAACCACTGATTACATATTAAGTATTAGTTATCGACTTGGCAATATAGAACAACGAATCAAACCAAGTCTTAAAATTTAGTCGGTGTTACCACTACGCACCGACCATCGTTAAAAGTATCAGAGTTAACTACAAGTGTTCCAAAAGATATATACATAACAACGCTACCCAAAGCAACCCATCTCGCCAGGCCATCAGATCACTAACCTGCAAAAAGGGAAATATCACGAAACATTAGCTACACCAGCTAGTGAGTACAAGTATCACATAAGCACCAATAAGCATGCTATCACGTCACAATGTGGCACACAATGCTAAGCTACCACATAGCGGTGTGCCGACATGTCAGCAGGATCATATCTTGCGAGGTAGCTAGCCTGGCTCAACGATTTAAGCTGGGGAATCAGTCACAACCAACCGCATCGGTGGGGGAGCGAAGAGCAGCCCACCATCACGTTTGAGTCACTAGGACTCCGTTTGGATCTGATCATAGACCAAGATCCTCCCTGTATGTCGAAGAACGGCGGCCTGCAGAACCTTCTGGAATCCGGAATGGCCATCGAATCCCATAGACCCGGAATTTACCGTCGAGTACCGTTAATCCCGAATAACCAGCCATCTAGGCCCTCAAGGGATCCAACTGCGTCAGCAACTGACCTCAACCACTGCGTCTGTCCGGACAGGAATCATAAACACGTTTGATCCATAGGGTCCACAGTACGCATACGTATCACTTATCACAATTTATATCACATGGCATCACTTATAACACTATGTCACTATATCATAATCACAATATCACATGGCACATAACACCGGCACACAATAGCCCTACTTACTGAGTCTCATGGGAAACCGGTACTCACCTCGATATCACATAAGGCAGATATGAATCCGTGAATCCCAAGAACACACGGAATCGTCCGAATCACCTAACACATTAGGTTCAGACTTGGTTATCACATACACATAGCACACACTGGTTAAAACACAAGGCACACAAGCTGTCAGGCTGGATCCTTTGCTTGCGGTCGCAAGGGACCTTCCAAACAGCCATGCGATCGCAAGGATACCCCATACGATCGCAAAGTTTCCTTTTCCCCAACTCATGCTTCCGATCGCAAGGGATACCCCCCTTTTAATCGCAAACATGATTCTACGGTTGGTTACGATCGCAAGTTACGTACCTACGATCGCAAACCTTATTTCCTTCGCTCGTAAGCGGTAATCACCACAAAATAGACCCATACGATCGCATGGACATACCATGCGATCGCATATCATACATACAAGACTTATGGTCAAAAGCCTAACACATGCGATCACATCACACATTTCCGCGGCACGACTTTAAAAACTTTCGTGGCGCGGAATTAACAAACACCCTTACGATCGCAAGGCTTAACCCTTATGGTGGCAAGGATGGAAATACCCCTTGCGATCGCAAGCACCTTGCCATGCGACCACAAGGACCCTTTTTACAGTGACCTTCGTCCCTGTTCCACGACAGCCGCTGTAAATCCTGTTTTTGACACATTTTTCGACCAAAATTCAGTTTCAATCACTTATACACTTTACTTGACACCAAGGAAAGCTTAAAAACACCTTTATACGCAACAACTTACATAAACACACATCAAATACCACCAAAATGGTGTTTCTTGCTCAAGAACTCAAAACCAATCCTTTATGTACAATTACTTACAAAGATGGATAAGCACAACATATTAGAACTCCAATTTGTTACAGAAATCCCTTGAAATCAGCTTGTATTTTGATTTGCTCTTCAAAACCCAAAGATGGAAGTGTGTGTGTGTTCAAAATCGCAAGAATGTGTGTGTGTATTGTGTATTGGCACTTCCCAGGGGATAAGGCAACTTGGGAGCCGCCTTGGGTTTATTATTATAACACAAGGTATTTTGTTCCCCCTTTCTAACTCACAACTTAACACACGCCATCCTGTTTTAACTAACGGGGATATCTACGGAATCATTACGCGAAACCGTATAACACAACATCACATTTAGACACGTTTGACACTTATCACATAATCACATTATTAACACTTAATACACATTAGTCACACGAAATAGTTAATTTGAATTTACTTAAGGTCACATTACAAGTATCAAAACACATGGTACAAGTCACTACTGCTAGGCCCATTTACAGGGTGTTACAAATTACATCGAGTTTTCGTGTGTCTGGTCTCAGACACGGCACGCCTGTCCTGACGAATGACCTGAGGACACGTGTCCCGATTGGTTCCAGGCGCGAAGTCATTATTGTAGCTTAACTCCTTCCAGGCCTGCGAGGGTGGTAACGGGTGTCTCTAGCCTGGAAGGAGTGTTGTAGAGTCCAGGCCTTGGATACGAGCTTTTGTTGGCCTTATGGAAGATGCTATGCTTTAGCTGTTGAGCTTTATCCAGGCCTTCATTGTCTTAAATCTTGGATGGAGGTAGGGCTGTTCATGGATGGTTAACCGATAAACGGTTAACCGGCAACCGGTTAACCAATAAAATCGGTTTGATAATATGATGAACCTAAACCGAAACCGAAAATGTCGGTTAACCGGTAATCGGTTATCGGTTTTAACGGTTAGGTTATGCGGTTAACCAATTAACCTGTTTTTAATAACATGTAATATAATAATCTATACATGATATATAAACTATTTTTGCAACATAACATTTACAATTACATTTCATATGCTGCAATATGTACCAAAATTATGATTTTAACCACTTACACCTACCATTCTACCAAGCAACTATGCAACTGGCAACATACAAAATATGACCTGAACAATGTACGTGGTTTTCTACTTTTTCATACTACATATCTGCATCAAACTACCCAAAAAAGTATAGACAAAATGTAGCACAAAAAAAAAGACATATTTTTCAAACTACATACGTTTTTCATTTTCACAAAATATCTACCACATAATGGGCTAACACATTATGGGCTTGAATTGTATTTATACTTTTATAGGTCATTTTAATATTTTTTTTAATGGGCTTTAATTTTAATCCAAGTTAATGAATTAGTGACATAAAAAAATACAAAATTATTGTGTTATAAATTTATAATACACCATACACAACTTATTTATTCTATACATATATACATATAATATTTATATAGTTATATACACACATATAAATTCGGTTTTTCGGTTAACCTTCCATTACTAAGATCAAGAACCGTATCCAAACCGAAAACCGAAAAAATTCCCGGTTCGGTTAACCAAACTGAAGTTTATAAAAATATCGGTTTGGTTAACCTGAAATTCGGTTCGGTTCGCCGGTTTTTCGGTTTCGGATATTTTGAACACCCCTAGATGGAGGTGTATCAATTTTTTTTGTTAAAATTAGTATATTCTTATTTTTTTGTTATCCATTAATAGTAGTGATTATGTAATTTTTTGTTTAGCTGAGTGAGTTTGTTTTTAGATTATGGTGATAAGCTGAGTGGTCAACATAAATATGCTATTCAAAATATTTAGTTATTGATTTTTGAGCATTTTCAATCTTATTAAAAAGATGTATGAACCTTTTATGATATATGGTTTAAAATAAACTGTATCATTAAAAGATGATATATTATATATTAAAAAATCTATATTCAAAGATTTATGATAGTTGGTCTTAATGGTCCTGAGACTATATTATTAGTGTAGGTAGTTAGCCAAAAGTAACACTAAAATATAAGTGTTAATTTTTTCTACACAAAACAAGAAACCATTCTTGATTTTTTAATAATTTAACACGTGAGTCATTATTTTTTTACTTTTGCTTGCAAAATGTATAGAAATTCGGCTTTAGAAGTGGAAATACAGTGGAGCCAGTTCAAAAGGTTAAGACATATGGTCATTAGTAGTGGATTTAAGCATGGAGATGAGCATCTTTATCAACTAAATTGATTCATTAAATTATCAAACTATTCTCTATTGGATTATGTTGTATTACGGGTTTAGTCATGTAATGCTCGTGTGTATAAATCTGTATGTATATTTTCTTTCTCTTAAATCTGTGCGTTTAAAGCGTCATTTAGTTAGTAGTTTGGTAAGTCTTTCATGTGTTAAAAGTAAAAAAGGATTAAAAGTTTTGATTTGTGACAATAGTGGTAATGTTACAAACAAAACAACATATGTAGTCTACAAAGAAGTGCTTCAAAAAATTTGGTTATTTTTTTTGTTTAAATTCTGATATACGTAAGTTTTCGGTGATATTTCATTTATATTTTTATTTGAAAATTTTAATATCTCAAATACTCTTCCAAGTACTCGTACACGGGTCAATAAACTAGTTTTTATAATAACTATTTAAGCTAAGGTCTAATTCTTGGAAGTGCTAATCACATTGTCACAACTATCGATTCACAAAGTGGGATATGCTGTTTCTCGTTATAAACATATATGAGGTATTTCACTAAAACTATCTTTAATTTGCGATATAATAAAATGGCGAGATCTTGAACTTGCGAATAACTCAAAAGAATATTAGTTTTTAAAATTGATGCCAAATAGAAAAGGGGATAAGAGATATGAATGTTGTAGTGGTGGTTTACCGTGAACATGCATGTTTGTTTTGGTAACGAGGTAATTGTATATCCCGTGCGTTGTGGCGGGATTTAACACATATACACCATTTAGTATAAGTCTAATTCGACTTATAAAAATAAAATGATTTCACATGTTATTACAAAAAAGAATCTGTATGTCATTTTTTTTAGTATTCTTACTTTGTTATACGACTTTTACGATGGAAATAGATGAAATATATTTATTAACCCAATTTGATTATTAATTTGCTTTTACCTAAAAGAATATAGATTGTTATATATATATATATATATATATATATATATATATATATATATATATATATATATATATATATATGAGTAAATTACAAAAATCATCCCTGTGGTTTGCAAAAAGTAACACCTTTGATCCTTTATAATAAAATAGTACAGAAATCGTCCCTATGGTTGATATTTTGTAACACTCTAGTCCTTGTGGTTAACAATTTGTAACACATTTGGTCCTCTATGCAAACGTCCGTTTAATATTCTGTTAAGGGCCCCCTCATGTGCAAGGCACATGAGGGTATTTTGGTCTTTTTACCCATTATTCTCCTTACCAAACACTCACTTATATTCAAACTCATAAACTCTCTCTCACACTCACATTACCTACCATCTCTCTCCCCCTCTCTCTCTGAAAGAAAAACCGGCACCACCATAGGAACCACCGCCACCTCCACCTCCGAATCGCACCACCATCGTCGTCACCAACCACCTCCGAATCGCACCACCACTACCCCGCCAATCACCACCCCTTTCTCTCTTCACAGTACCGTAGCATAGTTCCCCTCCTTCACCACATCAGATCTGGATCTAGGGTTTTCTCCAAGGTTCACAACCACCGCCACCACCATGGGAACCACCGCCACCACCATCGTCCCTGCCCTCAACTCTCTGCTTCTCACCGCCACCACCACGAGAAGAACGAAGCCTTGGAGAAAAACCATGTACCGTCGCCGCCTTATCTCCTCTGTGTTCGTCGTCACCAACCACCACCGAATCGCACCACCATAATCTTCCATGACTTTCTCCTCTCTAATCGGGAACCGCCTAGATCTGAACCACCATCTC
Source organism: Pulicaria dysenterica (assembly GCA_947179395.2). NCBI lineage: Eukaryota > Viridiplantae > Streptophyta > Magnoliopsida > Asterales > Asteraceae > Pulicaria > Pulicaria dysenterica. The sequence goes on along the minus strand of OX359288.1, from coordinate 79,765,912 downwards.
GTCAGATCTAGGGTTTTCTCCAAACCGTCGCCTGTTCACAACCACCACGTCACTGCCGCCATCATCGGAAGTCAGATCTAGGGGTTTCCCATCTTTGTTCTTGACGGGAAGAAGGCTAAACAAGAAACCAAATCTGTAACTCTTTCTCATCTGTAATTCTTTTTTATCGAATTTTAAATGTTTGGATGAACTAGTAAATTTGTTCATCTGTGATTTACATTTTTTTGAAATTCATCCAAATTAAGGATCTGGATATATGAATTGTTGTTCTTCATATGGAAAGTCATTGATCTGTTGTTATTCTTCATATGGAAATTTTGAAGATTTGCATGTGATGATCTTTAGGTTCTTAGTTAATTTGTAATTCTTTTTGGTCAAAGGTTAATCTGGTAAAAAAGATTAATCTCAGATTTTATTGATTGTGTTTGTATGACTTTGTTTAATTCATCTGTACTTTGTTCATCGTCTTGTGTGATTAATTTATCTGTACTTTGTTCATCTTCTTGTGTGATTAATTCATATGTATTTTGTTCATCTGTATTTTGTTCATCCAAAGCTGAGAGAGAGTCAAGAACAGAGAGAGAGGGGGGGAGAAAGTTAGTAGGGGTGAAAGAGTGTCAATGTATTTTGTTTGGTAACATGGATAAGGTGTAAAATGACCAAAATTCCCTCATGTGCATGGCATATGAGGGAGACTTAACAGAAAAACAAACGGCGTTTGTATAAAGGACTAAAAGTGTTACAAAATGTCAACTACTGGGACGATTTCTGTACTTTTTTATTATAAAGGACCAGAAATGTTACTTTTTGCAAACCACATGGACGATTTTTGTAATTTACTATATATATATATATATATATATATATATATATATATATATATATAAATATATATATATATATATATATATATAGATAATAAGGTGCAAAAGACATTTGTAATAAACTTCAATGCTAAAAAGTATAGAAATATATTTATTATTCAGAAACATATTGAAAAACTCTCATAGTTTTCTAATTCTAAATTCTAAAACTTAAACCTCGTAAAATGTTAAAGATGAATTAGCAATATATTTTAAAAATTTGTGACTGGAAGTGGGATGAATTTTATCCTAGGTGATTCTTGTGCATTCAAGTCATTTAGTTAATTTTAAAATTGATCCATTTTTATGTTTTATATTAAGTATAACGTAAGATTTAGAATTGTTAATTTTAACAATTGAAAAAAAAATTGCGAAGAAAAAGAAGGCTAGATAATACTATTATAATATTTTTCATCCAAAAATGTAAAATTAAACTTCTCATTTAAAATTATTAAAAAACATTTATTTATGTCAAAAATTATTTTAAATTTCTCGTCCAGAACATAAAGATTAAACTTAAAAATAAAAAATTTCATAAATTATTTATAAAAAAGATGAAAAGAAAAAAAGTTTATCAAAAAAATAAAAAGAAAAAAACATACAAAATAAAGAAAATAAAAAGTAACAATTATTGAGCTAGATAAAAAGGCTTAAAGTGTTATAATTTTAACAATTTTAGCTCAAGATTAACAAAAGATGAACAAGACAATCTTAGAACTTTGAAAGAATAGAAGTAGGAGAAGAAGTAGAAATGTATAACTTATAAAAGTTCATACAAGAGGTGCATTTTCTTCATTACAAGATGGGGTATTTATACTACAAAATACACTATTGATTTACCATCTTCCATTAATTAGGAGACAATGAGTTGATGGTAATGTTGACAATATGGAGCTTGTGTTGAAAATGTGATCATCCATATATTGTTATATATATATTTATACAATCTTATATATATATATTTACAACACTCCCCCTTGGATGACACATTATCAAATCAGAGTTCAACTTTGAAGTACTGCCTCATTAAAAACCTTGCTAAAGAAAAATCCAGTGGGATAAAAACTTTAGCGAAGGGAAAAAGAGTGCAGTGTATAGTTGACTCTCCCTCATGTAGACAACCATCACATCTGATGAAGATGATGCATTCCAATATTGTGAACATGTTTTCTGAATATTGCAGTAGGTAGTGACTTTGTGAAAAGATCTGCTCAATTATTACTGGATTGAACATATTTCATTTCAATCTGATTGTCCTTTATCAAATCTTGAGTATATGAGAAAAATCTTGGTGGTATATGCTTTGTTCTATCAGTCTTTATATACCCTTCTTTCATTTGTGTAACACAAGCCGCGTTATCTTCATTAATCACAGTCGGATTTTTCTCCCCCTCTAGTCCACATGAAGTCAGAATGTGTTTTGTCATGGATCTCAGCCACACACATTCTCTGCTGGCTTCATGTAGTGCAATGACTTCAGCATGATTTGAAGATGTTGCAACAAGCGTTTGCTTTTGAGATCGCCATGAAATATCTGTGCCTCCATGCATGAAAACATATCCCGTTTGAGACCTAGCTTTATGAGGATCAGAGAGATAACCTGCATCTGTATAACCAACCAACTCTTGTTTCGAGTTAGAATAGAATAGACCTAAATCAACAGTTCCCCGGAGGTATCGAAAAATGTGTTTGATCCCGTTCCAATGTCGTTTTGTAGGAGCTGAACTAAATCTTGCTAACAAATAAACTGCAAAAGAAATGTCGGGTCTAGTACAATTAGTAAGATACATCAGAGCTCCAATTGCACTAAGATATGGCACTTCTTGACCAAGAACCTCTTCATTTTCTTCACGAGGTCGAAATGGATCATTGTCAACATTGAGTGATCGAACTACCATTGGAGTGCTTAATGAATTTGATTTGTCCATGTTGAAACGTTTCAAAATTTTTTCTGTATAATTTGATTGATGGACAAGTATTCCATTATTCATATGCTCAATTTGTAAACCAAGACAGTATTTGGTTTTTCCAAGATCCTTCATTTCAAATTCCTTCTTTAAAAGCATAGCGGATTCATTGATTTCTTTATATATTCCAATTAGGTTCAAATCATCAACATAAACTGCTATGATCACAAAACCAGATGTTGTTTTCTTAATAAAGACACATGGACAAATTGTGTTATTGGTATAGCCTTTACTTACCAAGTAATCACTTAAACGTTTATACCACATGCGTCCAGATTGTTTCAAACCATATAAAGATCTTTGTAATTTGACCGAATACATCTCTTTGGGTTTAGCACTCAATACTTCAGGCATTTTAAATCCTTCAGGGATTTTCATATAGATATCACTATCAAGTGATCCATATAGATAAGCTGTAACAACATCCATAAGACGTATTTCTAAATTTTTAGAAACTACCAAGCTGATCAAATATCTAAATGTTATTGTATCCATGACGGGGGAATATGTTTCCTCATAATCAATTCCTGGTCTTTGAGAAAAACCTTGAGCTACAAGTCTAGCTTTGTATCTTATAATTTCATCTTTCTCATTTCGTTTTCGTACGAAAACCCACTTATAACCCACAGGTTTCACATTTTTCGGTGTAATAGCAATGCGTCCAAAAACATTACGCTTATTTAACGAATTTAATTCAGCTTGCATGGATTCTTTCCATTTACCCCAGTCATGTCTATTTTGACATTCAATGACAGACTTTGGTTCAGGATCATCATTCATGATTTCACACGCAATAGCATAAGAAAATATTTCATCAATATTTTCTAGTTCATTCCGGTTCCACAATATATTTGTTTGACCATAATTGATGGAAACCTCATTGTTAACATCATTCATTTCCTCTTTTGACGGAGATCCAATATCTTGTATTTCTTCATAAACACTTTCTTTATGGTCATTTGCATTTTCTGCATTCTTTCTTTTTCGAGGATTCTTATCCTTGGAACCAATTGGTCTTCCACGCTTTAAACGTGTTTTAGACTCTTGAGTGACTTTATTACCAGAGTTTTCATTTGGTATTTCAATCCGGGTTGGAGCATTAACAGCCGGTATATGTGATTTTGTCACTCTTTTCATATCAGTAAATGCATCAGGCAATCGATTTGCAATTTCCTGCAAATGCATTATTTTTTGAACTTCCTTTTCACATTGTTTAGTTCGAGGATCAAGATATAGTAATGATGGCTCACACCATGATACATCCTTTTCTTTGTTTTTCTTTTCTTCTCCCAATATTGGAAATATTGACTCATCGAAGTGGCAATCTGCAAAACGTGCTGTAAAAACATCACCTGTTAAAGGTTCAAGATATCTTATGATGGAACTTGTTTCATACCCAACATATATACCCAACCTTCTTTGAGGTCCCATTTTTGTACGTTGTGGTGGTGCAATAGGAACATATACTGCACAACCAAAAACTCTAAGGTGTGAGATGTTTGGCTCTTGGCCTGAAGCAAGTTGTAAAGGAGAGTATTTATGATATTCACTTGGTCTTATGCGAATCAATGATGCAGCATGTAAAATAGCATGGCCCCAAATAGACACAGGGAGTTTTGTTCTCATTATTAATGGTCTAGCTATTAATTGAAGGCGTTTAATCAAAGATTCAGCTAGACCATTTTGTGTGTGTACATGGGCAACTGGGTGTTCAACAATGATTCCTACAGACATACAATAATCATTGAATGCCTGAGATTTAAATTCACCAGCATTATCCAATCTTACTCTTTTTATAGTATGATCGGGAAAGTGTGCTTTTAGTTTAATGATTTGTGCAAGAAATTTTGCAAATGCCACATTACGTGTTGATAATAGACAAACATGAGACCATCTACTTGATGCATCTATTAAGACCAGAAAGTATCTAAATGGTCCACGTGGAGGGTGTATTGGTCCACAAATATCCCCGTGGATTCTTTCAAGAAACACGGGTGTTTCCATATCAATTTTAACAGGTGAGGGTCTTATAATCAACTTACCAAGGGAGCATGATTCACATTGAGTTGTTTTACCTGTATGATTGACTTTGTGATTCTTTAATGGATGACCATGTGTGTTATCAATTATCCTCCTCATCATCGTTGTGCCCGGATGTCCTAACCTGTCATGCCATAAACTAGATATAGTAGGATTATGACATTTTTCTTTGACTACCATGTGTGACTCTGCCATATTTATATGTGTGTAATGTAAACCACAATGAAGCAATGGTAGTTTTTCCAATACATGACTTTTATTAGTAATGTGCAAAATTTTCTCATCATGTGTAGTTACGCTTTGTGTGTCATATCCATTATGATATATGTCCCTGAAACTTAATAAAATTCTCTTTGATTTTGGGGAGAATAAAGCATTGTCTACAAAAACTTTTGTACCATTTGGTAGTATAAAGTTAGCCTTTCCCACACCTTCTATCAAGTCTGCTGGACCAGATATGGTGTTTATGGTTGCTTTTGTTGGTTTTAATTCAGAAAAATATTTCTTAGATTTAAGAATAGTGTGTGTGGAACCACTATCTAGAATACATAGATCTCCAACCAAATCTTGTTGTCGTGCTCCAGTAGAATTCATATCAAACTTGAAAGATAGAGAAAAGAAACTTATTATAAATACGATTTAGAAAAAGTTATAACATGAAAAAAAGGAAATCCTAGTTACTGAACGAAAATGCATAGATAAATAATAAAGATGATAAACAGAAACATAATTAAAGCTTTAGACATAAGTAGTTATCAACTTCCAAATCACTCCACGTCATTCAAGAAATCAGAAGCGTTTATCTCGGTATTTTCATAGTTAGGCCGATCAATGAAATTCACTTCTTTCTCCTTAAGTAAAGATTGATAAAGCTTACAAAGATGTGAAGGCGTGCGACATGCTCTTGACCAATGATCGGTGCTACCACACCTAAAACAGGAACCTTCAAGGTTTTGAGAAGTACTTGCTTCATCATGTTTTGTGGTCTTATTTTGTGGTTGGGTCTTATTATTACGTGGAGCATAGTAAGTATTATTTCTTTTGTTACGTCCACGGCCACGACCACGACCATAAGAATAACCTCTACCATAATTATGGTTTCGATTTGAAAAATGATCGGGGCCAGAGGAGCGCCTTTGATCAAAACGTCCTCTTCCACGACCACGTCCTCGTCCTCGTGTATTATTTTTAGGACCAATGTTTTCTGTAACATTTACTTCAGGAAGTGCTACTGATCCTGTGGGACGGGTCTCGTGATTTTTCATTAATAACATATTATTTTGCTCAGCCATGAGAAGATATACATGCAAGTCAGTATAGCTCGAGAAATTTTGCAATCGCAAATTCTCTTGCAACGTAAGATTTTGTGCATGAAATGTGGAGTATGTTTTTTCCAACATATCTTCATTTGTTACAGGCTGTTCACAAAATTCTAGTGTTGAACAAACAATGCAGAGCTATAATCAGATACTTGCTTAAAATCTTGGAATCTTAATGATCTCCATTCTTCCCTAGCAACAGGGAGTAAAACTCTTTTCTGATTATCAAATCTTCCTTTGAGGGATTTCCATAGAATATACGGGTCTTCTATGTTTGTAAATCCAAATTTTACACCAACATCGATGTGTTTACGAATAATAAAAATTGCCTTCCATTTATCTTGTGATGAGCATTCGTTATTTTCTTTTAGAGTATCTAAAATACCCAACGATGCTAGATATGCTCTAATATCAGTGGACCATGACATATAGTTTTTCCCAGATGCTTCTAAAGCTGGAAATTCGATCTTGGCAATGTTTGACATTCTATAATTATTAAGATTTAACAATCAAAATATTAGAATCGATATATATTACTACATTTGCAAAGCAACATACAACATTGGAAGGATAATGATTACAAGTAGTTGTAAGAAAAAATCAAACTCGTCAGTTGGTAGAATCACCATCGAGATGACAGATATTATAATAAGTACAATAATGAAAATTAAAAACGGGTGAATCATTTTTGAAAGATGTTTCGAATGATCTTTGAAAAAAGATAATCTGTTTATTATGAAAAATGAGATTAGTAGTTTTCAATTTATAGAAGAGGATATAGCCGTTTACAACGGCTATGTAACCATTACAACGGTTATATGACCGTTGTATATATATATATATATATATATATATATATATATATATATATATATATATATATATATATATATATATATAATATTTTATAAATGATTTATAGAAATAAAAAGATCAAGATAGATAAACATTGATATATAAGAGTAAAACGTTAGTATGCATAAATAATCGTTAGTAAACGTAAGTAAATGTTAGGTGCATAAATAAAAATTAGTTAACATAAAATAAATGTTAGTAACATAAATAAAAGTTAGTTAACATGAAAGTAAATGTTAATTGCATAAAAGTAAATGTTAGTATCATAAACGAAAGTTAGATTGTTAGTAGTCTAATACTTGTGAATGTCCATAATAATGAGTCCTTATTTTGTTTATGAAGTATTGCTTAGTTTTTATTCCATATTATAACTTGTCATTTATGAAATACATACCTTGTTTAAGATTTGATTTTTGTAGTTGATTTCCCTTGATTATGAAGTAGAAACTTTCGTGCTGATAACGTGTTATAATTTTAACAATTTTAGCTCAAGATTAACAAAAGATGAACAAGACAATCTTAGAACTTTGAGAGAATAGAAGTAGGAGAAGAAGTAGAAATGTATAACTTATAAAAGTTCATACAAGAGGTGCATTTTCTTCATTACAAGATGGGGTATTTATACTACAAAATACACTATTGATTTACCATCTTCCATTAATTAGGAGACAATGAGTTGATGGTAATGTTGACAATATGGAGCTTATGTTGAAAATGTGATCATCCATATATTGTTATATATATATTTATACAATCTTATATATATATTTACAACATAAAGAAAATTATAAAGAAATGAGCAGCCAAAAAAATCGTCAAAACAGAAACTAGAAAGGGAAAAGCTTGGAAATAAAAAAAAAAAGCATGGCTAGTATTCGAACGGAGGGCAGGGAGTATAAAAACCTGAAGTTCATTTGATTAAAGTGCCAACTTTAAGAAATATAAAGATTATGTGAAAGCCTTATTGAAAAAGACAAATTATGTACTGTTCATAATTCCTGCTTTTTGTTATATATATAATATGCTACTCTTAACTAAGATAATGAACTCAAAGCCGTCCATTTGGCAAAAATGTGCTCGGATATTAAAAAAAAGCTATGGTAAAATGGTAAAAGCAATAGCTATGATGTAAAAGTCGAACAAACACACGGTCACATATAAAGTCTATCCCTTTAAAGTCCTCTTTTCCCGATTTATTTCAAGTTGAAGCAAACAAAAGTGCGCTACTGAGTCGAGAGTGGCCAATTTTTTTAAAACTTATCTGAGTGTATTTGGAGGTTAGAAAATATTGAAGATCCATCCTTGTTGGGAGTAAATCAATACCTTTGAATAGTGTAATGATTTTTCACTGATAGCAAAATCAATGCCGTGTTGAAAAGAATTCTTTAATCTCAACAAACTAGCATATGCACATTCGAAGATTATGATATTTATTTATTTTCTTACAATCTAGACAATTCTAAACAAATAGCTTGTTTGAATTAGGGTTTTTAATAAGTTTGTATGGATTTTGGCTTACAGTCTGAAGAGCATAAGTTTAATAACCTATACTAAGTTAATTTCATAAGCTTTTAAGCTAGAAAAAATAATTTATAAGGGTGTTAAAATTCTAATAAGCTTGGAAGTTAGAAAAATAAGCTAATTTAAATGCTCATATACGCACACGTACTACGTCACAAGAAATTTGGATGTAAAACAAAAGGCCAAATAAATAATAGACTCTACCCACATATAACTAAATACATTGACAAAAGTCACTAATAACTCAAGGTTAAGGACAAACTAAGAATCAACGTCCGAGGATAAAACATGAAACTAGGCGAAGAAGGTTTATTCTAGAACCCTAATTTATGCAAAAAGGTCATGCCACAAACAACGACTACCGAGTAAATGCAGGAATCCATGAAGAAAGCACGTAAACCTGTTATAAACAACATACCCCACTCAAATGGCGTACCTAGATTATCAGGCAAATCGGCATCCTCACTTGTGGCTTCTGGATTCATATTAATAGCATCAATGAGAAGAGGTCCAATAGTAATGGTGACATTTATGAGTAAAAGTAGAATAAGTGGCCTCCATAGTATGATGCTCCTTATAATGTAACTGCCTACAATGGGGAACCCTACATATGACAACAGAGCCACAATTCCTGCAAAAAGCGCACATTTTCGCCGGATATCCTGTGAAGCTAAAATGGCAGGACGTAACTGTGCAGGGCTCACAGTTTTGTAAAGCCATATTTTGTTTCTTGAAGTGGCCTCACGTTTTGATTTGTTAGTTTCATTGGCTTCTCTCGAAGATTCCGTTTTACTCGACTCCGATTTGCGCAAATAACCAGTTTCATCGTTGTTTTCATCTGCAACATAGTAGAATAATTTAATTAGTTAACAAAATTTGGTGTTGTATTTTGAAGGTCGTCCAATTTTAAGTTTAATCACACACATGATATATCATTACATAATCCTAAATTTTGATGATTTCTTTATAGTGCATCATTCTTGTTTTTGTAATGTTATACAACACTAAATCAAAGGATCCATAATCCCTTGATAGAGCATTCTAAGTCATCGTATTTCCCGCAAGTCGAAACTTATGGGGTTATTCATCAGGACGGGGCCTCATGGGTCCGGTCTTCAGTCCCTGTTTCTTTAGAGATTTTGGGTTTTAGTTTGGTCTGGTCTTTTTCGATCCGGTCCAGTTTTGGTTTGGTACCTTGTATAATACAACCAATAAACTGAAAAACCAAAGAACCAAACCGGACCTTCGGTCCTTGTTTTCATAAATTTTGGTTCAAATAGTTAGCTCTTTTTAGGTCGGGTTTTTGAACAGATGTCACGCGTAGGTTAATGAGGAATTCGATTAGAATTTACTCAAAATAATTGATTAGAGTCATAAAGGATTATTTTTAAGAAATGAAAAAGGAATTAGAGAACATACCGGAAGGAAGGACTTGATCTTGGAAACGTGTAAGGGTGGGAGGGCATGATGCATTATAAGAATGAGTTGTTGCTGCTGCAGAAGACAAAGGTACATTAGTGGCACGGCCACCGGTAATTAGAGCCAAACGGTCCGATCCTTTCTCAGCAATTCTCCGGCGTCGTGCGGTTGGATCGTGGGTGTTGCCACCTTCATTTGCCATCTTCGAAAGAGATTTCTTGTTTGTTCGACGAGTCAATATCTCCTCCTGAATTATCACATGATACCCTCCATATCTGAAAAAGTATTCAAAATTTACATTTATATATTCCATTCATATTGAAATATAAAGAAAATTGTTATATACACATTCGGTTTCGGTGTTTACCCATAATCATGAATTTTGTTTCTGTGTTATTAAAATTTACACTTTTGGTCATTCTGGCATGCATTTCGTTTAATGTTGGCCTAGGGTCGGTTAACAAACGTTTCATAAATTCTTATTTGTTTTTGTTGTCTTCTAGGAATGTTCATTGGTTTGGTCCACGGTTTAATCGGTTCAACCAGTTCAGTTTATTGGGTTTCTTTTTTATTTTTTAATTAAAACCGTAACTAAATCGAAACCATTTATAAGTATATCATAACCGTACCTGTTTAACCAGATAAACCAAATTATTTAAATAAATAAAAAAAAAAAGATTTTTTTTGCCTCACCGTTAAGCCCATAATTTGACGGCCCAAATTTAAAAGATAATTAATGGCAATTTGGTGCTTTTGCGGAGCTGCCATATTGAATCTATACTAAATTGGCCACACAAGAGAAGAGAAGTATCTAAAAACTTGGCAACCAAATGCTCAAATGGATGCTAAATACTAATAACTAAATACTTGTGCAAAGTGGAATGTAAAGATGAGACATAAACGAAATGAGAATAACATAAAACACAATTTGCTTATAGTAAACAAGAAATAACCAATAATTCTAACATAATCGAAGACTGTAATCTAAGGCAAACACCCCAACATTCCAAAGCAAACAATGTAAGGATATAATCGGAGGCATATCAAGATTCAAGTAGTCGGGTGTAATTGGATGCTCTAATGTAGCCGAGGATCAGAGGTTGTGACCAATCGACTGCATGGGTTACAATCGAACCAATGATCAGTTGCACCCCTGCATGAGTCCGTGGAAACGGTGGAGTGGATGGTGGAATCTTAGGCGTGAAAGAGAAACGGAAAAGGAAAAATTGGGGACTATTAGACATTTAGACTAAGCCATTAACATATGGCCTCCAGCTGTCATAGCTTCTAACAACCTTCTTTTAACAACCTTTGAAAACTTACACAAACACCCTCTTGACTTAGTGTAAGTAACACATAGCTCCTACAAGACTGATTATGGTAATTAGTTTTGGTTTTTAAACCAAATTGAAAACTGAATTTGAAAGCGGTTTCGGTTTTTCGGTTACCGAGCAATTCGGTTTCAGTTAAAACGGTTTATAAGTGTATTTTAAACTACTCTATTTTCATTGTTGTTGTTATTATTATTGAAAACTTATATGAAGAGTCCGGTACTTTTTCCTTTTTCATCTAGATGCCATCTCCGATCATATATGTTGCCAAGATTCGATCTCCGGTCATATCTAATTCCATGACAACCATATAATGCCCTCTTCTACTTCTCCTTCTCCTTCTTGACCGGCTACTTCAACCACTACACACTTAGGTCCTGTTTGTTTCACTGTAATGCGAAAGAATGAAAATGATTTTAATTCCATCCATGTTAACATTCCTCTACCCAAAGGAATATTAATACTTCAAAGAATTTACTTCCTTTCTAAATAATGTTACCAAACGCGATATACAACGGAATTTGATTTCAATTCCATTACATTTCTTCACATTACGGTGAAACAAACGAGACCTTAGGGTTCCTATTTTTGTCTATTCAAACAATTAAGTTACGATTTTAAGGTTTCAATATTTGGTCTGGGTAGGCATTCAACGGTTTTTGTCTATTCAAACAACTAGGTTAACACTTAAGGATTTTGATGATTTTTGTGGCTTTCTTCAACTCGGCTTGGGTGAAGGGTAAACACCTACACTTAACACAATGAGCATCCAACCTAGAGTCACCCTTTCAAATCCATTGCTATATCAGCATCCATATCATCCCCACCTTCAACCCTCTCTAACCCTCAAACCATCACATCCCAACTCATACTTACTCTCTTAATATTTTATTATAAAATATATGTATGAGAGAGAGAAAAAAGAGGGTTAAAGGAGGAAAAAAGGAAGAAAAAAAATCAAACCCTGAACTGGTTCATGAAGCCGCCTGCTTTGGAAACCCGCCTCTACCCTTGGCTGGGCGATGGTGTGCTCGCCACGGCCCCAACCCGTCACTACTCTGAGACCGATGCGCATGATCTAAGACTTCAATGAGTTTTTGATTAAATTATTATCAATACTATATGTCTTTATTATTATTTTCCTTACTTATTTTGGATTATATTATTATTATACAAGTTTTTAATCTAAAGACTTGGTAACCGGTTAATTTATGGAAGTCATAACAATGAAATTTTAGTTTAGGCATGAATAACATGAACCCCTTCAGACTGTATTTGAAATACGTAACTGAATATTTTATTATAGAAAATCACAAGCTCTAGTTGGATTATACAAAAAATAATAATAATAAGAAGTTAGCCAACTTTTAAGCAAAAAATTATAATAAAAACTTTAACAATTTAAATTCAAAAAAAGAAAAAAAAAAAGAAAAACCTGGTTACCTCAAACGGAAAACTTGAAAGTTGAATCAATTTGCCCATGGATAAATATAGGGAAAATCTCGTATATATTCCCTTAACCATTTAACTTATAAAATATCTTATATACCAAAAACAACTTTTGGTATATAAAGTAACGGTAATAAAGCATACTTTGAGTATTTTAATGATGATAAAAATACAATTTTTTTTCTTAACTTTGGTCGTAAATTCTTTGGTAAAAGGCCAAAACATGAAGAGATGGAAAGCAACGTTTACATAAAAAACATCATCCAAAGTGGTGGCATAATAGGAGCTTTTCCTAAACCACCTAGGGCAACTAGTGCGCTAGTTTGTGAATTAGAAGCTATTTACTTTGCTCTCCTGACTATAATCGGTTGGAGAAAAAGTTATACCAAGATGGTCGTGCTGGATTCCGATTCTCTCCAAGCCGTTAAGATTCTTCAAAATGAGATGGAAGTACCAGAGGATTGTAGTTAGGTCTTGTATAGAATAGAATTACTACAACACCACTTTAGTAAGGCTGAAATACGTCATATTGAGAGGCTGAGTAATGATGAAGCAGACCACATGGCGAAATCAGGAATCTCCAGATCATCTTTATGGATTGTATGGGTTTAACGCTTTGATACAACAACAACAACAACAACATTACTCAATCCCGCAGTAGCGGCGTATTGGGAAGGTAAATTGTAGACAATCATACCTCTACCCGTAGGTAAAGAGATTGCTTCCAAGAATTGACCTCCGGCAATGTAGATAAAAAATAAAGAATAACTAGAAGAAGGAAATAAAAGAGCGACTAAATAAAGAAAAAGTGAAAGTCAAATACTAAAAATAAATAAAATAAAATATTAAAAAATAGAAAACTAATAAAATAAAATAAAATAATAATAAAAGGAATAAAAGAGGAATATATATATATATATATATATATACAGGAAAAAGTTCATGCGAGAACCGTTCTTAGTGCGAGAACCGCGAGAAACAATCTGAGCCGTCAAATTCCCCTCTTTCAATGTCATTGTCCACCCATGAATTCCTCACATGCACCCTGCCACACTCTATCCCTCCACGCTCTCCCATCCATGAACTTTCCATATCCAAGGAACGGCTGAGATTGGTTCTCGCGGTTCTCGCATGAACCCTCCCATATATATATATATATATATATATATATATATATATATATATATATATATATATATATATATATATATAAGAGAGCCAAATACGAAAAAGAAACCTGCTTTAACCTAAGCTCAAACCTACGAATAAAAACTATGCTACTTCCTAACCCTGACTCGTAATCCTCCTTCTCCATGCAAGCCTATCTGGGATCATGTCCTCCGCGAGAGAGAGCTCCTGCAAATCTGCTTTGACTCTATCTTCCCACCTCAGATTTGGACGACCGCGTCTCCTAGTACCCTCAACTAAAATCGATTCTGCTCTCCTAACTGGCGCTGTTTGTGGCCTCCTCTTAACGTGGCCAAACCACCGAAGTCTCCATTCTCTTAACTTGTTGACAATAGACGTAACTCCTAATTCATTTCTAAAAGCACCCACGGGGAGGGGGTGGTTTAACGCTTTGATGTACTCCCTATTTTGTTTAGTTTTTGGTGCACAGGTAATGAAGCTGACAAGAAGACATAAGCACTGGAGGCAGATGCATATCATTCCCGACTGTGCGCAGGGTGCCCAGAGGCATATCTAACGTTGTCTTTTGGAGGATTGCAGTCTGCTTCTCTTTTCCTCTGTTTCCTATATGGGTTTGGGAGGGGGTGGTTGTTTGTTTTACTCAGTATGTTGGGTGGGCAGAGGGATTGGGTTTTTCTATTTTGCAGGTACTCATGGTTCCTAGGAGTGTTGTAAGGATGGAGGAAGCTTTCAACAACAACTCTCGTTTTCGATGGTTGTATGGTGGCACATTATTTGCACACACGGGCACTTTGCTTTCCCTGGACCACACTTAAAGCATCGAGTGATAGGGGTCGCGCGGGAGTCTTTTACTTTCGAACCCGGTGTTATAAGGGGATCACTTCACCCACATGTTATTCCTTTTCTTGTGTGCGGAATAACCTTCTTTCAAGTCCCAGATTTCGTTTATTCAGATGGATTGCCTTATGGCACGCGGACTCTAATTTCCTGTTTTGGCTACTATATTATATAATCATGGGGGGCTAGGTTTGGGTTGGTGTTTATAGGATGGACATGGTGGTGGCCTGGTGTTGAGTGGTGGCCAACTAGGGTTCGGTTTTGTAGGGGGGTGTTATGGGATACATGTGGCGATTGGAGGTCTGGAGGATTTTGTGGGTTTTCCACCCTTATGTAAACCTGTTGAGCCACTGAGTTTTTTTTACATGTAGTTCCAAGGACTAGTTTGAAATTGTTGTATTAACAAGGGGGGAGACAGTTATTATATCCCTATATATTGTAGGGCACCCTATTGAGCCTCAGAGTTCTTTGCTAAGCTGCTGCTTATTTCCCTATATTTCTGAGTGTTGATAATAACCAACACTGACATGTATGAGTATCGTGATTATCTATTATGCAGGTTATGGGGTGTGTCCGCAGTACCTAGGTGCTGCAGGGCACCACACTGATCATGCTTATGTGCAGGTTTTATTGTGTTCGGATCCTATTGGACAAGCATGGTTTGTGTGCTGCAATTCTGATCTGGTATGTTTCTTTGTCGTCGAGCTGTTACGGGCACACTACACTTCTACACACGATGGTCTTTGGTCCTGTCCCGAGTGTTGTGGAAGCGCATATCTGTACGATGTGTCTACCTAGTTTTGGTCATACCTATGCATCTTCTGGAGGTCTTTTCAAAACATGTGCAGATGAGGTTTAATAACAAGAAAAGCATGGGTGGACGTTTTAATCTGGCCTGTGCAGTGCTGCGTTTTGCCACTCTTTATTCGGGACCCTTGCTGATCGGTGATTATACCCACGTCTGATGCAAAGGCGGAAGGGAAAGATTTTGCGAAGGCCTCCGTACTCGGCAGCTGTGCTCAAGTTCACTGCAATACTCTATGAAGACTTAAAAACCATGATAGACTAGCCGATTTTGGTTGTTGTTGCATACGCTGTCTCGCTTCGGATGCTGCTACTTGACAAGTGAACACAGATTTTGATCCTTGGATTGTGATGTTCTTATGTTAGATGTGATCCATGTATTTCTGTCGTGTAGTACGTGTACAAACATGTGTACAACCACAACTTTGTTGTTGGAAGTTAATACAACATTTGCAGTTCAAAAAAAAAAAAAATAATCTACAATCACATCGATCAGAAATTTCCCTCGATCCGGCCTATATAAACAAGGAATAAACGTCGGCCAAATAGATGACAATCGCATAAACATGGATATGAATGCTGATCGATAGTCACATACGAATAAAATAAACAATTATATATAAGAATTAATCACATGAGCTTAAATACAAATTAATCAGGAAATGAACCACACCATTAATTCAAACAGAAGATTCATGTCCGATAAAATGAATCACATACCATCATCATCCTTATGGAAGAGGATGATCATCGATCATTCGAGTGAAAAATGTATCGCAAAATTGTCAATTATAACCAATGATATTCGAACAAAGAATATAGAGGATTAATTAATTTACCAGGTTCCTTTCGGACGCGATCCGTTCATCAAATTCGTTGCATCTGTTTTTAGTACTCCATCGATCTTTCTGTTTTCCCTTGGTGAAATGTATATTCTCTTCCTGTTAATTTGTGTTCAAAACTCGATTGGTTGTGATAAATTTGTGAGCAAATTCAATGATTCAGCCTTGTGGTTTTTCTTTTTGAAAATTACGGTTTTCATCCTTTTGAGTTTTGAAATTACATAAATTGTCTTTTCTTTTTAAATGAGTAAATTCAATCTTAAGGTTACATGTTAAGCTCTCTCATGTTGTATTTTTTTCTGAACGGCTAACACATATACATCCTAAACCTAAACTTAATTCTATATAATTACATCTATACGAGACTTGAACTTATAAACTACGTCGTATAAAAAACACCACATACTACTAAGCTATAAGTTATATGGTCTCGTGTTATATGCGTGAATATTTTCTTTGGACATGTTATTTCTCATTCTCTCCCTCTTTTATCTCACTCTACACCTTTTTTTAAATCTTAGAACGTTTATCCGCAACGTTGTTTTGCTAATGTTAATTATATGTGATTATTATTAAAACAAGGTTGTAGATTCAAGTCATATAATAGACATAATAATGTAGAATTGAATTTAGGTTTAGGGTGTATAGGTGTGTTTAGCCATTAAAAAAATATATGTGGTTATTCAAACCTTAACTTTTTTAATTAAGAGCTTGTATGTATTTTTTTAAAAGGGGTGTGGCCTAGCCATTTTATATAATTCCAACCATTCAATGTAATTACACCCAACAATAGTCGAACCCAGGTAAGATATATTAGCCTATCAGGCATCCTATCACTAGATCGTCTTAAGATGGTTAATTAAGACTCTATTTTACACAAAATTTTGTGCAATAATTTTTTCAAGGACCCAACTAGAGATGTTTAGAGTGTATTGTTTTAATGAAGGGTCAATGTCTACATTTTTTATTTGTTTCAATTTATGTAACATATGTTTATTTTTAAAAAAGCTACTCAAACTTGATCTACACGTTAAGACATTATGTCCCAACTGTTTATTCTTCAATTAAATTGATTTTTCTTAATTAATGGCAACAATATAGTACATAATTATCATTTTAGCAAGATACCCAGAACTGGTGGCAATCCAATCAAAGCTTCAGGCAACCATATGATTAGAAAACCTAATTGTTGGCCATAACCCCTATCTTCAATGTGAATACATCTGCCTGGAAAGACTGTGTGATGAAAACTTTCACTAACAAAAACATTAACGTTATGCGATTAATGATCAAAACAGAAACCACATTTAAAACGAGCATATAACATCACATTCTTGATTCTTGCAACATATATGTGTGGATCAGTATCATAATCATACATGTCTAAAACTTACTTGGTTATTACTAGGATGAGTTTGTGAACATACCACATAAATATTACACAAATTATGCCATGCTAAAAATGCTGCATCCAAGAAGCTACTGTTGCTGATATGATTTCTGAAATTGTTGACTTTGACTTCGCATGGTCTTTTTCTTTGTAGCAGACATGATTGAGAGGCTTTGCAACGTAACTTTGAGTGGTGATTGGCTGAGATAAATCAAGGCATACTTGGGGCACGTTAGAGCCTTTATAAGCTTTACAAACAAAGCTAACATAATCTGGGTAATCCTGCAAATCACAAAACACATGTCATTTTTTGTGTGTGCCTATGCATATGGAATGTAAACATTTTTCCAGCAAAGAGGTATGCAAATCATGTAATGGTTACTATCTTATGAAGAATACAAAATACTCACATCATAAATTGGTTGTCCATCCACAACAACCCATGGCACATAAGTGTGAGGAGGTTCAAGAGCACTTATTTCATTGGCATATTGTAGATCAAGCTGCAAATAAAATATATGATGATCATAGATACAAAATATTGATATGTGGGCACCATATTTGCAGTATGCCAAGAAAACTAACCTCATGCCCAAAACCACTGTTGTAACAATCAGTAACAGGTTTGGGGTCCAAATTTAATTTCTCAAAACAAGTCTCCCACTCATCATATCTCTGTACAGCAGTTAAACTTTCCACGCAATAGATAAAAGGGAAGTGGTCGCTCTGCATAATTACTTGCATTAGATGCATCAACAATTCAACATCATAAAGTACATTTAAAAAAACTGTCTTCAGGGAACAAAATTTCAAGTTGATCTTCCTAATATTACCATGTGAATTGTAACAGGATATTGACTATAAGAATCTTGAGATTATTGAAAAACAGTCCAGACATTTGACTATAGGCGTACACTTTGACGAATCTTACCACAACAGGCCAGGCACGAATTGCACAAGCTTCTACGGTATTAAGCACACATTCCCATTCACCATGCTGCAACATAATCACAAAAAAACATCTTAGTACATTCAAAAAATGTTTTGAACAATAACTACATTCTAATAATAGAAATCGAAGACTAGAAAACACAAAATATCAGGAAGAAGGAACAACAAACATTTCTTTTACAGTAAGTAATTTCTTCAGAAAAAGAACATTACAGTGGCCACTCATAAATATCAAAACTTGCAAATATCATAAGGAATTAAGGACAGTTAGAAAGTTAATAAAGAACAAGTGACAATCATTTAGAGTTGGTGTAAGTTTCTTCATCTAGAATTATTCCATCTCAGTGTACATATACGATACAGAGTTAGGAAGTTATCGAGTCTTAAGTTATGAATTTGCGATTGTGTGTGGCTGTTCTTATATTTGGTCCCACTAATACAAAAGGGATCAAAGTATCAAACTATTAAGACAAGTTCCATCCATGACTTCTTTCTATGAGTAAATAAACTTAATAAGAAAAGAAATCGATTATTATCTTTATCAGGAACCTGATCTCTATTAAAAGCACAAAGATCCATAAACATCAACTCATGAGTCTAACCAAAAAAAATTATACTTCCTCTTTACATTCAATCGTATTCATATATGAATAATTTGCTATATACTAAGTAACCTAAAAATTAACCTAATCAAAATCAATTTAATTTGTAGATACTCATGCGAATTCACCGTTGACTAAGATGTAACATCAACAATAAGAATTCACCTGCAACAAATGCTTCAAATTCAACGAAAAATACACAAGTAATCAGCTTATTACAGGAATTAGGATAATACAAACCAATTCAATCAGTAATTGCCTCGAATGGAACCAATCATACATAGTCTCAGATGCAATTAACGAAAGACAAAACCTATTTGAAGGGAGTATATAAAGTATAAACCTGGCAAACGACGGTGCCATTGGAACTGATCTTTGCATTTCCATAGGGACTAAGCTTTAGATCGACGATTGAAATCAGACCGTTATCAAATATCTTGTACAAATAGTTGAGTATGAAATTCTCACAGTAAGGACACAGAGCTTCGTAGTATAAACTTAACTCCACTTTTTCATCGTTGGCGACGGTGACCGGGGACGCCGATGACGGCGAGAGAGTCGCAGCAGCTAAGGAGACGAGTAGAAGAAGTAGCAGAACGTCTGATCGGCGATTATTGCGACGATGAGCCTCCATTGTTACCTACCCCACGGTGAATGGAAAGTCTAAGGTGTTTGTTTATACTGATTCAGCAGTCATAACTAGTCTTAATGTTACATTTATTTACATTGCTGCCATTATGCATTTCGTTCAGTTTCGTGTTTTGGTTTACTGTTTTAGGCATTTGCGTAATTACGTGTATAAATGAAGTAGACTACCAAAGGGTAAAATTGTCCAGTTGCGTAATTTGACAAGATTTGTCGTGTTTAGTGACGAAACTACAAAAACGGGTATTATTTGAGTGTGAAATTATCCTATGAATATTATATTTTTTAAGATAAAAAAGAGACATTAGGGTGTTAGCTAGTAGCTACTTAGGATACGTATGCCGAACAATATAAACCAACGATATTTATAACGAGAATTGAACTTTTTATATATATAAAAATTCATATGTTAATTAGTAATCACATCTTAATACTGTTAGAATAGATAAGCATTTAGTGTTATTAACTATTAAATAATCTGTATTTTAGTACTCTCGTTGAAAAACATGGTTAATATGTATTTAATATATTAGTACCTGTATAACTAGATTTTAATACTTTACTTTTTTAATATATTATTAGACTTTTAAAATATAATTTTTAGGATACTAATATTTGAAAATTCACATTTTAGTATAATTTGTCTATGTTTGTTATGTATATTGGCTACAACTGTTGATAAAAATAATGATGTAGTTACTTGGATAAAAACTTCAATTTAAAAGAGTTATTTATATACTAAAAGGTACTCCGTATATCTTTGAACAGCGGATATTAAAAAAAAATATGTATAACTTACTCTATATTTTGATGGTTCTAAAATTTTATAAATAGTCAACGTAATGTAAATAGTGGCATACACTAAATTTTCTTAAGAATCATTTGGGTTGTAAGTGTATGGGTTGTGAATTTAGAATCAAACTTTATTTCAGTATTTTAGTTTAAGCTCGAGCTCGACTTTTAAAAAGAATCTTTATGATGAAGGCTCAAGGAGGATTCAGAATAGACTTGAGCTCAATCAGAAAAACTCAAATACCTATTCAAGAATAACTTTGATTAACAAAACTTAATCGGGTTTAGTTCCTAAAAGTACATCGAAGTTGACACCTTTTGCTATTGTGTATACCCATCTTTCATTACTTCCATTTAATACACCGAACTCTTCAAAACTACCGTTTAATGCATCTTAACCTGTGATAGCAGGTTAAGGGTAATGTGGATCCGGTTTTGATGATGTGGCATGTGTTTTGGGTGATGATGTGTAATAATAATAATAATAATAATAATAATAATAATAATAAACATTGATTTTCTGGGTTTCTTTCATCTGGTGCAATCTTCATCGAGAGAGAGAGAGAGGGCTACAGACGTGGGTTTCGACTTCATCGAGGGTATCGATCTCCATCAGAGCCTCATCGATTTAAGGTATCGATCTCCCTCGATGGTTTTGCTTCATCTTCAGAGTTTAATCAGAGCTCCATCGCTGGATCGATCTCTATCAGAGCTCCATCGACAACTAGGGTTCTTCTCTATATCGATCTGGAACATCGATGGGTAGCAGATGAAGTCGTCGATGGTGGTGCCTCCTGAATCAGGGCATAGTTTGAAGTCGTCGATGGTGGTGCCTCCTGAGTCATCGATGGCTTAGTTTGAATCAGGGCTTTTCACTTTGAGTGTGTGAAGCAGAATCTGAAACATGTTCATCGAACCAAACACACAGTTCTGTTTCATCTTGCTTGGATCTGTTCATCGAACCACCACCGCCTACATCTTGCTTCATCTTCATCGTTTCTCCATTCAAAGGTAAGTACAGATTTAGGGTTTTGGTTTTCTTACCAGATCTGGATTTAGATGTTGGTTACAAGTTTTGGATTTAGATGTTGGTTACAAGATTTAGAGTGGTTCCAGATTTTGGCTACAAGATTTTGGATTATGATTCTTGTTCTTCATACGATTTCTGTTTCTTCATTGATGGTTACAAGATTTAGAGTGGTTCCAGATTTAGGGTTTATTCATCGATGGATTTCTGTTTCTTCATAGGATTGTTTAATTCGATTTCTGTTTAATTCTGTTTATGTGTTTGAATCAGATGAATATATTCTTCTATCTGCTCTTTGATTTTGGATCTGTCATTCGGTTGTTTATGTGTGTTAATCTGATGAATATGTTGTTGAAGAATATGTTCTTGAAGAAGATAATTTGTTCTTTGTTCTTGAATGTGTGTTAATCTAATGAATTCTTGAAGAAGAGAAGATAAGAACAAAGAACACATGAGGTGACAGTAATTAGTGATGTGGCACATTAGTAGGTAACCCAATGTATTAAACGGTAGTTTTGAAGAGTTCGGTGTATTAAATGGGAGTAATGAAAGATGGGTATACACAATAGCAAAAGGTGTCAACTTCGATGTACTTTTAGGAACTAAACCCAACTTAATCCAAACATATGAAAAACTATATTAAATAACCAAAATAATTTAATTTTGTATAAAATCAAATGAAAACATGAATATAAATCAAAAACAATTTTACATTTGTCTCGGTACAGTAGAATTATCAATAATAATGTTTGTAAATTAAATCTTATAAATAGTTTTATATATATATATATATATATATATATATATATATATATATATATATATATATGAAACTTGAAATGAATTCTAGCCGAGTTCTTATAAGTTTGAGTTTAGCTCGTTATATATTTCGAGCTCGTTTTTAAACTCGAGATTATGATCGACCTCTATAAAAACTAAGCTCAAACGATTACAAGCTCGAATGGAACTCAAGTAGTTTGATAAAACCTTGAACTCCATTAAATCACTATATTCTAGTAACACATGTTAATTGCTTATTTGCTTATACATTTTTAAAAGAGGTTTTGTACCTAATTTTTCTTTAAATTATAATCAGGTGGTTAAATAGATATATTTTACTTCTACCTTAGTCTCTTATGCAAATCATTTTAACATGATACCCCATTTTTTTAATGGGATGCCATAATTTAAATCCCTTATTTTCATATTTCAGACATATCACGTTAATTAACAAATCATCTTTCATCTACAAATAAAATCAACAATATAGACAATCCATCATTCTTCCCATACATAAGAGTACAATATTCAATATGTAAAAACTAATAACCAATACATACATCCCCCATTTTAAATTACATTATATTTTGCAATAAGTTGCTAGCAGAATTAAAACTTTCTAATAAAGTTTTGCACCATCAAGAACCGATATTCGCACTTCACTAAACTTGTGGGGTGTACAGGTTAGTAATAAGAAGTGCAAACATCGGTTATTGAAGATGCAAATATCATTTTTTTAAATTTATTATACAAATTTACAATGGGGTTTTGCAATTTCTCCCTTTGTTATGTGTTACCACCTTCCTTTTATGTTGCCATGTTTCTCTTGAACATCAAGGACATCAAGGATGACCTAAGCTTTGAGAGTAAAGGATTTGATGGTTCATCTGCATAAGTAACCGGATGAAGCGGGATTGCTCTGTCCTTGGCGGCGCCAACACGGTCTCCAGATGATGCAAGACATCTTAGACAAGCTTTAGGCAATGTCGGGCCCTTGTACATACCACATATGTTGGTTATGATGTAAATATAGTCCTGAAACAATAAATAAACGCTGCATGTTAGACAAGCGAAATAGAGGTGGTACATGGACAGGGTTAGGCGGATAACATGTCAAAATCTATCTTGTTGAAACATGTAATCTTTAGCACGGGTCAAATTTACTAACTAAAACTTTGTCCAATATTTTCTATATTTATTTCTAAATAACCAAAGCTCTTAAAACGTTATTCCTATGCTCATCGAGAAGTTGTTTGTATTCTAAGTATCATTTTTGGCTACTTTCTAACACATTTGACTAGTTTAAACCGTTTAACCTTTTCATGTTTAAGCATATTTTAATAAATTTCGACATTTGAGATAAATCATACGTAAAACACATCAAAATGGATCCATTATAAGTAAATTGGTTATATACTTATGTATGCCACTACTAATGGAAAGTAATTGATGGTTTTGAGACTAGAGTTGAAGAAACTAACATCGTAAAGTGGTTTTCCATCCACAACAACCCATGGCACGTATTTTTTGGGCGGTTGAAGAGAATTTGTCACGTCTGCATATTGTAGTTCAAGCTGCAAGATGTAAATCCATATTAACCATATGGGAAGTTGTGAACTATAAACATTAAGTGATCAAATTGATTGCCAGTTTATGTACAATTTATGCAGATCCAGGCCGGCATGTGAATCAAGAAACTTTTAATTACCTGGTTTCCATATCCGCTAGTGTAACAATCCTTCACAGGTTTTGGATCCAAACTTAGTTCCTCAAAGCATGATTCCCACTTATCAAACTTGCCATAATAGAGGTATCTTTCGACACAAAAGATGAACGGGAAGTGATCATGCTGCATAAAGATTACATATTTTAGAAAAATGTAAACAATTTAAATAGGGGCTTTTCCTATTCTCCTACTTAAACTCAAGCGTATTTTGATAATAACTTATAAGTATCATGAATCTGAGTTAGATTATGAAATAGATTCTGGATTACTTGAATAGTATCATAAGTAATGCTATATTCCCCTTGACACTTGAAGAATTGAAACACAATATGTAACACATATAAAAGTCAAAACACAATAGATTATCATAGTGTCAATTAGGGCTTGAGGAGTTGGGGTTGGATTGATTCACCTTTTGCTGCTAATACAGTTTAAATACAAACAAAACTTCAAACTGAGACCAATTTTACATCCTAACAGTTACCAAAAAATTTGATAATTAATCTAAGCTCCAGTTACAGTCTCAATAATCATGATGAAACAACATAATCTTCCAGTAAACTATTAATTTTACTCAAAAAATTAAAATAATAAAGATATAAACAGCTAAAACCTTACCACATCAGGCCAAGTATTGATTGCACAGGCTTCTACAGTGTTAAGTAAACATTCTTGCTCACCATGCTGTAAGAATTGCACATATAGTTAGATTCCTAATTAAATCCACAAAAATTACAGACTAACTAAACTATAATTATGATTGATTATCGGTGAAAGCAATCTAGATCGGGGATTAGTAAGGGGGAAACCTGGCAAGTGATGTTGCCGTTGGAATTGACCTTGGCGTTTCCATACGGAAACAGTTTTACATCGGCGATGGCATCGATTCCTTCAGTGAATACATCGATGAGATAATTGACGATGAAATTCTCGCAGTAGGGACAGAGTGATTCGTAGTAGACGGTCACTTGAACCTTCTCGGCTTCATTGATAGGAATGATCTCCACCATATCGGATGATGATGAACAAGTATTGATCGTGAACAAGCAGATGGTGAGTATGAGCAGAAAGCGAGCTTCCATGGTTGAAAAAATTTGTTGAGCTTGGATGCCAATTGTTTGAAGAAGTAGTAATGTGAGTGGTGGCAGTTATAAGAAAGGAGGATGTACCGATATTTCTTGGTGCCTCCGAAGCTTCACAATTTTAGTCCTCCATATTTGAGATTGTGATATTAAATGTCGTTTTTTACATTTCTTTGGTTATTTATCTAATTGTCTTCGACAACAATCTACCATGATGACATAGTTTATTCTAGCCTTTTGATCATTTAATCTAATTGTTCTAAATACTTCTCATACTTCTCGCAATATACAAGCATTAACCACACTCACACTCTCTCTCTCTCTCTCTCTCTCTCTCTCTCTCTCTATATATATATATATATATATATATATATATATGTGTGTATGTGTGTGTGTGAATAAATATAACCATGCTAATACCAACACGACCGCTAGTGGTGTTTCTGGTTGCGTTTATAGTGTTTTCTGTTGTGTTTGGAAACAACATCATCTTCTTGCAATTATGTATAACAACATTGCTTTTATTGATTTTTCTATAATCGTTATTGTTTAGTTAGTTTGTAAGTTTTAGTGGATTGAATCATCTTTGAATGTATTATTTATATAAAATTATATAATTTTAAAATGCATATATAAAATATTCCAATACAAATACTCTTTGAATACTCCCACCTAGACTAAGTACTCGCTACTCTCCGTCTATCATCCGGCTCCCGCCTAACAAGTTAACATTGGTCACATTAGAGTTTCACACTCGAATCCCTTTCGGAACAAAAAAACAATTGGGAATGTACGTCACAAATGCAAAATAGTTATAAGTGCAAGGGGTAATTCTGTTGTTTTTAATATCTTTCGCTTTAGAGTGCTACAGTAGAGACAACAACCAAGGCACCAAATTTCAACGTGAGGAGCTTGCGGCTCTTATTTCGACAGATCTATTCACAATCAACCCCTTATCATATTCCATTTTAATTCAATACATATATTTTTATAAATAAACAATAGATAGATACTTTTATGGCATTTTATACTAGATCTTTATGTTGAAATTCAAATTTCTTACATCATGTTTTTTGAAAGGATAACAAGTCTTTACGTTAAAATTCAGCTATGCGATTTAAATTTTGGCATTTTCATAAATAGATCTTAATAATTTGTCTTTCTTGGAATGCACTTCCTAAGATGAAAGCTTTGTTTGGGTTGATTAAGTAGCACAACACCGAAGGAATAATATATATAAAGCTATTGGTTATTGGTTATGAGCATCCGCTGATTATGTGGTTTTAGAGCATCTTCAACCCACACTCTATCACTTTAAAATAGAGTTTTTGAGTTTTTCAATCACACTTCATCCAACACTCTATATTTGAAGTGTTGGAAAATAAACTCTATATTTGAACTCTATCCATGGGACCCATTTAATTTATTTACTTTCTATTTAATTTTCTTTCTCCTATCTATTAATGTGTTTATATTTAACAATTGTATTTAATTTTTTATCTTGTATATATTTGATATAAAAATGCATATATTGAAATTAACAATAGGTCGATAAAATATATATTTTAATTATTATGTTTTTTAATTTATGTCTTTTAAATCATTGTATTTCCTTTTCTAATGTAAAATATTTAAATTGAAATGTAAAATAAATTAAATAAAATGTTATCTTTAATTTTAGTGAGTATTTAATAAAATATAACAATTAAATACATGGGTCTCATTTTTGAAGTATTGAATAGAGTGTTGGGTTGGAGTTAAAAGATTATTTAGAGTGAACGGGCCCACAAAATTTAGAGATAGAAGGATAATTATAGAGTGTTGGGTTGGAGATGCTCTTAGGGTTTACTTGACAAAATTGACGGAAGCTAGAGTTTTTATTTGTATATATGTGTTTGCATAGTAGCTTTTAGTTTGAGTTGGATGGTGTAAAATGATAAATATAAAAAAAGGAAAAATCTAAAAGAAATAACAAAACAAGAGATTATAAACTATATAGCAATCAGTAATTCTTGTATAGTTTGAATATATCTTAATATCTTTTTAGTTTAAAGCTAGCTTAAAAGATCTTAGTTGTATTTGCTATATTAGATCCTAATGGTATGTATCTGCAGCTCTTTGTATTTATCACATTTTGAAGGATATTGAACACTGTGTTACGTGGCTACAGTTGAATCAAGTGTTGCGTTTTTATTATAACAACAAACAAGCATTGAATGTGTTGAGCAAATGGACAAAAACAATTTATCTACGTGCAGTGATTGGGAGTAAGGGCGTCTCGTGGATTTTGGAGGTCCTGTGCAAAGTGAAAATATGAGCCCTTATATACACATAGTGATATCTATAAGCAAAAATCACTAATACTATGATATATTATATCAGAAACTAAAACAAAAAAGGATCGTAAAACAGTTTATCATATATAGTTACATTAATCATGAAGTTCTCCTAGCATTAGTAAAAGCAAATTTATGGATTAATTCTTCGTAATTAATACTCTCCAAGATATCATTCTCAATAACTGTCATTGTCAATCTATTAAGTCTTTCTTGTGACATTTTGGACCGTAAGTAGGACTTTAACAACTTAAGTTTTGGGAAACTTCTTTATGTAGATACAACCGTTACTGAAATAGTCAACAAGACTTTATATGCCATAATTGCATTGGGAAAACAATCAAATTCTTTTAGATATTTAAGACATTGTTAAGTCACATAGTTTTTCCGGGTAAAAATGTGTCAAGTAGCTTCAACTCCATATAAAGTTCATTTGCATCAAGATTTGATCGTCCATCATACTTAAATGCGTATTCAAGACGACTACAACACGACTTAAAATCTTTGTCATCAAATTCCTTCAAATTTTTAGGAAACAAAAAACGAAATGCTTTTTTCATACTCTTTTTAATGTTCAAATCTAGTTTTAAGATAAGCACTTTGGTTCTCATCAAATTGTTTTTTCTCCAAATCTATGCCCTTGAGGGAATACCGGATCAATATTCATTTCAATGACAAGTTTCTTAGTATCATCAATAGCCTTAGATAACCATGTTTCTTTGAGCTCCTTGAAGTATTTGATCAACATGTTCACTTCGTTAATATATATTAATCAAAACATGGGTTTTCTAAAATTTATTTAAAGTTTATTGTGGGCTTCTGAAAATTAAAGTATATATGTATATATATATATATATATATATATATATATATATATGTGTGTGTGTGTGTGTGTGTGTGTGTGTAAAAATGGGCCCCCTTCGAAATGTGGGCCATGTGCGACCGCACCTCCTGTACTCCCTCAAAAACACCTCTGTTGGGAGGGTGGGGGAGCCACCACTTGGGGCCGGGTAAGAGAGGTGTGAGAGGTGTCATACCAGAACCAAGTGGTGGAAAAAGTTGGGAGATTGAAATCAAATAGGGGTGGGAAGCGTGGTGATGGTTGGTGCCCCCGCCCACTTCTCTCTTTTTATTTGTATTTTTTTATTTGGTAATAGCTATTAGTGGGTTTCAGAATATGATGTGGTGGAAAGTGAACACAACGAGACTGGGTGATAGGTTGAGTAATAAGAGAAAAAAGTCTGACATGATGGTGTGATAGGTGTGGTGCAGAGGAACCACTCCTATGATTCTAAAGCCATGTGTAATACATCAAGCATACATACATTATTGATGATGTGGCATTTAGTACCACCCCTCAACACCACCTGCCAAATTTGATACCGAAAGATGCTATAATTATCGGCATTGCAAGAGAGAGAGAGAGAGAAGGGGACGGGATAAAGAAGTATATTTTTTAATATGTGGAGTATAAGCATTTTCTAAGTTGAAATGTGAAGAAGAAAAAATAAAGTATAGTTAATGTGACACTAATATGACATCTATTAGAACAAATGAAAAGACCATTTTCCATGCTCAAGAGAATGTGCTATGTGATGGGTCAATGGTTGAGGTTCGTCTTAGTTTATAAAAAAAGACACATAATATACTCGGCGATGGCAAGTCTTCATTTAACGGCTTATTGTTTAAATCCAATCTTTCCAATATAATTAAGCTTGGTTTAAAAGACGCAAAGCGTTTCAAGGCATAAGACCATCCGCATCCGCTCGGGTGGGATGGTGGTTCCCCTCGGTTCATGATCCCAAACCATCGCCCCTCTCTTGGGCTATCTCGGGCTATCTCTCTCTCGGGCTCTCCATCTAGCTCGGTTCCATCTTTTTTTTTTTTTTGCCTTTTTCCTTTTTTAATAAATGATGTAGGATGGATGCTGGTGTTTGTGGGATGGTGTGGGATGGGAAGAAAAAATGATGTGGCGCTGACGTGGCATGGGTTGGCTCAAGATGGATGCTGATAGTCTAAGGATCCCGAAAACCCAATGTCTAGTGTAAATGAGCTTACATCATGCGCACTAGGCAAAAATATTTGTAAGTTACCTTGTAAACCCTAAACTCTCAAAATTGAAAATACGTCACTTGCATACCAGCAGTAGTTCAAAAAAAGGACCTTAATATCGAAACCTAATTTGTGAATATCGAAGTCCACAACAAACAGCTAAATTTTGTTGCCTTTGATTTCAGCTGCAAACCTAAGACAGCGCTTTACACTTCATAGGTCATTTAGGTCAAGACTCGCTTTTGATTCCCGTCGTGCTCTATGAGCACGAGATCACCAATGATGCTTTGAAGAACTAAATAAGTCATGTGAACTTGAGAATAGCTTTGGCCGGAAACTTGCTTTTGATTCCCGTCGTGCACTCATTCACAAAAGTTTAGCTACTTACTAATGTTTTTATAGTGTTATTATGGTAATGAATGGTGAAATTCGTTTGAGAGAGATGCTATGAAGTTGTAAAGTTTGCAATTGATATTTCAAGTCAGACTACTTCTTTTGGCTCTAAGCAGAGGTGGAATGTCTTTGAAAGAATGTGCACAAAAAGGAGAGGTTGATTGGAGATTTGGAGCACCAACAACTTAATGACGTTATAAATGTTTACTATAACTTTGTCTACAACAACATAGGTATGATGTAGCATTCTTTTTTAATATAAAAGACAAGCCTATGTTATCTTCTTTCATGCGTACCGACAATTGTATTTTCTATGGTCAAGAATTGATGAAGAGGTTTCATAATCCAATTACTCATGCATGTAATGATAAAATAGAATTTTGGGTAGTTGAAAAGAAGCAAAGTTGTAAAAATCGCTAGACGGTATGCAATTGGTCAATAAAATTCGATATTAATCGGTCTAGGCGGTGAGTCATTGTTTTCTAGACGGAGACCCTAAATTATAAAGAATTTATATTTAAAAATATATATTAGCAATACCTACCAAAATAAGTAAATAATCATAAAAAAAATTATCAAGCTTGAAAAATAAAAAACATAAAGTCCATGATTAGTTTAATGAACTCAAAAATAGAAATCTCATTCCCATAAACCCTAAGCGGTTTAAGCAAAGTTGATTTCAATTTTTTTATGTCAAACCTTGACCTTTTGACTTTCATTGATAGACCGGACCACATAGGACCAATTTTGACCAGAAACAATAAACTTGGCCGATCATGGGATTTCTAGGTAGGTGGACCGCCAATAACCACATAGGCGGTGAATAGGTGATTAAGACCACCCAGACCGATTTTGACAACACTGCAAAGAAGAGTTTAATAATGATGAGTTAGAGAGTATGTTCCAAGAAGAGCCACCAAATAAACTTCTCAAACACCCGAGGTTAATATTATAAAGGATACAATAAATAAATGATGTATCCTAACGTATTAGCATGCTTTGTCAACATTTGCTTGATATTTAAGGAAATTAACACAATAAAGATGATGTGGTTATACTTCAGGATCTTGATTTGACTTCCTATCATGAAAATTTAAGGTCTTGAAACTTTCAATATTTTAATCGATTATTAATGTTTAGACTTGTTTCATGTCTAGGATGATTTATGTTTTAAACCTTATATATAGATGATAAATGTTTTAACTTGTTTATGCTTGGATAACCGACGCAATCTTTACTCTTTTTTCAGAGACAAAATATACACCCTCTAATCTACACATTTTGCCTAGAATGGGACTTAACATAAGGCTAGACCAAACTCATGTAATATCATGAGTGTTGAACTTTTATATTTGTTTAAAAGTGTTAAACTTGATAGCTGTATTTAAGTTGGAAATTTTTAATAGTATGATTTTATGGTATTTCAACATTTTTATAATTTTTAAATTAAGAATTAAGTAATTTTGACATCATCGGTTCAGGGACAGGTCCAACCGGTTTAACTAATGAACCAGTAGTGCAGTAAGTTCCATAGTCGATCTGGCTTTATAAGACTCTACAATCTACACTCTACACAGATAGTTACGGAGTTGTAATATCATTGTCCCAAAAGACTTGGCAACAAATTACATATAAAATGCAGATGTGGTGTTCTTTTGGCATATCTTACACACTCATAAGAAAAGGGATGGAACTAGTTATCACTTATGCTATAACACAACTTAAGAAACTTACCAATAATCTCTAGAGTCTAGAGAGACCACTTTCATTCAAGATATAAAGCCTTTGCTTTTCAAACTCTCAACGCTGTCCCTGATAATCTGCTCCATAGGGATGAATTCAAGACCCAAATCCATGAGCTTCTTAGATGCATTCTGCAATCTCATTAACCCCGGTTGGGTGTCTTTTGGTAACCTATAAAATTATGAAAAATTAACTTCTTAGTGAAGTAAATAATTTAAATATGACAACTTAAGTTTTATCAACTCTAATTATATACAATGATTATTAAGAAGTTTTGCAAAAAGATTGTCATCTACACTTCCAACAGGCAGCTGTTTTGCAAACATGGTGTTTAATTTATGCCAGTACTACTTTATCCAAGCACCAAAAACTGAGCCTTAGGAATCAGATAATCAGGTTCATGGAACACATCCAAACATCCCCTAAGTAAGCTGCACCAAGTTTAATGGCAAGTTTCACCTTTTATTATCAAGATCCTACAGAGTACTATAAATTTAATATTCTGAAAATGATTCCTAGAATTAGGAACCAGTAACTCCTATCAAAGTTATAAGAAAAGGAAGCCGAAAAAATTGATCTACAGTACCTGGGGATTTTATACTCGGGGTATAGTTCTGCAACCATCGCTGAAAAATCACCATAATGGGAAATGGCTTCAACGCACATATGTCTTCCAGTTGCTGATTTGTTTTCATACACCAATATATGAGCTAAGACCACATCTTTAACATGAACAGAACCCATGAAAAAATTCTCATATACATCCGTACATCCTGCTCCAGTACATAATAATTGTGCTAAATTAAAAGAAACTCAGTTTTGCTGAATATTCGACCCATATATGTGCTCCAGTTACCTTGGATGAGACGTAGAATCATCTGCATGCTTGCATTAATTGTTGGAGGAAGAATAGGGCCCATCACAGTTCCAGGGTTCACCACAACTACATCTAAACCTTTCTCCTTAGCAAAATTCCATGCGGCTTTCTCAGCTAATGTTTTGGAGAGCGGATACCACAACTGACATGACAAAAAGATCATCCAAGTTAATATATTGGTTATATATTAAATTCAAAAAAAAGGAGAGAAAAATTAATGTTGAAGGGTCAAACCAATCCACCTAAATCCTCTACCAATTTGATCCATTTTCCAACCCATCTTTAGTGCAAACAGTGTGAAATCTCTAAGAACGCGACATAATTAATTTCTTTTGCAACTTCTCAAAATTGGTTTAATTAGGTTTGAACATGATTAAGTGCAAATGCAATCTTTTTATTCATTATCTGATCTTAAGATTTCTCATAATATTATATAGAAAAGGCATGATCAAAAGAGTAATTATCTTGAATATGAGTGCAAACTGCAAAAGAAAACCTCTGACCTCCTTTTGCTTGCAATATTCTTCATCAGTCCAGCAATCCTCACTCTTGGGAACATCAGCCGGCCAGTTAGGACTAGGAACAATGGCTGAAACAGATGAAGTGACAACCACACGCTTAATTCCCAGCTCTTTTGCTGCTGTGAGTACATTGTTCGTACCCTTGAGTGCAGGTGCCAGTAGCTCTTTCTATCAATTATAGACCAAGATTATAATAAAAGCCATATCATATCTAATGTTCTATTTACAACCAAATTGCATATCAATTATCGACCAATAGAACTTTCTACAAATTTATGTAATTATTGATCTTTCTTGAATAACTTTAAATGCTTGTATCATTTTGCACAAATGCAGAAAATGGACATACATTTTGGGTGTTTGTGAGTGCATATTTTCAGCTTAGGTGTTTTGCTTATAAGCATTTAGGCACCAATGTGCTTAGTAAAAGTGCTTGTTTCAGCAAAAAAGATGAACTAATAAGCGAATAAACCAATCCAAAATTTTCAAAAGTGGTAATAAGCCAATAAGCATGAAAACTATGCAGCCCAAAACACTAATTAGAGTTAAAAAAAATGTAACAACAAAAACTGTTTTTAGTATTAATATTCAAAGAAATTGTTTATATCTCGTGTAAACTACTAGATTATTTGGCCTTTTCACAAATCAATTTGTGCTAAAAACCTAAACTCTTTTTTGAAGTTGTTACTTAGAAATTCATATTAAAAACAGCGAGTAAAAAAGCTTCTGATGAGTAAATCAAACCCTACGGTTGGTGCTAACTTGCTTTTCCGATTACATGAAGGTTTTCTCACGGCAATCAATGAGTTCTATGCTTAACTTCATCTTATCTCGACTTAAAACGAAAATCGATGAGTTTACTGTTTCATACCTAAACGAAGAAACAGTAAGGTACCTCGGGATCGTGGACTTCATCTACAGTGCAAGGGGAAGCCAGGTGAAAAACACCGGATGCGCCGGTGACGGCGGCGACTATGGATTCGTAATCGAGGAGATCGATTTGAAAGAGGCGGAGACGTGATTCTGCGCCTTCAAGTGATTCTAGATGCTTAGTTTCCTTCTCGTCCTCTACATCATCAATTTGCAAAAACAGAATTATCAGTTACCGGTGAAATTAGCTGCAAAACCACACATAACTTAGACCGCCATGAAATTAAAAAGATAATGATATGCATGGAGAGTGAAGATAACTGAGATCTTTGACAGTAGCATTGACGATGTAGCCGCGCTCTAGGAGGAGCCGGACTAGCCAAGAGCCGATATAGCCACTTCCGCCGGTTACGCACACCACCTCTCCGCTTGATTCCGCCATAGAAATTAAAAAGTTCTGTGGTCTGGATATTTGAAGGTTTTCGTTCACCAGTCACTTCGTTAGAGCACAAGGAGTAGTGAACGACGAGAACTTCACGGATTTTTCATTTCATATGGGATATTCCTTAACATGTCACCTCAGGTTTATTTTCAAAGGTTACGTTTATGGGTGAACATTGTATTATATTGACAATTATTTATATAATACAAGGATACAAAGAAAACCCTAATGGACCCAAGAAGAGCGGCAGCGGCAAGAGGTGTGGTGGTGGCAAGAGGTAGTGCGACGGTGGCAAGAGGCGTTGCGGCGGTAGGAGGAAGAGATAACTTATAAAAAAATTATTTACAGGGCGTCCCCATGGTAGGACGATAGGATAAAGAAAAGAAAGAAAGTCGTCACTCAAGGGGGTCGACGGGGAGAAGGAGGGCGGCGGCGGCCAACCTTTGTTCGGTGGTGGCGGCGGCAGAAAGGCAACAGAAGGGAGAGAAGGAGAAGATATGGACAGAACCGTAAGGCTCTTATACCATGAAGAATAATGAAAACCTCCGTACTTATATTGTATTACACTGATAACTATTTCTAGAGTATAAGGGTACAAAGGAAATCTCAATATGAAACCCTAATGGGCCCAAACCCAACTATGTTAAAACTCTAATTTACATTCTCTAATAGTTACCATCCCATCAAGTTGAACAAAGCTAAAATCAATAAGAAATATGCAAGAAACAAGATGAGAAATCAAGAAACAAGATGAGAAATCAAGAAACATTTTACCACTATTGGATCATACACAACATGATGTAAAGAAGGAAAAAAGATAAGAAATCATCAAACTTTTTTAATCTGCGTGAGATTAAAAACGAGAAAGCAAGAACAATGCTTCAATTCTTCTCCGTTTGTTGATCAAATTAAAAAACAAGAATCGTTTGAGAATGGTGAGCAGGAACAAAGTTTCACAAATCCTACTCGCTGTCAGATTGAAAAAAAACGGGGATGACTATCTGGAAAAAACAAGAACAAGAATGTAATGGAATTATAACAGCGGAAGATTAACCGAGGATAACTATGAGTGGGGGTTAATTAGAGGGCATAATGGTCAATTTTCATGTAGTCAAGGAATTGAATGAAAAAAAAAAGGGGGAATGCAGGGAATGAAAATGAATGGATCGGATTACTTGTGTAATCGTTATTTCCTTATCCTCATCTCAAACAAACAAATTTTTAACAAAGGAATGGAATGGGGTATTTCGTTCCCTTCTCCATTCCTTCCTGACAAACACTAGCTACGTGTAGTTAGGGTTGTACATAAATTTGGCAGGTCGATACGTAAACTCGATTCATATTTATATTAAATTCATTTTATCATATATAAACCAAGTTTTGATGTAATTATCATCTGTCATCCTAATATCTACATTCTTAATGTTTTAGGTTATGATAACTCAAACTTGAAAAATTCTTATGTTAAAAATTATGATTTTTGACAGCTCGTGTAAGATTTAGACCTATTAATCTTCTAATTCGTTGACCCTTTTATAACTCACTATCCTTCTTATAACCCACCTTCTTACAAAAGACCTGTTAACACGCTAACCCATATAATTAAACGTGTGAATATACATGTTAATATTTTGAATCCTGACACGTATAAATAAATGAATCAGGTGTTTTTGACACGAATACATCAGGTTTGTGCTTTAAATGGTTTGTACTCAATAACATGTCATTTTCATTTATTACTCTTTTTTTCTTTAACATTGTGTTAATTTTAAAAACAAGAAAATAGTTTAATATATGAAACAAAAAATAGAGAAAAATTGTTGTCTTAAAATTTTTGTTCATGCATGTGGGAGGTAGTTGTGATGCTATGTAAAATGTGTTGGTACGTGTATTAGGTTATTTGAAGGTATATTTAAAATTAATTTCTTTTATGATTTATATTTGTATATATATTCTATTATTAAAAATTCAAAAAAGTAGTCAATCAAAACGAGTCGGCATAAACAAGCATTAACGAGTCAAAGTGAGCTTTATATATCTTAAACGAGTCAAACTCAAGTTCGAACCTAAATTTTTTAAACAAACCCAGCTTGATAAATATAAT
This sequence comes from Pulicaria dysenterica, assembly GCA_947179395.2. Taxonomy (NCBI): domain Eukaryota; kingdom Viridiplantae; phylum Streptophyta; class Magnoliopsida; order Asterales; family Asteraceae; genus Pulicaria; species Pulicaria dysenterica. The sequence goes on along the minus strand of OX359288.1, from coordinate 79,729,183 downwards.
AATGAGGCTCAGCTTGGTTTGTCTTGTTTACATCCCTAAATATAATCATATAAATATATACCTAACCGAGCATAGAATTTGAAAACAGAGTCTAAAAATAAATAAAAATAATACAGGCAACACATATTACAAAACTAAAAAAAATACATAAAAAATTCACCAATAACCAAATTAGAAGAAAAGATAATTAAAAAACAATTGATCGTATATAAGGAAAAATTATTTGTAACGTTAATATCACCTAACTAGATGATTTTACTCTCACTGACTATTTAAATTAAAGATAAATTAGTCATTTCAATACTTATTTAAGTTGCTTATCTTAACATTACGAATTATTTTTCATAACATATACAAAAGATTTCACAAAACACTTGAACATCTGCAATCAAATCATCAATTAATCAGATTTCAAAAAGCACAATTAATATCTATTTGAACCCCCTTTACTTGTAGGAGTACATCTTGAAACCTCTTTATTAGTGCATACATGGTCACACATTGATAAATGCATTCCTAATTTTGATATTGATAAAAATATGAACAAGTGATATTATTGTTTATCAAAATTATTCATATGTTCATATCCTATATTTTTTAAAATGTTAACAAACATTAAATTGATGATCAAGTGAAGAAACTATATAGTGCATACATGGTCACACATTGATAAATGCATTCCTAATTTTGATATTGATAAAAATATAAGCAAGTGATATTATTGTTTATCAAAATTATTTATATGTTCATATCCTATATTTTTTAAAATGTTAACAAACATTAAATTGATGATCAAGTGAAGAAACTATATATATACCGACCCCCTCCCTGTCGAACCAATAACCATAGACCATAGTTAACGTCAACCACCATCATTACCGTCTTGATTATCTCTATCTTTCTGCCTCTGACAAACACCACCATCATCACCACTGTCTATATCCTCTCTTTGCCCCCAACCACCAGCACACACCGCCTTCTGCAAGACCACGAGAAAACCAATTTACAGATAAAATTCGAAAGCTTACCATTTACTAATTAAAAAACTAGGTTACAGATCTGGCAAGGAAGTCAAAGCCGAGAGGGAAGGTTCGGATTCTGGAAATCATATTTGCGCCAAATCAAAAACCAAATGAACTCGAGAATCAAGACTCAGGGTCAACTTAATCGAGTTCAGATTAATCTGGTCGGGTTAATCGGGTATTTTGAAGAAAAAAAATTCGCCAAAAACCTTACACTATTAAGCTTCTGGTTGTTCGAGTGAATCAAGTTTCATATTTATAGATTTTGATTAATCGAGCTACAAATTGCATTGGTTTTTTCTTCTTAATGCGCCAACTAAGTAAACCATAGGTTTCATTTTAAGTCTTTCATTTTTCCAACAAATTTACATTCATAGGAGTGAACTTCCAAAAACAATAATAACTCATTAACTCTACTACTTAATAATTTACAGTCTCTTCAAAAACACTCAACCAAATGACGAATAGTAACCTGATTCTTATCTCCTTTATGCTTTATGGATGTTAGTAAGCTTGTAAGTAAGTATATGATTCTAGTTGCCTAATTTTGTTTGTTTAACTACAACAAAGGTAAATGCCTTTGTAACAATGTTCATTAGGTTGGTCTTAGTTAGGGGTGTTCACGAATCAAACAATTAATGAGTTGCTCGAGTTCGAGCCTAATGAATTTCTAGCTCGAACATAAATAACTCCTCAATTAATGAGTTGCTTGGCCTTAATGATTGGCACAACTTGTTTGAAAGCTTGCTTAACTTTCTTGAGCTATTCGAGCCTTACTAGTTAAACGAGCCGAATGAACATATAATAACTTATGTTTTAAAACTCGATATAAATACTAGTAACATTTTGAATTCAAGCTTATAGAGATACACAAAATTATATCGCAATATTACGTTCACTTAGGAAACTTACCAATAATCTCTAGGGACACCAGTGTCATTCAAGATATAAGGCCTTTGCTTTTCAAACTTTCAACGCTGTCCCTGATAATCTGCTCCATGGGGATGAATTGAAGACCCAAATCCATGAGCTTTTTAGATGCATTTTGCACTCTCATTAGCCCCGGTTGGGTGTCTTTCGGTAACCTATAGAAAAAGAGATAATGATGGTAATCCCAAGCGATTTACACCTCAAATTTGTTATTTTGAAAATGATCTCCTATAATGAAGAACAAGTAACCGCTATTACAGTTATAAGAAAAGGAAGCTGAGGAAATTGATCTACAGTACCTGGGGATGTTATACTCCGGGTACAGTTCAGCCACCATAGCTGCAAAATCACCATAATGGGAAACGGCTTCAACACACAAATGTCTTCCAGTTGCGGATTTGTTTTCATACACCAATATATGAGCTAAGGCCGCATCTTTAACATGAACAAAACCCATGATGTAATCCTCATATATATTCGTAGATCCTGCTCCAATACAAAACAAAGTTTCGTTAAACTCAAAGAAACAGAATAAGTCAACAGTTTGCTGAAATTCGACCCATGTATGTTCTCCAGTTACCTTGGATAAGGCCAAGCATCACCTGCATGCTTGCATTAAGTGTTGGGGGAAGAATAGGACCCATCACTGCTCCAGGGTTCACCACAACTACATCTACACCTTTCTCCTTAGCAAAATCCCATGCAGATTTCTCAGCCAGTGTTTTGGAGAGCGGATACCACAACTGACGACATGACAAAAAGATCACTCGAGTTACTATATTAGTCATTTATTTGAATTCAAAACGAGAAAAATATTATGTTGAAGGGGCATTCCAACCCACCATAAATTTTCTGGCTACATGATTAATCTTCTTTGCAACTTTTCAAAATTGGTAAACTTCAGTTAGATGATCATCAAGTCCAAATGAGAGCTTTTCGTTCGTCATCTGATCTTAAGTGTAATTATCTTGAATTCTTGAAAATAAGTGCAAAAGAAGGAAGCTCTGACCTCTTTTTGCTTGCAATATTCTTCATCAGTCCAGCTATCCTCACTCCTGGGGACATCAGTCGGCCAGTTAGGACTAGGTGCAATGGCTGCAGTAGATGAAGTGACAACCACACGCTTAACTCCCAGCTTTTTTGCTGCTGTGAGTACATTCTTCGTCCCCTTGACTGCAGGTGTCAATAGCTCTTTCTATCATTTATAAACCAAGACAAGTTAAAAGACGTATCATATTCCAATAATCGATCAGTTTAGTGTTAAAGAATAAGAGCAGTCTAATCAAATTAAAGAGTTCCATCAACAAGTTTGTTAACTGATTCACAAGCATAACAACCTGTATGTAATAGCGAGCCAATAAACATCTTCTGGCAGATTGTCTTTCGTGAGAGTGATCTCATATGGACCCATTTGAGGAAAGAGCGGTTTCCTCAATAATGTTTTGGAAATCTTCAATGCTTCCTCAGATTGTCACTACAATGTTTCATCTATGTTCAATGTTGCAGATTTGTCAAACTATGTTGGAGATTCTGATGATGGAGCAGATTGACGATGAGTCTTTTTCAAGCTGAGGGAAAATGATGCAGCGAGTACAAGTCGGGAAGATGACATGATGTCATCAGTAGTATACTCTCTACTTCTCTCTTGCTTTTCAGTTGTCTATTCTTCTTCTCTCTTCTGTCTTAACCTTTCTCTCACTAAAGAGTTGAATTACACATGTTTATTGGTCTAATTTTCTTTCATTTTCGTTATGTTTCTACTCGTATATGTACTAGTCTTTGTGTTAATTTCGGTGGCAACGCGGTGGGAGTGGTCGGAAAGTGGTTGCGACGATAGCGGGGAAGTGATGGGAACTGTTATTCTTAAACTTCATCTTATCTCGATTGCACAAAGGTATTCTCATACGCAGCGCGCATTGATGAATGTTATTCTTTACCTTCATCTTATCTCGATTGATTTAAACGCGAAAACAGAAGATTATTAGTGCTTGATTTCCTAACGAAGAAGCAGTAGGTTACCTCAGGATCTTGGATTTGATCTATGGTGTTAGGGGAAGCCAAGTGAAAGACACCGGATGCACCGGTGACGGCGGCGACAATGGAGTCAATATCGAGTAGATCGATTTGGAATAGGCGGAGACGTGATTCTGCACCTTCAAACGATTCTAGATGCTTAGTTTCCTTATCGTCCTCTACATTTGCAATTTGCAGAACACAAAATTATGAGTTAGCAGTGAAATTATCAGCAAATTAAACCACACATAACTTGGATCGCCATGAAACTAAAAGATAATAATATGCATGGAGAAGAAGTTAAAAGTAACTGAGATCTTTGACGGTGGCGTTAACAATGTAACCGCGATCGAGGAGAAGGCGGACGAGCCAAGAGCCGATATAACCACTTCCGCCGGTAACGCACACCACCTCTCCTCTTGATTCCGCCATTCTCTTCGTACTTCCTTGTCTTCTCTTCGATCGTTTCTCGGCTCTCTATCCAACTCCCTAGGTTCTGTGGTCTCAATTAAGTTATAAGTCAAACAGAGAGACAATGAGCGAACTATTTGTTTTTCACCAATATAATACCACGAATTAGCTTATTTGGTTTTTGGGTTATTCGGGTTGCTATTTGGTTTTTGGGTTATTCGGGTCGGATTATGTGGGTTTGAGACAATAAAATTTTACTCGAGGATCGACCCGAATAAGAATGGGATTATTCGGTTTTCAATCACAGTGAATTTAGGTTATTTTACTTTGTTAGTCGTGTTATTAACTTTATAATGAAGATTATTAAATTATATTATATAAATAATTTAACTATATGTGTTTTCATCTTATCTCATAATTTAAACCGGCAATACATGAATTATAATAGTAATAGTATGATACACTATTAATTTAACACATTCATATAAAACTTAATTGGTTGTATTCGCTATTTTTCCATTTTTACAAAACCAAGGTTGGCAGCAAAAATATTATTTTACAAAGTATTATATGATATAACTGTATAATTAGTTAAAATATATAATTATTTAGAAAAAACATAAAATTCTTATTCGGGTTAATCGGGTCACCCAAACTTCTTTTTCACTAACTGGGACACGACCCTGATAAGGCTACACTTAATCGGGTTAACCGAATTAGGCACCCGAAAACTGATTAACCCGACTGGATTAACCCGAATTTGATTCGGTTCGGTCGGGTCATTCGGTTTCATTTTTTTTCCGACACCCCTACCACGAATATGTATTTCAGTATAAATCTTAGAGATAGAAAAATAAAAGTACGAAGATATATCACTCCTCTTAAAGATAACAATTGTTTTCATTATAACTACTTAAAGCAAATTAAAAGAACTTATGGTTTTTTTTATTTTACTAAATCCTCCTATTATTAAGATATCAACAATCTAATCTGAATATAATAAATGAGAATCACTTGATCTCGTATGTTATTATATAATAAGTAAAAGGGTTAAAGCCATAAAATAACGGTCTACTTTTTCCATTTTTCCATTGTGGCACGTCATGTTTTTTTTTACACATTTGGCCAGTAAACTTATCAAAACCGGTTGATATGGCCATTTCGTGACCTGCAACCTTTTCAGCCCGTTTTTTACGATTTTTGGGTCGATTTTGGATCGTTTTGTGTATTTTTTGTAGAATCTTGTAATTTGTCATTATACCTTTCAAATGACACCAAATTCATGAATTTTCGTCAAGTATTGAGGGAGAATTTCGAGCTTAAAGTTTCGTTTTTTTGTGTTAATGGGTTCGAAAACAGGGCAGAAAAAAAGATGTGTTTTTAGCTTGATTCTTGATCATTTTACATAATTCTTTTTATAGATTGTCGTAGATAATCTTTTTACCTTTCAATGGACACTAAATTCATGAAAAACCATCAAGTGTAGGCCAAGTTATTGCTAATTAAAGTCGATAATGACCCTATTCGACACCCTTACGGTATTTCGATAAATTGACACATTTTAAACTCGTTTTTATTCGTTTTTTTGTACTACTTGATGCAAAACTCGATTAAATTTCCATAGACTCAAGAATTATTAATTTTCATCAAGTATAAATGAAGAATTTCGGGTTTAAAGTTTCGATTTTAAGGTGAAGAAGAAAAGGGGGAAAGGTGACCTGCTATAGCAGGTCAAAATAACCTAAATGGCCATATCAACCGGTTTTAATAAGTTTACTGGCCAAAAGTGTAAAAAAAAACATGACATGCCACAATGGGAAAATGTGAAAAGTAGACCGTTATTTTATGGCTTTAACCTTAAGTAAAAGTATAAAATAAAATATTTAATATGAAAGAAAATAAAATTTTCCATAAATTAATGGTAGTTATTTGATCTAGTAAACTTAAACCTTATATACTATATAGCTATGAATAATAGTAAAAAGGTGATATTTGCTTTCAATAATTGACAGTTATACCTAGTGTTTCTCAATCATAATTTTGCGTCAAAATAGTAATGCGAACTATGAAGGAGAGTTTAGAAGAAAACAATTTAGGCAATGCTCATAATTTCATGCATTTATCACAATTTATTCAAAAACAATAGGGTTTAGTTTCAAAAAGTGTATCGAACTTGTCACTTTTTGCTATTGTGTATACCCAATTTTCAAAACTACCATTTTATGTATCAAAGTTTATAAAACTACCAATTTATGTAATTGGTTACCTCTTCAACAGGTAGCCGGTCGTAATTTTTAATTTTTTTTAATTTTCCATGCCACATCACTATTAAGTTGCCACATCAGTAATATCTTAAAAAATTAAATAGAAAGAAACTGATGAAGAACACAAATCTGGGCTGTGCGTATAGATGAAGAACACTAATGAAGAACATATGAACAACACATATCAAATATGAAGAACAGATGAAGCCTTCGATGAAGGCACATGATTGATTAACTTGATCGATGAAAAAACAGATGAAATCACCAATGAAAACGAACAGATGAATCAAACACAGATCTAGGTTTGATAATTGAACACATGAATCGAACAAGAACACATCACAACCTCGTTTTCAACCTATCCATTCTACTAACAAGAAACCTTAAAAAACAAGAACCCTAAAATATCATATTTGGGTTTGATAATCAAACACATGAATCGAACAAGAACACTTCACAACCTCGTTTTCAACACATTAATTCTATTAACAAGAACCAAAAAAAAATAAGAACCCAAAAAAAAACAAGAACCCTAAAAAAACAAGAACCCTAAAATCTCAGATTTGGGGTTTCACAATCGGACACAGAAGACGAAACTTACTTGGATAATCAAAATTTTTGTGCCATAAAAAAGTCGAATGCAACCAACAGAGACGAATCTAATCGAACCATGAAGTTGGTGTTCTCCATGAAGTTGAAGCCGGCCGGAGCTGTGATGGTGGTGCAGTCGGTGGTGGCGGTGTTCGGGTTTAGAAAATCAGATCTAGAAACCCGTTCGATGGTGATGAAGATCGATGGTGGAAGCATCTGGGTTCAGATCTGGAAACCCCTTTGAATGTGGTGGTGGTGGAAGCATTTGGGTTCATAAAGATTGATGGTGATGAAGATCGATGGTGGTGGTGCTCGGAATCCAAAGAACAGATCTGAACAGATCGATGGCGGTGGTGCTAGTGCATATCGATGGTGGTGGTGTGGTGCCTTCATCTTCAAAGAACAGATCTGAAAGAAGACTTCATCGATGGTGACCTGGTGATGGAAATCGATGCCTTCATCTTCAACAGATTTAGGACATGGTGTGAAAGAAGCCTTCATCTTCAACAGATCTGAAAGAAGCCTTCATCGATGCCTTCATCTTCAACAGATCTGGAAGAAGCCTTATTATTATTAGAGAAAATTTCACTCATGGTCCCTGTGGTTTACCACTTATCACAACCTCAGTCCCTTAAGTTCGTTTATTACACTGGTAGTCCCTATGGTATGGACTTTGTTACACTGACGGTCCCTGGTCCAACTAAAAAGACCAAAATACCCTCATCCTCACATATGAAATAACCATAGTGCCCTTATGTTTATTCTTTTCTATTTTTTTAATCAAATTTTTTTTTTTAGCATTAATATAAAATATTTTAGTATTAATATAATTAGTTAATTTCCCAAGATAAAAACCCCATCCCCACGTTCCATTCTCAGTGCCTAACCACCGGCCACCGCTAGCTCGTCGCCACCACTGCCAGCTCGCCACCGCCCCCGCCAGCTCGCCGCCGCCACTGCCAGCTCGCCACGGCCACCGCCGCCACCCTTCCCCTTCTTTCTTCTCCACCACCGCTATCTTCTCTCCCCTTCTTTCTTCGCCGGAGAACAGCACCATCGTCACCCACCATCTTCTCTCCCCAAACAGACACCACCGCCGCATGGTCCGCCGAAGACAACCACCATCACCACCATCTTCGCACCCAAACATACACCACCGCCACATGGTCTGCAGCACCTAAACATCCACCACGGGCACCCACAGCCACCACCGACCTTGTACCTCCGCTGAAGACCTCAACCATCACCACCTTCTCTCCGTTCCCTTCTTCTCCACCGCCATTTGCAACCCCTTTCTCCCAACCCACGACTCACCACCGCCGCAGTGAAATTAGGGTTTTTTACACTTCTCTCTCTCTCTCTCTCTCCAAACATACCACTGCCATCCATCACTCCCATCCCCTTCGCCGGAGAATACACCCACCGCAGTAGCAGAACCACCACATACGGCTACCACCATCTAAATATAACCACTGTTTTAGGGTAACGATTTTGGATCTTTGGGTTTTGATTTGGTGTAATCAGATATGTTCTTGGTGTTCTGTTTTGTGTTCTTATTGATGGTGGTCGGTGGTGGCTGTGGGTGCCGGTTTTGGCGGTGGTCGGAGAGGGTCCAGACGGCGGCGTGGACGGTGGTCTTTGGGTTTCCGATTGAGGTGTCAATGGAGAGAGGCTGATTGTTATTATTTTAGTGTTTTAATTTTTTACTAATATTTATTAGTAATTAATGAATAAAAATTAAATAAATTAAGAAGAAAAGGGTATTTTGGTCTTTTCAAGTCCACTAGAGGTGACCAGGGACTACCAGTGTAACAAAATCCATACCATAGGGACTACCAGTGTAATAAACGAACTTAAGGGACTGAGGTTGTGATAAGTGGTAAACCACAGGGACCATGAGTGAAATTTTCTCTTATTATTATTATTATTATTATTATTATTATTATTATTATTATTATTATTATTATTATTATTATTATTATTATTATTATTATTATTATTATTATTTAATGTTAATACAGAAAAGTCACATCATCCATGACCATTGCCACATCATTTATGACCTTTGCCACATAAGCATTAACTTGCTATAACAAGTTACCATACACTAAACGGTAGTTTTAGAAACTTTGATACATCAAATGGTAGTTTTGAAAATTGGGTATACACAATAGCAAAAAGTGACAAGTTCGATACACTTTTTGAAACTAAACCCAAAATAATAATCACCAACATACATTAGTGGATCCAAAATTTTGAGAAATAGGGTCATGATTAATAACACAAAAGCAGTTAACTAAACGTTATAAAAGGCAAAGTACGATTTTCATCGACAAACATGTGATATCTACACTTGTTCTTTACGTTTTTTTTATGTTTTTGGGTTGCTCAATTACATCTTCATTCGTAACATTAACAAATACTTATTTTTCTACGGCACATATTATGCACAAGTTCAAAAAATTATCACCCAATCGATTACGCAAATAAGTCTTCACAATCTTCATAAGCATTTTTCAATTGCCGTGATTGCAAATGGCAGAATCTATGTTAGCTTTAATAGTCGATAAACTAAAGGATACGAGATATGTTTCCTTGTTTCTACCAAATCTCTAGAAAGATCCACAATACTATTCAATCTAGTTAATCTTTTATCTTTTTGCATATTGTGATAGTACAAGTCAAGTTCATGCTCAAGACTTATTTCTTCACATAGATAAAACCTACTCATATGGATAAAACCTACTCAACCTCCTTAACTTAGATTCATTAAATTTAGAAAATGAGTTGCACGCATTTCAGGCCGCCATATTTTCTAGTAATTCGATGCTTACCTCACTAAAAAGGTCACCAAATTCTTGAATTTGCATATCCAAAACCATGTTAAAACAATCATATTCTTAATAATGTCGATCGTTAATGTTGTTCCTTTGTCTTTGACTTCTTGAATAGCAAAATCATCCTCCATCTTTAACATTTCAATATTATGCTTTTCACGAAAAGTAGAGTTTTTCTCTAAATGTGCATCAAATCCAGTTTACCTAAACTCTTGCAATTTTTCTTTGGAATGCCCTTGACAATTTTATTCGTAAGCCCTAAATGTGCAATGTCACATGTAAATAAGATATAAATTCAAATGGTTTAAAATATTTAAGAAGACCAATTGCTTGATTTTGAAAAAAAGTATTAGTCACTTCCTCTTCAACATATTCAAGTATCTTAATAACAAACTGAAATAAATCAACCAACCACATAATTGTTTTGTAATGAGAACTCCATCATGTATCCCGTGCTCGTGTAAGAGAAAGTTCTTGGTTAAAACCACTTCTGGTCAAAATTCACGACTCTATCCTTTTCAACTTCTCTAAGAAGATTTTTCCTTTTGCATAAAGCACAAACCATGGTTATCAAAATCGAGATCTTGATCGAAGGATCGTAGGATCGTACGATCCTACCAACCGAAAACGTGCCGGATCGTATTTAGGATCGTAAATAGGTAGGATCGTAGTCAGGATCGTAAGATCGTACATGAGATCGTAGGATCGTAAGATCGTACATGAGATCGTAGGATCGTATACGATCCTACGATCCCACGATCCCACCTTTTTTTTGTTTTTTTACATTTCTTAATACGACTTTTAATTTACATGTTTATTTTTTATATTTCTTTATTATAACTTTTATTTTACTTTATTATTTTTTTAATTTTTAAGTGGTCAGTCTTGTGTTAAAAATAATTGTTTGAAGTTTTGTACTTTACATACGTCACAGTTTTTATTTTCTTTATTATAAGAAATAGAAGTTCACGAGAAGAAAATATTTTATAAAATAAAGAATTAATGTTGTGTATAGTGTGCTCTAGATTTCTTGATTGTGTTTAAGAGTCACCTATTAAATTTTATTATGATATGTAAATCAATAAATTATGGCGAATTTTCATCTACTCTCTTAATATTTATAATTTGGACGGTTTAATGTATGTAATTTTAAAATATAATGATTAATTCTCTCGTAAAAATGTTATATAATTGGTTTTTGATAAAAATTATAGCATATATAAAAACTAAAAAAAATCTAGTGACTTGTGGTAGGATCTTAAGATCCCGATCTCGATCTTACGATCCGATCTTGCAAAGACAAAAACGATCTTAGGTAAGATCCCGATCTTGATAACCTTGGCACAAACCATATTCATCATAATGGCTAACAAGTCAAAGAAGGTCACAACACTCGAGTATTTTCTTGCAACCACCACAACCACTATTGAAGTTCATGAGCAAAACAATGTATGTAATATGCCGAGTTATTTTCTTCTAAAACTTTTGCTTTTAAACCAATAAACTCGCCACACATATTACTTGATCCATCATAACCTTGACCTCGAAATCGGTTCATTATCAATTTGTGTTTATTAAAGAAAGCATCAATGGAAGATTTAGCAGATAAAGAAGATGAGTCCATCAAATGAATAAGACCCACTAATCGCTCTTTAAAGTCCATGTGTATCTACATATCTCAAAACAATAGCCATTTGTTCCTTTTCAGATATATCACTTGTCATGTCAACTAATAATGTAAAGACATCATCTCCAGAAATAAAAAAAGATCAAGTATTTCTTCTTCAAAACATCTAGCAACATCTTTTTGAATACATGGAGCCACCAAATGATTATTCTAGTTGCATTTCTTAAAGCAACCTTACGAACCACATCGTTCTGACTTATGGTGTAGTACATTAATTTCAAGAAGTTGCTCTTGTAAATAGAAGTTTCTTTGTCATGACGCCCACGAAATGATAAAGCATATATATCAATAATAATTGACAATCATCAATTGTATATAGAAGTTTCTTGGTCATGATGCCCACCATTGTCCATCCTACCATTATGGAGGTTGATGAAGGCAACTCCACCAATGTCAACCATGGTCTGCAACCGTGAGAATGGCAAAAATTGTGACCCATTGGTCGCGATCATGGTCGATCACGGTTGACCATGGGTCTGCGGCCGTGAGGCTAAAGTTTTGTCAAATATGCATCTTTTGTCCTACATTTGCAAAACTAAATATGCATCTTTTGTCCTACACTTGCAAAACTATATGCTTTTCGTATCTTTTTAACATATATATGTGTTTCTTAACATGATCTAAATATCCCTTATGTGCAATTAATAACAATTATTTTAACAATACATAAATGCTTGATGAATAAAACGGAATAGATGGAATATATGATATAAATTTCCCCTTTCATAAAATTAAAACACTTGCGCCAACCAAGTAAACAATAGGTTTCATTTTAAGTCTTTCATTTTTCCAACAATTTCACATGCTTAATAATTAAACTCCCAACCAAATGACGAATAGTAACCTGATTCGTATCTCCTTTATGCTTTATGGATGTTAGTAAGCTTGTAAGTAAGTTTATGATTCTAGTCGCCTAATTTTTGTAACGCCCCAAAGTTCGTAAGTTCCTATATATGAGTTCTTACTAATCAACGTGTTAAGTGTTATGTATACTTAGCAAGTTGCCTTTTTGTACCATGTGGTTTATATGTTCTCAAGTTTGATTGCTGATTTTGATTTTCAAGTGAAAGTTTGCATCTGAAATCGATTTAATAGTGATTCTATAGCAAGAGGTATGTGTTCTTATGGATTTAAAGTGAGTTTTAGGTCAAGAAATGGATTCATATGTTGAATACTTGAGTTTTGTGTTAGTCTTTGATTTAGATGTTGTATGATGATCCAAAAGGTTGTAGTATGTGTTAAAGACTGTTATTTGGTCAGAAATCGTGTTTTGGATCGCTGATAGAGGGTAAAACCTCGAAACACAGCTGTTGTTCGAACATAGCAGATGAGTCTGCTGTACCGACTGTTCCTACGGCCGCAGGGATTATTCCCTACGAGCGTAGGAAGGTGTCAAGAATTACTGATTGTTTTGTCTCCTACGGCCGTAGGTAAGGGTTCCTGCGGGCGTAGGACAGTGTTTTATGAGTTACTGTCTAAGGACGAAGGGAACTAGCCTACGGGCGTAGTGCATATAGCCTACAACCGTAGGAAGACTAGAAACACTACTACGGGCGTAGGGATGAACCCCTACGGCCGTAGGGAAGGCCAGGACCAGGTCAAGTTGTTTGTTGTTTAATGTTCAGTTTAAGTTGCCATAGAGCTCATAGAAGTTAATGTAGCACATGTTTATTGCTTGTAGGCAATAAGAGATTGACGCTTCTGTGAGAGGAGTATATTTCTTAACTGCTGCTAAGGTGAGTGTACTTACCTTTAATCAGATTAGTATACGTACGCGCACTAAGTGATTAGTATATCAATTGTATGTTTGATATTCGAAGTTAAAGGCTGTTGTTCAGAGGTTCAGTAGCGTTATGTTATAGTATTTGATATGATTAGTACGTATTTATCCACAAAGTGAATAGTATGATATATGTGTTGTGATATGTGATATGTTTGTGCACAAATATAGCAGGTACCTGGCTTAGAGAAGCCTTGTACAAAGAAAAGCGGATACTTAGTATCCAGGAAAGTGAAAGGGGGTATATTGAGATCCTTATACCCAAGTAAAGCGTCAGGGGCTTGGTTACGCGCGAGGTGTGATCATACTCCGGGACAAGTTAACAGTTTGACTGTTTTACAGGTCATAGCTAGGATGTGAGACATCCTGAGAAGAATTACTCATGATATATGTGTTTTTCCGTTTAGTAGTATACTCACTAAGCGAAAGCTTACGTTTTAGTATGTTGTGTTTGCATGTAATCAGTTTCCAGCAAGGGTAAGGCCTTAGTGCTTTGCAGAGTTGGATAGCTCCAAGTTTTTAAACAGAGTACTTTTAACACTACTTTTGTGAGACTGTTAGCACTAAAGTGTTGAAAGCTTGTTTTCCGCAAACCCTGTTCTTTTGAAAGTGCAAAATTTTAAGTAATAGAGTTTTAAAAGCTATTTTAGAAAAGTGGTGTTACAATTTCAGTGTTATAAAAATCGACCTTGGCAGCCGATTAATTGGTACTAAGTGGTCCGTAGAGTGAGAAATCACTTGATCGGTCAAAATAATCGGTCCTGGTCAAAATCGGTCTTGGCGGTCTCGGCGGTCAACGAAATTGTTTGACTTTTTAATAAAAAAAAATATATCTAGGGTTTTAAATCATAATCGTCGCTACCACATCCACAGCCCGATTGTTCTCTGCTTGGCATTGCTCCGTCTGGCGACTTCTTCTGGCAATCTTCCACCCCTGGCGAACCTTCCCTTACCACAGCCACAGCCCACGGGTTGTCTCTATTGTGGAGATGAAGAGTAGATGAAGAAGGTAGTATATGAACGAGGTGAATAAGAGTCGGATGAAGCTCAAATCATGGAAACTTGTGGGGATGAATAGTGGAAGAAAATATGGATTATTGAACTTATGGTTTTGTTTAAGTTCATTAAACTACTTATGAACTTATGGTTCAACTTTCAAGCTTGTTAAACATTTTAGTTTTTTATGTTTATCGACTTATTTTGTTAGAATATTGCTAATAATTATTTTTTAAAAATATATTTCTTTATAATTTATCGTTTCCCGAGAAACCGATGAATCGCCGCCAAGACCGATTAATCGCTTGGCGGTGGTCAACCGCCGACATACCGACGGCCGATTTTGCAACACTGCCTAATTTTGTTTGTTTAACTATAACAAAGGTAAGTAAGTGCCTTTGTAACAATGTTCATTAGGTTGGTCTTAGTTAGGGGTGTTCACGAATCGAGCGAGCTCAATGAATTTCTAGCTCAAACAAAAATAACTACTCAATTAGATTCATGCGCCGGGCTCTAAAATACTAATGATTGGCCCAGCTTGTTTGCAAGCTCGCTTAAATTTCTCTAGCTATTCAAGCCTTATTAGTTAAACGAGCCGAATGAACATATAAAGATTTTATGTATTAAAACTTGATATAAATACTAGTAGGATTTTGAATTCACGCTTATAGACATACACAAAGTTATATTAACACAAGATTACATTCACTTAGGAAACTAACCAATAATCTCTAAGGACACCAGTGTCATTCAAGATATAAGGCCTTTGCTTTTCAAACTTTCAACGCTGTCCCTGATAATCTGCTCCATGGGGATGAATTGAAGACCCAAATCCATGAGCTTTTTAGATGCATTTTGCACTCTCATTAGCCCCGGTTGGGTGTCTTTCGGTAACCTATAGAAAAAGAGATAATGATGGTAATCCCAAGCGATTTACACCTCAAATTTCACAGTTAGTAGTCAGATATTGATGCAGATTGAATACAATGCAAGAGGCGAATTATACATCGAATATACATTCAGGAGAATACTTTGTGTTCTCATGGCGCCATAAGGTGGAAGATTGTTTGTTCTACTATGATCAAATGATATGGTAATCCCGATTGCTTATCATTGCAATGGATGATTAATTTTCGGATTTTCAAACTCAATGGTAGATACTACTATATGTCTATAGCTAATAACTTCGGGAATTGTTGTTGATCATTCACGTAAGATGCCAATCATTTCTTGATGAAATGTTTCGATGTGCATTATGAAATTGATATGTGATATTAAACATAATCAATTGTAATAAATTCGGTTGCAGAGCCTAGTGTGTAGACCCTCCTCCTACTGTTTGAAGTCATTTCTTGTTTTTTAGGTAAATATTTCGTGAAATGATGAAGTACTTCTTACTGAAGTAAATTGCACCATGTAAAAAGCCTAATTTCACCTTTTATTATCTAAATAAATCCTACAGTGTATGATGAATTGGTTTCAAGTTCATTAAACTCAAGTTTCAGGTAATAACCTATTCATGTTGAGTTAATCTCGACATTTTGAAGTTTAATTAGTAGAAAACTATAGTCAAAATATATGTAATATGTACTACACACACACTCCACCACTGTGGTAACCCCCACCGGCTGCCGCCGCTGCCGCCTAGCAAACACTAACCAAAGAAACCATCAGCCTTAACCACCCACATATAACCCCCAATCTTGGCCAATAAATATGTACTCAAACTATTGTAATCGATAAATGTGTGATTACAGAAATCAAGAAGCGACTTTAATATAATCTTGTGTATTTCATATATGAACCTACAATTTAGACCACATTGTTAGAAGCTATATTTAAAGACAATGGAGTTTCAGATGCAAATTTGTTATTCTGGAAATGAACTCCTATGATGAAGAACAAGTAACCCCTATTACAGTTACAAGAAAGGGAAGCTGGGGAAATTGATCTACAGTACCTGGGGATCTTATACTCCGGGTACAGTTCTGCAACCATAGCTGCAAAATCACCATAATGGCAAACGGATTCAACACACAAATGTCTTCCAGTTGCGGATTTGTTTTCATACACCAATATATGAGCTAAGGCTACATCTTTAACATGAACAGAACCCATGTAAAAATCCTCATATATATTCGTAGATCCTGCTCCAATACAAAATAAAGTTTGCGTTAAATTCAAAGAATCAGAATAAATTAACAGTTTTGCTGAAATTGACCAGTGTGGCCGTGTATGTTCTCCAGTTACCTTGGATAAGGCCAAGTATCACCCGCATGCTTGCATTAAGTGTTGGGGGAAGAATAGGACCCATCACTGCTCCAGGGTTCACCACAACTACATCTACACCGTTCTCCTTGGCAAAATCCCATGCAGATTTCTCAGCCAGTGTTTTGGAGAGCGGATACCACAACTGACATGACAAAAACATCACTCGAGTTACTATATTAGTCATTTATTTGAATTCAAAACGAGAAAAATATTATGTTGAAGGGGCATTCCAACCCACCATAAATTTTCAGGCCACATGATTAATTTCTTTGCAACTTTTCAAAAATAATAAACTTCAGTTTGAACATGATCAAGTCCAAATGAGAGCTTTTTGTTCGTTATCTATTCTTGAAATAAGTGCAAAAGAAGGAACCTCTGACCTCTCTTTGCTTGCAATATTCTTCATCAGTCCAGCAATCCTCGCTCCTGGGGACATCAGCCGGCCAGTTAGGACTAGGTACAATGGCTGAAATAGATGAAGTGACAACCACGCGCTTAACTCCCAGCTTTTTTGCTGCTGTGAGTACATTCTTCGTCCCCTTGACTGCAGGTGTCAATAGCTCTTTCTATCAATTATAAACCAAGACAAGTTAGAAGACGTATTGTATTCCAATTATCGTTCAGTTTAGTGTTGAAGGATAAGAGCAGTATAATCAAATTAAAGAGCTCCGTCAACAAGTTCGCCAAAAAAAACAAATTATAAAATTAGGAGGAATTATAAAATAATTAAAGAGAGTATTTAGGTAATTTGCTATAAAAAGCTTTGTGTTAATTTCGGTGGCAACGCGGTGGGAGTGGTCGGAAAGTGGTTGCGACGATAGCGGGGAAGTGATGGGAACGGTTATTCTTAAACTTCATCTTATCTCGATTGCACAAAGGTTTTCTCATACGCAGCAATTGATGAATGCTATTCTTAACATCATCATATCTCAATTTAAACAGGAAGATAGAATATTATTATTGCTTGATTTCCTAACGAAGAAACACTATGTTACCTCAGGATCGTGGACTTGATCGATGGTGCAAGGGGAAGCCAAGTGAAAGACACCGGATGCACCGGCGACGGCGGCCACAATGGAGTCAATATCGAGTAGATCGATTTGGAAGAGGCGGAGACGTGATTCTGCACCTTCAAACGATTCTAGATGCTTAGTTTCCTTATCGTCCTCTACATTTGCAATTAGCAAACACAAAATTATCAGTTAGTAGTGAAATTACCAGCAAATTAAACCACACATAACTTGGATCGCCATGAAACTAAAAAGATAATAATATGCATGGAGAAGAAATTGAAGGTAACTGAGATCTTTGACGGTGGCGTTAACAATGTAGCCGCGATCGAGGAGAAGGCGGATGAGCCAAGAGCCGATAAATCCACTTCCGCCGGTAACGCACACCACCTCCCCTCTTGATTCCGCCATTCTGTACGTACTTCTTTATCTTCTCTTCGATCGTTTCTAGGCTCTCTACCTAACTTCCCAGGTCCTGTGGTGGTCTCAATATTACAAGGCTTTCGTTTCTTTTTCCTTTTTCTTTTTTTTAAAGAAATGTATACCTGGTAGTTATTTAGTCAAACAGAACAGTCTGCGCCATGTGCTGAAAAAAAATAAAAATTAATGCATTAGTTTCTTAAATAATAATGACAGTATAGTTTGCGCCATGTGCTAAAAAAAGTTAAATGCATTAGTTTCTTAAATAAGAAAAATGATTTATCCTCCTACTTTTTCCTCCTACTTCATCCTTCTACTCATCATAAGATAACATGTGGATTCCATTAATTCTCTTTCCTCACCTCCTCCATTGATTTTGACACTTGTTTTAATCTTATGAGTAAATGATAAGTAGGAATAAAAAGTAGGAGAATATATCAACTCTCCTTAAATAATAAAGGGCTTGTAGTCGTGAGTCCTATGAAAGATTAGGAGAAGACTTTATGAATGCGTGTTTGTCATTTAAAAAAAATTAATTTATTAAATTTATCTTAATTACCTATTGTTCTAAAAACTATTACTCTACTTTTTGTAACATAAACAAACCACATAATTTTTAATTGATTAAAACTTAATAGTATTGTAAAAACAAGCATCATCTAATATGTTTTCTTAAAAGAAGTATATCACTTAATAGTAACATAATAACAATTTGTTTAAAAAGTTTGTTAAAGAAGAGTTAAATTACCGTATATGTTAAATTGGATTTAGATTGAATTATTGTAAAAACTCTCTAAAATTTAAAGTAATAAAAAACAATTTACTATAAAATAATAAATCCAATTGTTTACTCGTTTACTCCCAACCAAATCCATCTAATCAACCCCTTTCCTTTTCCAACTCTAGTTGCTATACGCCTATACATGTGATGAGATGCACCCGTATCAAAGATCCAGGTATCAGCATGACTATCCGTGCATACAGTCAAAGCATCGCCTATGTCTTCATCTTCCTGAACCATATTACCATCTTCATTCCTCTTAGGACAGTCTCTCCTGATGTGACCAAACTTCTTACAGTAATAACACATTACCTTTCTCGTGGATTTTGTTTTCGAACGCGACTCCCCCAGTCCACCCATTCCACCTGTGTCCTTCCCCTACCCACGTATAAACCTGAACCGGACTCCCCCTCATTACAAGAAACCTTAAGCTTAAGTTCTTTAGACAACAAGGCATCCTTTACTTCAGCAACAGAAATTGTTGACCTACCATACATCATGGTATCAACAAAGTTCTCATACGAATGCGGTAGTGAACACATCAAAATCAGGGCAAGATCTTCATCATCAATTTTAACACCCACAGCCTTCAAATCAAGGGTAATACGATTAAAATTATCCAGATGATCTTTTACCTGGGTACCTACTGACATCCGGAGGGTATACAACCTCTGCTTCTGATAAAGCCTATTCGTGAGGGTACTTTTCTGATACTTCTCACACAGCTTCTCCCACAGACAAACTTCAAAGATGACATCTTCACAATCAACAAATACGCGAGCTGGTGAACAGAACCGTGGCTCTGATACCACTTGTTAGGATCGAGACACCTAATACAAGCGTTAGAATAATGCGGAAAACAGAAAATAAACGAACACGAGATATAACGTGGTTCGGTCCAAACACGACCTACATCCACGGGCAGGAACAGAGACTTCTTTATTATGACTCAAGAGATATTTCGATGTACATGTGACTTAACCCCTAGCCTTGATATTTATAAGCAACAAACTAGAATTCTAAACTAACTCAAATAACTCGTGATAAGCTTAAACAATTTGAATTATACACTCGGCCGTAGATAAACACTTGTCCAATTTTGAAATTTAAATCAAATCCCACGCCATGCTTTTATCTCCTCCACGTAGACATGATTTAATTCCAAAATTCCACTATGCCATGCAAATTAATTTAGAACAATCCAAACTTAATATCCATGCACGTACACGTCGTAATCCAAAATCAAAACCGTTTATCGCCGAGTAATCATTCTAGTCTCAAATACCGTTCCGCTAGTTAAGTCACAACCCAACAATCTCCCCCTTGACTTGAGTACCCTCCACCAGTCAACCGAGATCCGACGATCTCCCATGACCCGAGTCCTCAACCGTCAACCGTCATTACCAAGAAACCGTCTCTCATCTGCCAACCTCCCCGAAGGGACTACATCCTTGTCCGAGCCACGAAGTCCGACACAGCATCGCGCGACTTAACCGGAGACCAACTCCACCCGTGTCGTCTCGACTTCGTCAGGTCAATTTTCCGCTCCAAGTTCGGTACAGCCGTCGTTCCACCCGCAGAACTGCCCTCCAGAACGTAAATACCACGTCGCAGCCTGCCATGCATTATCACTCGAGCATCCTGAGAAACCTTCAGTCCATCCCCTTTACCGGAATATTCATATCCATTCCTCGCCAAAGTGAAGGGTTTTGAACCTGACCAAACCACCATATGACTCAAACTGGTCAATCCTGGGTTTGATTCCACTGGTTCAATCCTAAAAGTGGAACTGGATTGAACACAACCCTCTAAACCCCAAAAAGGGTTAGGATCTTTTAACTAATACATGATCCACATAGTTTCTTGCAAAACAATCCACAGATAAGGTTATACCTGATCAGACTTGGGATTGCTAAAGTAGTCCACCACTACTGCACCTCTGATTGAACTGGCTGCTAGACCGCTCCTGGATCACCAAGGCTTCAATCTTTCGAAGACCTCTTGTGTGTGTACCCTTTTCGTCGATCAACCAGAAACCGCAAACACTTTGGGTGTTTGTTTCGTGATCGTCGAAGTGAGAGAAGGACTGAGAGAGAGAGTGCGATCGAGAGAGAGATCGACGAGAGGAAGTGAGAGCCGAGATCGAGAGGGTGAGGGAGAGAGGTGGCTAGGGTTAATCCCTTGTTACATGTATCTAATCCTTAAGGCTTAAGGATATCATATAGGGATTAACTTGGACCTAAGCCCGTTTAATTAAAAGTCCAACTGTTTTTAATTAAACTTTCATCTCTTCTCATATTGACCCCCTGGACTTTACTAGTTAATTAAGTAACTATTAATTAACTTAGTCCATTAAATATTAAAAACTTAATATTTAATTCTCCTTAAATAATAAATAACTATTTATTATTTATTTCTTTCTAATAATTAATCCAAACTGGATAATTATTTATATCTCTCTTTTCAATAATTAATACTACTGATTAATTATTCGTTTATCTCTTTAATTAATCTAACTGATCAATTATCTCCTTTTTTTCTCTTTAATAATTAATCTAACTGATTAATTATTTCCACACAGATTTATGGTGTAATCCAACTGTTCTGAATTGGGTGTGTAGCAGTGTGACCCTTTAGTCTCTTATAACATTGGATACAATGTGCCCATTAATTATCTCTGCACATAATCTAACACAAAGTACCAAGAGAAATCAGATTCTTCCGAAGATCCGGGACATACCAGCAATTAAACCGCTTGACCGCTCCATCATGCAACTTTATCTGCACCGTACCACTACCTTTGACACTCAGAATCCCATCGTCCCCCAGCTTCACCTTACCGTTCCACTTCTTAAAGGAAGTAAACAGATCACGTGAGAACGCCATGTGATGAGATGCACTCGTATCAAAGATCCAGGTATCAGCAGGACTATCCGTGCATACAGTCAAAGCATCGCCTATGTCTTCATCTTCCTGAACCACATTACCATCTCCATTCCTCTTAGGACAGTCTCTCCTGATGTGACCAAACTACTTACAGTAATAACACATTACCTTTCTCGTGGATTTTGTTTTCGAACGCGACTCCCCTGGTCCACCCATTCCACCATGTGCCCTTCCCCTACCCACGTATAAACCTGAACCGGACTCCCCCTCATTACAAGAAACCTTAAGCTTAAGTTCCTTAGACAACAAGGCATCCTTTACTTCAGCAACAGAAATTGTTGACCTACCATACATCATGGTATCAACAAAGTTCTCATACGAATGCGGTAGTGAACACATCAAAATCAGGGCAAGATCTTCATCATCAATTTTAACACCCACAGCCTTCAAATCAAGGGTAATACGGTTAAAATTATCCAGATGATCTTTTACCTGGGTACCTACTGACATCCGGAGGGTATACAACCTCTGCTTCTGATAAAGCCTATTCGTGAGGGTACTTTTCTGATACTTCTCACACAGCTTCTCCCACAGACTTGCAGCCGTTGTTTCATCCACCACCTCCCTCAATACCTCATCAGCCAAACACAGCAAAATCGCCGTTGTTTCTCCTTCTAACGCCACCGCGCAACCCTGCTGAACCAGAAGAGCCTTCATCTTTACCTTCCACAATGTGAAATCGTTTGAACCATTGAATTTCTCCAAATCAAACTTCAAAGATGACATCTTCACAATCAACAAATACGCAAGCCCGGTGAACAGAACCGTGGCTCTGATACCACTTGTTAGGATCGAGACACCTAATACAAGCGTTAGAATAATGCGGAAAACAGAAAATAAACGAACACGAGATATAACGTGGTTCGGTCCAAACACGACCTACATCCACGGGCAGGAACAGAGACTTCTTTATTATGACTTCAGAGATATTTCGATGTACATGTGACTTAACCCCTAGCCTTGATATTTATAAGCAACAAACTAGAATTCTAAACTAACTCAAATAACTCGTGATAAGATTAAACAATTTGAATTATACACTCGGACGTAGATAAACACTTGTCCAATTTTGAAATTTAAATCAAATCCCACGCCATGCTTTTATCTCCTCCACGTAGACATGATTTAATTCCAAAATTCCACTATGCCATGCAAATTAATTTAGAACCATCCAAACTTAATATCCATGCACGTACACGTCGTAATCCAAAATCAAAACCGTTTATCGCCGAGTAATCATTCTAGTCTCAAATACCTTTCCGCTAGTCAAGTCACAACCCAACAACCACTAGCTCCACTATCACACTGTCACGGTGTCACCACCTCCTTCATTTGATTATGTTGATTTGCTGGTTACTTTCATTTCGTGTCTATGTACCATACCATCGTCTCCGTGTTTCTCCCGCTTTATTCAATCTTCAATCTGATCTCAATAGCGTGCATCTTCAACTCTGTTAATCTTACCTGCAAACTCAATAACTTGCATTAAATCATGCTCTTTCCCGTTTATATGAAGTTGGAGACAAACAAGATAGAAAAGAGAAAGGAGTTAATGTTTTCCCCAAAATGTGCCGAAGCTACATCTCACGATAAATTCATGGGAGTGATATATTATGAAATAAATGAATTTTTACCAAACCACCCCACAATTTATCATGATTAGATGGCAAGTTTATTTGTAAATTGATATATAAGAGAATATATATATATATAGGGGACGGTTCAAACGAGAACTGTTTTTCGTACGAGAACTGCGAGAACCAATCTTAGTCGTTGATTTGAAAAAATGGAATTTATGGATGTGGAGCGTGGGGGATCAAGTGTGGCATGATGCATGTGATGAATTCATGGGTGGGCAATGACATTGAAGAAGAGAGAATTGAACGGCTCAGATAGGTTCTCGTACGAAAAACAGTTCTCGTTTGAACTTTTACCTATATATATATATATATATATATATATATATATATGTGTGTGTGTGTGTGTGTGTGTTTTTTTTTTTGCAAGCGTGTGCGTACGGGGCAATCCCCCCTATGAAAACGTCAACAAGCGTCATACCACCCCAAAGGACACACACAAACCACATTTACCACCACTATGGGTGTTAATTGAGTAACCCGATCAGGTTTAGCGAATCTGAACAGATTCGTCGGGTTTTAAAAAAATAAACTTTTTCGAAGATCTTATCTTATTAAGCTTCAATTATTCGGGTCAATTGGGTTTGAAATTTATTATGGTAGGTTATCAGGTTATAAGGTACATTGGTATTCTCATCCTAATACCTACCAAGTGAACAATAGATCTCATTTTTTGAGTCTTCTCATAAAACCAAGTGGCCACGTAGCCCATAAAACACTTTAATTATGATGAATGATCATGAATCTAATGAATTTTTAGATGCACATAGTCTGATTTTTATAGTTCTCATAATAAAGCCGTCTCTCGGATAAACCTACTCACTTATATAAAACTAAAATATGATATTAGGCTGACATGTGTCAATCAGATATCAAAACTACAAGTAAAAAGGATAAAGGACATCACACGCCAAATAAAGACAAACCGATTACAAAGAAAGATATAATGACTATTATAATTTATATCATTTAATTGAATATTAAACCCTTAACTTTATTAAATATTAAATGATATTTTTGGTCTATGAGGTTTGTCTCAAAGTATAGGTCCATTTGTTTCTATTTTAACAAGTTTAGTCCTCCGACTTGGATCTATTGTATTTTTTGTCTCTCATATTTTTTGAATGGACAGAACTACCGTCGGCCTCCATCTTGTATTATTTCTTTTGACTTTAAATAATTTTAAATTAGAAACAATTTCTAAAATTGTTTAAAAAGTTACAAATAATAATAATACTCTCTTAAATAAATGTCCCCTCTTCCCAACTCTCTCTCTCTCCCTAACTTTTGAAACCATCGCCAACCACCGTTGGCGACCTACCAGCGACACCACTTAGCCAACGCCTCTGCCAACACCAATCTCCATTTTGATTGACAACCAACAACCATCCTCGATGGCACCTTCGGCTAATCTTCTTCTCTTTTGTTTTTATCTTTTGATGATCTTCTTTTGTTTTATTATTTTCTTTTTAGACTAGTACGTGGATTTGTAGGTCCATGTGGTAGGTGTGTTGGGAATATTTTTAAGTTGTTTGGTATAATTTTGGTTGTCGATTGGGTTTGATTATGGTAGTTGTGTGTAGATTGTGTTATCTATATGTAGATCTAGGTGGTAGGTGAATGTGCATATGCTGTGATGATTGTATGTTGTATGTGGGTGTGTTTGAGTTCGAGTGATAGTGTGATTTATGTTTGAACGTGCATGGGAGTAGGTATTTGTGTTAAAATGTTGAGTTTGAAAGTTTAAACGTGTGTGTTTTTTTAAAATCTGGCTTTAAAAGAGTTATAAAAGATGATGAGCAAAGAGTGTGGCCGAAAATGTCGGTAGCCAGAAAAGTGTCAGTGACCGGGAGAGAGGGAGGACGGTGGCCTCGTCATATCTATATCTGAGTAAGACAAGACCGCAGAGAGAGGGCGGTGACCGGAGTGAGATGAGGAGGAAAAGGACGAACAAAATTATAACTTAATATTAATAAGAAAAAAATCTAAGAAGAATGACACTCTAATCATTTCCATTTGTTCATGGACTAAAAGTGCAATGCATCCGGGTCGGAAAAATAAAACCACTATGTCCATATCCATGTCCTTATTTTAAATATTGATAGTCCGTCAAAAACCTATGTAATACACTCTTTATTGAATGGCAGCTATAATACTATCAGTACATCTTACTCTTATTTATGCTGAGCATTGCATATTTGTGTAGTACATACTCATACAACATGGAGACAAATATAGCTAAATGGAAGAACCTGCTGCCGATCATTCTTCAGACCGTGTTCACAGTTCATCTCTATAGATAGGATCATAGGAATGAATGACATATCGATCGATTTACCAGCAAACAATGTCGACAATGATCAAGTGTACAAAGAGAATGCAGTCGACAAAAACTCATCTAACTTTGAATATCTATAATTTATACCCCAGTGAACGAAAGAACCATTATGTCTTCTTTTCTTTTCTTTTTTTTCATTTTTCTTTCTTTTTTGTTGGAAAAGTAGGTCAAATAAATTATCCTGTTGCTTTTTGTTCCTTTGTCTCGGTGATTTTCAGATTTTCATTTTTCCCAGCCTCTTCTTTATCGAGTAAAGCTTGTGCTTTCATGGCTTGCATCATCTGCTTCATTGTCTTCTCCTCTTCTTGAAGCTGCATTTCGACTATCATTTCTGCCTGCTTATCAACTGGTTTGAAGTATTCGTTAATGGCAGCCTCCTGCAGTTAATCAACAGGCTACTATTAAAAAAAAGACAGACAATCTCATGAAACTGGTAACAAGAAAAGGAAAGCTAACATGGATGATAAAATTATAAGAAAAGAGGTTACAAGTATTTTCTCTGAAGTATCGTAGATGGATGCAATCATCAAGCATCGATAGCAATTTATATACAATTGATCTTTTGGATTTTTGTTTATAAAATCTTCGATTTTATTTAAAGAATTAACAAATACGCATATTGGAACAATGTTGAAAAGATTAATGGTCATATTGGTGATAAAAAAAAAGTGGGTTGTCTATATTGGAACATTGAGAAGAGTAAGTCGCTATTTTATAGCATTATCCCAAAACTAAATATTCCAACTTCATCCGTCACCTCCACTCGTCACAAATTCAGGTTTGGTTCACCGAAGTTTCTGATTTCTTCAACCATAAGGTCTTAAAATCAATAAATTACTTCCCCAACTTTCACTCCTTTCTTAGAATGGCAATATGAGAACGAAGGGGACATCTTGTTTTCATTCTACCAACCTGCTTCTAATTCCTTCATCATAAATAATTGTATCTTGGTATCTATCTATCCATATATTATATTATAAAAAAATAGGTAGGATGTGTAGATAAAATTAACAAGAAGTGTAACCCACCGTGTCCTCTAACTGTTTGTTAACAGCTTGCATCTCCTCCACCATTTGTCGCACCTCAGATATTATAAGCTGCTCAGGGATCTTTCTAATCTCTGCCTTCCTCCTTTCTGCCTACAGCAATAAACGGGTACAGACAAGCACAAAAAATAAGGATATAGTTGGCAAAGTAAACGACAGGTGAGTAAAACTGCATCCAATTTTAAAGCCAGTAAACAGCTGAAAGAATAATTCCTATGTTTGGGAACTTCCAATATGCTTCAACCAAGAATAATAAATAAAATTTTGGTCAGTGTCAACTGCAATATATTCGGTCATCCTGTTTCAAACAATCAAACCACTTATGGAAAAAATACAATATAATTGTCTCCAAGTTATTCTTTTTTATCTTATGCGAGGTTGATTGACTGCAAGACCAAACCATCAATTTCCTTTTGCTTTTTCTTGATGGTTCTAAGTTTGTGTGCATCTCATTTGAACCCTCTTGGTAGAAGATAGCTAGACTATTTTTCAGATGAAAGATTGTTGTCATTCTAGCCAAACATTTAAAAAAAGTGGAAATAAGGAATGGATTTCATTCCTAATAAACCTGCTTGGTTGATACTTGATAGTAAGCCAACATTCCCACACAATTCTATTTTCCCAACTTCACAAAGATTGAGGCCTTGAGGGTATATGCAGCAGCAAAAAGATAAAAAATGAGAAGACAAGTGAAGTTGCTTACCTCAGTGATACGTTTTTCAAGATTCAAGCGGTAAGATCTGATACGACGTTCTTCATATCCTGATAAAACCCTTACGTAGAACATCGCTTTCTTCCCAAACTCTATCAACTTTTTCATCGTTTTGCAATTGACACTTTAAGCTTATCAAATTGGCAACTACAAAACTGTAAACAAATTTCAGAAAATTATACAAAATTTGAAATAGTCATGGATTTTGACTGTTGAGGAAAAAAGATTTGACTCTTGAGGAAGAAAGAAACAGATAATTATATTTGTCGGATGGGGCTGATATTAAGTTATTAACCGACCAGGTTTATGTTCTCCCCTTTCATCTTTGTAAGAAATAGCTCTGGGTGAAATGGAGGCAAGGTGAATTTGGTTTATTTTGTTCTCCCCTATCTAGATAGAGCCACCAGTTTCAAGCCCAAGCTTGAACTTGATGAAGTACGCAATACTTACCAGCTCAGTTTTCCCCCCTTATAAGCTCGATTCGTTCTTTTAGCATACATGTAATTGTTATCAGTAACAGAACCCATTAAAATTACAGATTATACAAGAGGTATAGTGAAATTTCAACAATAAGTATATCACTTTTTAACATGAGATTGTTCTCGGTTGCCAGATCCTACTAAACTTGTATTTGTATGAAATTCACAATATTATGGCCATGATCATTCATTGATTGTTCTTCAGGAATAGAATCCATGAATCAGCATTTACAATAAAAAGGAGGCCAAATCGTCAAGAACAAATGGGTTTCATCATAATATCACAAATCGAAATCCACATTAGATAAAGAAGGTTTCATCTTCTCGACAGTCAAAATCGTCGGAATATGTTACGATAACCCTCAACAAGTAAAGTTTGTGGTTTAATTGTACAAAATCAAATCCGAACTAATAAATATAAAATCAAACAATCCTGGACCAGAGAAGAAGGGTACCTCAGATTGAAGACCAACAAGCGGGAACGGAGAACGATGAGTCGTTGCACACGGTCGAGGTCGAATTGATGATTCGCCGATTAAGGATCGGTAGTAAGATGAAGAAGAGACCGATTACAGAAAATATTACTCGGTTTCGAATTAAGTGGATGTGACTACAGTCGGTGAGAGCCCGGAAATTTTTTAGGGTTTCTGTGTTTATGTAAGAGGGAATTACATTCTAATTTGTATTTAGGACAGATGTTATAATAATACCACATTTCTTTCAAATTATCACTAGCATTATGCCCAAATCATACGGATGAGTATTAGTTTTTGTTTTGAAACATTATGTTAAAAAAATATAATAGTATAGGAACCATTTTTGTAATTAACTCTTTACATAATTATGAAATAGTTTTTGTTGAGTAAAATGTCTAGTTTCTTTTTTCTATCTCTTTTATTTACATAAATTCTTTTATTAATTTATAGAAAATATTATAATATATTTATGAAATAAGAAGAGAAATATAATATATTGAGAATTTGTATTGATGTAGTTGGAGAATTGTGTTGGTATGGAAAAGTGTGTTAGTGGATGAATATATATTTTGAAAGGATGAAAGTTAAGTGAAGTAGGGGAGAGAATGAAATGGTTAAAGATTAAGTTGGTGAAATTAATTTACATACAATAAAAGATCAAGATGTTATCTTAATTAAATTTTAAAAACTTTTTAAAAGTGAAGGAAATATACGGTTAAATGGTTTATATAGCAATGTATTGATATATTTGTGTGTGTGTGTGTGTGTATATATATATATATAAAATAGTTCAAACGAGAAAATTTTTTCATGTGAAAACTAATCTTAGCTATTGATTAATATAAATCAATAGCTAAGAATTTGTAATAGCTCATTAGTGATGTATTAACCAGTTTATTTTGAGAAAAATCAAACCTAAACAAGTTTCGTCAAAGGCTTATTTTGAAAGGAAAGAGGGCGGTGCGATGTGGTGGTCAGAAAGTTAATCGTCGGACCTTAACCGGCTAAGTAGATTTTTGATGAGGTGAAAAGAATTGGATTTTTGAATTTAAATGATTATTAAAACCAACGTTGAGAATAAAATATTAATTGGAAAAGAATTAAAGATTTAGATATTTCAAAATATAAATTTTGTTATAAATAATTATTGGTAAATTCAATTTAATTCTTTAATATTGGATAATTAATATCATGAGAAATATATATTAGATACGAGTTTTGTTTTTGAAGACTTAAGTCTCATTTGTTTCATTATTATGTGAAGGGATGTAATGAAATTAAAATCAAATTACATTGTATATTGCGTTTAGTAACATTATTTAGATTTTAGAAATGAATTAAATTTGTTAAAGATTTATATTTGTTTAGATAGTGAAATATCATTCGATAACTAATATGAATAGAATTGAAATCATTTCTATTTCTTTGTATTAGGCTAGGCGTTATGGTCACCCTTTTCCCTTTCCTTACCCACAGCCACATCAATGCCACATCAGCTTCCCTTCCCTTTCCCTTTCTTTACTCCCAACTAGTGTTGTACTGTAACACCACTTTTCTAAAATAGCTTTTAAAATTCGTTTACTACTGGTTAGCACTCTAAAACGTCAGAGTTTGCGGAAAACAAGCTTACATCACTTTAGTGCTAACAATTCCATAAAAAGTAGTGTTAAAAGTACTATTTTCGAAAGCTTGTAGTATTTGTTGGTGCATAAATGTAAATCCCTAGTTCTTATCAATCCAATACATACATGAAATATTAATTCAAATATGTTTTTGAATAATTGTTTGCATGTGTATATATTCTTAGTGATTCTATGTGATTATCTTAAGCTTACAAGTACTTAATCATGTGTTGATGTGTGTTTGGAAGTTTAAGTCTGTGTGAGAAATCACCACGTGCGAAGTCAGGCTCACTACGTGCGTAGTGGAGCTCACTACGCACGTAGTGAGTAGGTCGGTTTAAAACTAATTAATTATTATTAAAATAACCAGTACGTGCGTACTGGACTAGCTACGTGCGCAGTGAAGTTTATCACGTGCGTAGTGACTTTAATTACTCTATAAATACCGCTTAATCTCGCATTAGCGCGGGTAATCGACTAATCGACAGGTAATCAACCGGGAGCCTTCGTAATCGACCTTATAAGACCTTAAACCTTACTAAATCGCGACTTTAAGCCTCGTAAACGAATACTGTGTGTTTAATCCGAATCTAAGGGCATTCTTAAGCATCTCTGTGTGAGTACTGTGTGTTTGTTCTTCTACTCTTTCTGTGTGTGTTTCTGTGTGCCGGACACCTAAGTAGATCATAGTATCCTTAGGAGGTTTGGGAAATAGAATTCCGCGCTATTTCTCATCCTAGATCAGTCCTAGCATTAGGGTGTGTTAGTTTAGAACCCCCCCACGGTCCAACAGTATTTGTTGTTGCGATAAATCCATTTGTTGATATTGACTTGGTTGTTGATATTGACTCGGTTGTTATGGAAGCGGGTAGCCAATATCGGAGAGCGGAATATGTTGTTGTTGGCTAAGCATTCCGGTATATGTAAACCGTGGTGGAGTGAACATCGGCATTGATTGTTGTTGTGAAACAAGGAAAGGATCGATGGATCGTTGTGGTGTAGAACTTGTAACTTTCGATCGGTTACGTCCGGTTGACGGAGGTGTAGTGAAATTTTGGTTAGGGTCCATGATGTATGTTGTATAAAAAATAAAGATGAGTAAAAATATAAATTGTAGAAGAGAAAGTAGAAAAGAAAAGAGAATGATGAATTGTGGTGTAAAATGAATTGGAGAATAGAATATATATATAGGGTGTGGATTTAAATTAAAAAAAAGAAAAAGAAAATGCAAATAACGGCTATATTTTAAATGAAGGAGCCGTTGGAGGAGGGTGGGGGGTGGGGTGGGGTTGGGCTATATCTTTCGCGAGTAAAAGAACCCGGACCCTTCAACCCGCAGCCGAACCCCAAACCAAGGAAATGGTGTTCCTTTGGTACCCGTAAAAAACTTTCGGTACCCGCACGCTTTACCCGATAATACAACGCTTAGACTTACGATAAAATAAACGAAATCTTATAATAAATAATAAATTTACGAATAGAAGATTATTAATAACGAGGAGTATGAAACAAAACTAATTTATTACGAGGCATTAGTTTGAAAGCCACAACACCGTTCCTTTCATCATGATCTTGAAGAATGGTGAGGGATTTGAAGGAATGGATCTAAATGACTTCATCATCAAACTTAAAGAGCATGAACAAGAAGAGCAAAATCTAGACAGACTAAGCAGCTATGTGCAGAATCCATCGTTATACTGTTCTGGACCCATTGCTTCTCCAGCCACCTCATCCAATGCTCCGTTGCAGACAGCTTTTACTTCTAATGTCAGTTCTTCAAGCAAGTCTGTTTCTGAAACTCCAAGTGGACCACCTTATTCTGCTCCTTCAAGCAAAACGTCAATGCCTGCCTTAAACACTGAAAACTTCAAACATGGCAGCACTGAAGAAGTTAAGGAGCATATGGGGATGCTTAGTGCATTGGTCACTTCATACGATGATCTGCTCAAGGGAAATATTGGGAACGCCTATCTGACCCAGGAAGACTATGACCAAATTGACAATGATGAGATGGAACGTCAAGATATCTTATGGTCATATGCCAACCTGGTAAGGAGAGCCAAAGCCTTAGTGAAGAGAACGGGGATGCAGATTACAGCAACCAAAGATACGAAGCTCGGGTTTGACAAATCAGCTGTAACCTGCTACAATTGTGGTGAAAAGGGTCATTTTGCACGTGAATGTGAAAAGCCAAAGAACTCAGGACCCAAGTATCCCTTCAGAACCTCTCCGGGCAAAATGTCAAATACCACCACACCTAAGAAGGCTGAGTCACCTCATGAGGGATCATCCAAGGCAATGGTGGTAGTACAAAAGGATGAGGGGATTGACTGGTCAGTACACTTCCAAGATTCGGATGCGTTTGAAGTTGCTGAAACCAACCTGGCCAGTGTTCTAGATCTGAATGACGACTCTCAGTCTGAGGCAGACAGTGTCCACGAGGTCAATGATAAAGAGTCTGTACTGCCCACTGACGAGCAAAATGTGGCATCAACTTCTGAGCCAGCTGCCGAACCAACGCCAGTGCCTGTTCAACTTGAACCAGTAAATCAAAAGGCGTACATGACTGGACAAGCTGATGTCAAAGTAAATCCTACATCTGGTCTTCCCTGTGTGTCGTGTAATGATTATGTGAAGACCATAGTATCCTTGAAATCTCAAGTCACTGAGCTAACCTCTAAACTGCATGAAAACTCTATTATTAAGGGTAGAGAAAAGACTTTAAAAGATAAAATTGAAAGTCAAAACAAACAGATTAGAGAACTAGAGGTAGCTTTGCTAAACAAACAGGATGCTATTGTTTTCTACATTAATCAGATTGATACTCTAAAACGGGAACTTGCTAGCTCCAAGGTCGATTATGATACTTTAAATCAGAAATTAAAAAGTTACTCAACTTCATCATATTTGTTTGAACACATAATCGACCGAAGACCACAAGGTTCTGTTCAGGAGAAAGACACGAAGACCTATTCGAAATGTCCACCACCAGTCTTAAACCAACTGGTGCAATCTGATGTCTTCGCTGAAGCTGACCAACTTGCTCCCAAAGTTGATACACCTTCTGCTTCAACTTCAAAACCAAATTTAAAAATGAAGGAGAAAGTTGGTGAGCCTCAGAGAAAAGAGCCTAAACCAGAAGAAAAACCAGAACCAGGTATGCGAAAGCTTCTGGGCAGTTCTTCTGGTCAAGGTTCCTTAATGCAAAATGTTCAAGCTGCACTTCGAACCATTGAGAAGGAGGGTGCAAAGTCTCATGCAACCCGTCCTTATGAAGAAGTCAAAATCTTACCTAAACAAAGTGGTTTAGAAGTGCACCCCAAAGGTAAAGTTGAACCGAAGGAGCCACATACACCTGCCAAATCTTACTCTAACCGGGTTTGCTATGTGTGCAGGAGACCTGGTCACCTCAGTTATGAGTGTGATCAACAGCCTCAGAGCTCTAGGGGGAAAGTTAATTCATCTGAACCTGCTCAGAAAAATAAAATGTTTAATCAATCAAATCAGAAATCAACTGATCCCCCTCAGCTCAAAAGGACAACTGGGGAAACCTTGTGTAAACCCAAGAGTCCTGAGGTAAGTGTGAAAGGGAAGGAGCCTATACATAAAGTCATTAACACTTCCAGTGTTTATCATAAGACTCCTCCCCGTTCAGACTTGCGATGGACAACAAAATCTGAACCTAAACCATCCGGTAGTCCAGATACCAATGTAGACTCCAAAGCTACTGGTGTGTGGATTAATGTGCAAGTTGTTGGAGAAGATGGGAAACCCATGACCATTCGGGCTTGGGTTCCCAATGCTAACTAACCCTTTACTTGTTTGTGCAGGGTGCTCGCCGGTATAACACGTGGATTGTTGATAGTGGAGCATCCAGGCACATGACAGGCGATATGGGCCTTCTTTCAAACGTCAGAAAAATAAAAGGAGGATATGTCAGTTTCGCAGGTGATAAGGGATGTCACATCACAGCTCAAGGTTTCTTGTCTAATGGGAGAGTGAGCTTTGACAAAGTCAATTATGTCGAGCAGCTAGCAAACAATTTGCTGTCAGTTTCCCAAATTTGTGATAAAGAGTTTAAGGTGATGTTCGATGACAAACAATGCTATGTGCTAAAGAAGGAGTACCAAATTCCCGAAGACATGATATTAATGTCAACTCCAAGACAAAATGACCTTTATGTCTTGGATATGTCCAATGCTTCGGTGAAAGATGTAGAACACCAATGTTTTCTCACAAAGGCCACTGAGAAGGATTCAGTGTTATGGCATAAGAGGATGTGTCATTTAAGCCTGAGAAAGATGAATCACTTAGTGCATCATGAGCTGGTCACGGGAGTCAACTTGAAGAGTTTCCATCTGCCAGACAAGTGCGTATCATGTAAAATGGGGAAGCAGACGAAGAAGCCCCACAAGTTGAAGAAGTATCACTCCATCTCAATTCCACTTGAACTACTTCACATGGATTTATTTGGTCCTGTGCGGTACAAGAGCATTCATGGAGATAGATACTGTCTGGTAGTGACTGATGACTACTCGCGGTTTTCCTGGGCTTTCTTCTTGACAGAGAAGTCTGAAACATTCGAGACTTTAGAGGTCATGATCAACAAGTTAGAGACAATCTACAAGTTGAAAATCAGGAAGCTTCGCTCAGATAATGGAACCGAGTTCAAGAACCAGAAGATGGAAAAGCTGTGTAACGAAAAAGGTATCCAACATCAGTTCAGCGCCGCATACACTCCTCAAATGAATGGAGTGGCTAAGAGGAAGAATCGGACCTTCATAGAGGCAGCACGCACCATGCTTGCTGACTCTGCTTTGCCCGTAAGGTTTTGGAACGAAGCTATCGCAAATGCTTGTTACACACTTAACCGGGTCTTAGTGGTCAAACGATTACGAAAGACATGTTATGAGCTGTTGAATAACCGGAAACCAAATCTTAGCCATCTTGAACCGTTTGGCGCTCCGTGCACTATGCTAAAACGGGAAGTAGAGGGAAAGTTCAGTTCCAAGGTAGAAAAAGGGTTTTTCTTGGGATACAGCATTCCGAACAAGAGGGTATACAACTTAACGTCTAATTGTGTGGAAGAGTGGTTTGAAGTTGATGTGCAGAGACATTCTTCTCCTCCGACAAAAACTGGTGATGCCTGGCTGTTTGATTATGATAATCTATTTGACTCATTCAACCTGTCACCAGTCGCCTTAGAAGAAGATATTGCAATACAAATGTTATATGATCTTCACAACTCTTCTGACGGTGCCCCATCAAACCTGCCCTCGAGTACTGCTATACCTATTCTAAGTGATGCTGATTCTGATTCTGAAGATGAGCCACATACTCCACCAGAAAAGGGGTCGTAGGGTGAAAGTTCCTCCAATGATCAAACGTTAACATTTGAAGAGACACCCGTGGTTACCAATCTGGAAACTAATGTAGAGGCTCAGTTGCAGAAATCAAGTAGAGTTGATAGAAACCATCCTCCTGCACAAATTATTGGCGATCCGAATTCTCATGTTCAAACCAGGAGACAAGTGGCAACGCTATCAGGTTCTCAATCTTCAGAATCACCGGGATTAAAGCTGATGCAAGACTTCTTGGATCTGGGTGCAAATTTGGTTCAGTCTGTGGACTTCACACAATGTCTATGTTCGGGATTTCTCTCTCAGATTGAACCAAAGGATCATTTTGAAGCTCTCAAGGATGACTCTTGGATTAATGCTATGCAAGAAGAGTTGCTTCAATTTCAGAAATTAAATGTATGGCGCTTAGTGAACAAACCCAAGGGAGCTAAATCTTTTGGCTGCAGATGGGTTCTGAAGTGCAAAAGAGATTATCAGGGGGTGATTGTCAGGAACAAGGCAAGGCTCGTTGTTCAGGGGTTCAGACAAATTCCTGACATCGACTACACTGATGTGTTTGCTCCAGTCGCTCGGCTGGAAGCGATCCGCTTATTTCTCGCCTTTGCCTCGCACAAACGCTTTAAAGTCTATCAGATGGATGTTAAAAGTGCGTTCCTGTATGGCGAAATTCAAGAGACAGTCTATGTGAACCAACCTCCGGGGTTTGTCGATCCGATCCATCCCGACAAAGTGTTCTTGCTGAATAAAGCGTTATATGGTCTTCATCAGGCACCACGAGCATGGTATGAGACCCTCTCTCAATATCTGACTGATAATGGGTACCGGAGAGGAACCATCGACAAAACATTATTTATCAAAGGTGATGATAAAGACTTGATCTTGGTGCAAGTATATGTGGATGATATCATTTTCGGTTCTTCCAATCCGATTCTGTGTGAAGACTTTGCAAGGATTATGAAGGAAAAATTCGAAATGAGCTCAATGGGAGAGATGAAATTTTTTCTTGGACTTCAAGTGGAGCAGACCGAGGCCGGAATTTTCCTACATCAGTCTAAGTATGTTGCGGATATTCTTGCCCGATTTGAAATGTCTACTGAAAAGCCTGCTGCTACACCTCTTCCAGTCAATCACGGCATGTCTCCAGATACTGAGGGGGAGTTGGTGAATGAGTCTCTCTACCGTGCGATGATTGGATCTTTGATGTATCTCACTGCATCCAGACCAGACATCATGTTTGCTACGTGTCTGATGGCAAGATACCAATCCAAGCCAAATGTCAAGCACCTGATGATTGTCAAACGGATCTTTCGCTATCTGAAGGATGCTCCCAATCTTGGACTGTGGTACCCATGTGACGACAACTTTGTGTTGACGGCCTACAGTGATTCTGACTATGGAGGATGCAAGAAGGACCACAAGTCTACATCTGGAGGTTGCCAATTTCTTGGATCACGTCTTGTAACTTGGCAATGTAAGAAGCAGACTGCAGTTGCGCTCTCTACGTGTGAAGCTGAATACATTTCGGCGGCGAGCTGCTGTTCTCAGGTCATCTGGATTCAACAACAACTGCGGGATTACGGTTTGCAATTCTCTACTACTCCCATTTTTGTTGATAATACTGCTGCTATTGCAATTACTAAGAATCCAGTACAACATTCTAAGACCAAACACATTGGTATCAAATACCATTTTATACGGGACTGCTGGGAAAAGAAATTAATCGATGTAATGTCTATTCAAACCGAATTTCAAAAAGCAGACCTGTATACAAAGGCATTTGATAAACCCCGATTTCTATTCTTAGTGAATGAAAACGGGATGAAAACCAAGTGTGAGGTTGTCCCTGATGATTCGACTTAGTGTCCTTATTCGTATTTGTGACTGTGTGTCTATTTTCTGTGTGGTTATATCACGTTTGTCTTTCAGTTTATTTTCTGTGTGTCTTTGTGTTTCTATTTTCTTAGGTTTTTGTTTCTTTGGTATTTTAGGGGGAGATAGGTCAGAAAACTTAGAAAATACAAAAAAAAAATCAGAAAACTTAGAAAATAAAAAAAAATCAGAAAACTTAGAAAATACAAAAAAAATCAGAAAACTTAGAAAATACAAAAAAAAAAATCAGAAAACTTAGAAAATAAAAAAAAATCAGAAAACTTAGAAAATACAAAAAAAATCAGAAAACTTAGAAAATACAAAAAAATCAGAAAACTTAGAAAATACAAAAAAATCAGAAAACTCAAAAAAAAAAAATGAGAAGTTGATCCAACTCAAATGGAAAATGATGGTACACTGGCTTTCAATACAAAGTATGTCTAGTAAAATTAGGACTGAAGGCATGTACATATTCTTGAGAAAACTGTCTGAAAATCTAATTGAATCAGATAAGAAACAGATAGTGTGTAAGACATATAAGGAAAGTCTAGACTGATAAATGGTTATGAATGTGAAAATCAATCATAGATTTAAGCTATCGAGACATTCCAAGTCTATAAGTCAATAACAGTTGAGACTAACTTAGTTTGATGCACACACCTGTTACCATGCCAAATGTGCATAGATGACAATGAGCAACATGTAAAAGAGGGTGAAAAATTGACCCCAATCTGAGATGTCAAAAGAAATAGATACATTGATCTATCAATGTTGAATTGTCAAAGAGCATAAAATGCAGTGACAAAAGCTATATTGATATATTAGTGTTGCATTGTCAAAGAGCATAAAATGCAGTGACAAAGGCTCAGCAAGAAAAATGTCTAGAGAGGTGAAAAATTGACCTCCATGTCAAAGAGCATAAAATGCGTTGACAAAATCACAAAGCACATAAGCATGGTGGTTGGGTAATCAAGTTGTGTACCTACTGAGTGAATCAAAATACTGTGAGACTTTGAAAGAGATAGTCTTAACCGTGTATCCAGTCTAGATAATCTGAAAATGTTGAAACAAAATCTGTCATTATCTGAGGAAATTTAGGTTGACAGACAGAGTTTGAGAGAATATGTTTATGTCCAAGGTTCTGAAATAAATGACTACTAAGTATAGATGTGCTGGTACTGATTCCATCTTGGAACCTTCTCACAAAAAGATTTAATTTCAGTAATTTTATTCCTGCAATTTTCTTAGTATTTTAATTTCTGTTCTTTAGGTTTTAATTCGTTAATAGTTTACTTCTGCATTTTCCTTTTCCTTTTTATCCGAAAAATACAAAAAGATTTTTGGTGATTTCTTATTTCTGTTGGTATGTTTATTTTCTATATATATATAATTTCTTGTGTTTGCATGTGCTTAAATGTTTTTATTTGCATTGAAATTACTAACAGCTGTGTGCTGAGTACAGGATAATTGAGAAAAAGGCTAATTCTATGTGAAGAAGTGAACTCACACGAAGTGAATCAATCCGTGCGGAGTGAATGACCAGGCCGTGCGAAATGGATTAATGTGTGCGAAGTAAGATCGAACTCGCACGAGGTAAGCACCACTACGTGCGAAATGGTGAGTCACTTCGTATGGTCTTGTTGGATAACGTCATGCGAAGTGAATCCACTTCGCACGAAGTGGAACAGGGTATATATACTCGTCTCGTGCTTGTTATTCAGTACGCGTTCATATTCACTACAGTATACTTGTATTCTCTCTCGTTTGTGATTTTGATTCCTGTGAGAAAAGAGTTTTGCGATCCACGATTGTTGAACACCTTTGCTTTGTGAACATTTTGGTATATTTTTCATCTCAATCCAACGGTTAGATCTGGAGTTATAGTCGATTTTGTGTTCGAAAGTCAAATAACCTTTAAAACTGAGATTTGAGGTCTACACGTGTTAATTTGTTAGATTTAAGTGAAAAGGAACCTTAGTGGACTTAGTTAGATGACTTCTAGCCACTTAATCGAGACAAATACACTGAAAATCGAGGATTATGAGTCAAACACATCGTCAAACTGTTCTTCGTTGTTGATGATTGGCCGTGCGAAGTGAAGGCCATCTCGCACGAAGTGGGATTCACCTCGCACGTACTCAACAGTGGGGACGATGAAGCCGATGAGTTTCAGCCGCACGAAGTGAATTTCAATCCGTGCGTGCTGCGCCCATCACGTGCGAAGTGAATCGAATTTTAATTAAAATTAAAGTTTATTACCTCTAACCACTTCGCACGTAGGCTTTTCATCACGTGCGTGCTGGTGCTCAGTTCGCACGTGGTGGAATGTCAGTTCTGATATGAACAATTTTTTTTAACCTGCAGATTTTAACTGTGTGTTATGATCAGTGGATAATTTTTTCTAACGTGCAAAATGTTTATTCTGCAGAATTTACGAAAATGGAATCTATTCAAATTGGTAGCTCATCTGCACAACGTCCCGCTGAGACTGCATCTGGCAGTGGGAGTCAAACCAAGGCTGAGCTGAAAGCGGGAGACATGCATAACATCAGGGCCTGCCTGACAAAAAGCAAGTTAACCAGGGACTGTGATGAGATGATCGATTTTCTAATGAGATCAAGGATCTACACCGCCATCACAAAAGCTTGCACGGCATACGCTTCTCACCAGCAAGAATTCTGGAACACCGCTGTGTATGATGAATCCCTGGGTGGGATTAAAGGGGAGGTGCAGAACCAACCCGTGCTTGTATCAGAAGGAGTACTGAATGAGTTGCTAGAGCTAGGGGATGACCTGGCCGACCCAACTGCTCTGAATAGTTGCAGAGTAAAAGGGTGTTTGCTAAGATGTGGGTATACGGGGGAAATTCGCAATGAATCCGTTTACAAAACCAAGTTGTGCCCCCCGTATCGGTACCTGATGCACGTCATTTCTCATTGCTTGGGGCCGCGCAGAACAGGACATGATCAGCTCAACCAAACATTTTCTCATCTTTTTGTGGCCCTGGTACTAAACGTAAAGTTCAACATCTCAAGGGCCATCTTAAATTGCTTAAAGGAGAACTTGGCTAAGAAGGACGGGAGGTTCCTAATGTATCCCCGATTCCTTCAGATTGTTTTTGATGCCCAAGTTGAAAGCTTGATAAAGGAGGACGGGGACAGAATCAAGCTGAAACATATGAACGAGCAAACCGTGCGACAGATGAGCCGGTATATTGGCACCTCCATCCCTCAGAAAAGACGTTTAATCTGCCATCTGGGCAACCCAGAATACAAAGCTCCAGAAAGGAAACACCTCTGGAGGAACGAGGGCTCCACATCCCAGGTGGAAAACATCGAGATAATTTCGGATGATGAGGAGTCTGAAGTTCAGAGTGCGGAGGTCCGTGATCCCACTGGGTGAGAGGCTATCCCTGGGAGCTTAGATGACATTAACGTTGATGATTTCTTTGAAAAAGATGATGAGGAGGCAAGTCGCAAA
The DNA here is from genome assembly GCA_947179395.2 of Pulicaria dysenterica. Taxonomy (NCBI): domain Eukaryota; kingdom Viridiplantae; phylum Streptophyta; class Magnoliopsida; order Asterales; family Asteraceae; genus Pulicaria; species Pulicaria dysenterica. The sequence goes on along the minus strand of OX359288.1, from coordinate 79,688,205 downwards.
AGGAAAGAAAAGGGGGTGGTTGATGAGCCAGAGAAGAAAAAGAAGAAGGTCTACAAGTTTAAGCCGCTAGTGGCTTCGTCTGAACTAATTGTCCAACCATCCTCCGCCACAGCTGCTCCAGTCATTACTCCTGCTCCAGGTGCTGAAGGATCATCTCAGACCAGGTCCCAGCAGCCTTCCCTAACCATGGAAGCAAATCTAAACAGACTTCAAGGCTACATGCTGGAGATGATCAAAGATGAAAGTAAAAGAAAGCTGGAGCTGGCAGAAGTAAAGCAGAAACTGATCGAGAAAGATGCTCAAATAGATAATCTGCTGAAAAGGGATGCTCAGATGGAGGACTTGTTGAAAAGAGATGCTGAGAGGATTGAAAGCTTAGAGAAGAGTAATGAGGAAAGAGAGTTGATAATCAGCGAGCTTGTCAAGAAAAACGAGACGATGAAACAGATTCTGCTTGAATATACTTCTGAGTTCAAAAGGCTGAAAGATCATGTTGAAAAACAGGATGAGGAGGTTTTCAGATTGAAAGAAGCCGCTGAATCTGAACAGGCTGGTACTTATTCTGGTGATGAGCAAGGTTGATTATAGTTTGTGTGACTTTGTAACTATTTTTTCTATTGATGTATTCTGTGTGACGATGAATCTTTTGTAATGAAATATTTATTCCGTCTATGTGAAATGAAATGTTTAATCGTAACTTACACATGTTTATGGTTTCTTATTTTTGTGTGAAGATCCGTTAATCGTTCAGCCATTGAAAGCTGATATTCCTCAATCGTCTCGTCTGCTGAGTGTTCAAGGGCGAATTGTTCCACAAAATGAGTATGATGCAGAGGAAGGAGAAATACTTCCATTCCTGACAAAAGAACAAATTGCCGAACTTCTACAGATTCCTGTCGAAGATGTTATTTTAGAAGAGGTGGATGAAAGCTTTGTGCAACCATCTCAAGCTGAACAGGAACCTGTATTTGACACTGATGAGATTAAGATTGAGGATGAAACCAATCAACACTATCCTGGTCAACAAAAAGACGACAACTTGCCTGACCTTGCTGATTTTTTTCAAAACTGCTAATGCTGAGGAAATCAACAAAAGAGCTGAAGTTAGAGAACAAGAAAATGTTGATTTTGACTTAGAAAAATATCTTGGTGATAGAAAATCTAAGCAAGATGAAAGAGAAGCTAGACGAAAGAAGTATCAACGATTTCTGGAACGTCAGGCAGGGAAAGAAAAGAAGTCTGAAAGCTCACCAGAGTATACCAAGTTTTATCAAACTCTGGGCAAAAAGACGGATGGTGAAATTGTTGGTTGGTGCTATATGCCGGAATTTAATGTTTATGCAGTTAAAAGGGAACGAGGAGTTGAGTATTTTCAAAGGGCAAATGATATCCAGACTCTGCCGTTCTATGATATTCGACAACTTGCTCGTCTGCCCCTCTTAGACTGTGACGATCACAGCATGGCGAAATGGTTTGAGACACTGGTGAAGCGTGAGGCTCGATTTGGATGGAAAAACTTAAAGCCTTATGTGCCAGGTGTCAAGAGCCATCCAACCAGGATTGATCCACTGACAGGGAGGAGATTCAAGATACTCAACTGTAAAGCTCCCCGTTGTATGAAAAAGTTGCCATTAAGGACCATGCCGACTGGGTGGAACGCTAGGTTCAAGTGGTGGTACTTCAACGAGAAGACAACGGAGGCAGTGATTGTTTTAGACGACAACCTGTCAGGTGGAGAAACTGTAAAGGTATTCGATCCTATGTGGATCAGAAATTTTGGTAAAGACGACATCACTATTCTGTACTACAACCCAATTCTGTACAAGCATCAATATATGGAGTTAGCGTTGCAGTTTCAGAAAGTCGTTAGAATTTGTTTTGCATTTGACATCTATGCTGGATCTGAAGAAGTAAAGTCTACAACTGTGTGATAGCTAGATTGTCAGTTTTGTTTACTTTGTGTAAATTTTGCTTAGTGCAATGGTTATTGATAGAACTAGGTCTTAGGGGGAGTTTGTTGGTGCATAAATGTAAATCCCTAGTTCTTATCAATCCAATACATACATGAAATATTAATTCAAATATGTTTTTGAATAATTGTTTGCATGTGTATATATTCTTAGTGATTCTATGTGATTATCTTAAGCTTACAAGTACTTAATCATGTGTTGATGTGTGTTTGGAAGTTTAAGTCTGTGTGAGAAATCACCACGTGCGAAGTCAGGCTCACTACGTGCGTAGTGGAGCTCACTACGCACGTAGTGAGTAGGTCGGTTTAAAACTAATTAATTATTATTAAAATAACCAGTACGTGCGTACTGGACTAGCTACGTGCGCAGTGAAGTTCATCACGTGCGTAGTGACTTTAATTACTCTATAAATACCGCTTAATCTCGCATTAGCGCGGGTAATCGACTAATCGACAGGTAATCAACCGGGAGCCTTCGTAATCGACCTTATAAGACCTTAAACCTTACTAAATCGCGACTTTAAGCCTCGTAAACGAATACTGTGTGTTTAATCCGAATCTAAGGGCATTCTTAAGCATCTCTGTGTGAGTACTGTGTGTTTGTTCTTCTACTCTTTCTGTGTGTGTTTCTGTGTGCCGGACACCTAAGTAGATCATAGTATCCTTAGGAGGTTTGGGAAATAGAATTCCGCGCTATTTTTCATCCTAGATCAGTCCTAGCATTAGGGTGTGTTAGTTTAGAACCCCCCCACGGTCCAACAGTATTTGTTGTTGCGATAAATCCATTTGTTGATATTGACTTGGTTGTTGATATTGACTCGGTTGTTATGGAAGCGGGTAGCCAATATCGGAGAGCGGAATATGTTGTTGTTGGCTAAGCATTCCGGTATATGTAAACCGTGGTGGAGTGAACATCGGCATTGATTGTTGTTGTGAAACAAGGAAAGGATCGATGGATCGTTGTGGTGTAGAACTTGTAACTTTCGATCGGTTACGTCCGGTTGACGGAGGTGTAGTGAAATTTTGGTTAGGGTCCATGATGTATGTTGTATAAAAAATAAAGATGAGTAAAAATATAAATTGTAGAAGAGAAAGTAGAAAAGAAAAGAGAATGATGAATTGTGGTGTAAAATGAATTGGAGAATAGAATATATATATAGGGTGTGGATTTAAATTAAAAAAAAGAAAAAGAAAATGCAAATAACGGCTATATTTTAAATGAAGGAGCCGTTGGAGGAGGGTGGGGGGTGGGGTGGGGTTGGGCTATATCTTTCGCGAGTAAAAGAACCCGGACCCTTCAACCCGCAGCCGAACCCCAAACCAAGGAAATGGTGTTCCTTTGGTACCCGTAAAAAACTTTCGGTACCCGCACGCTTTACCCGATAATACAACGCTTAGACTTACGATAAAATAAACGAAATCTTATAATAAATAATAAATTTACGAATAGAAGATTATTAATAACGAGGAGTATGAAACAAAACTAATTTATTACGAGGCATTAGTTTGAAAGCCACAACACCGTTCCTTCACTCGTTCACAACCAGTCCAACAATTCTGTCACACAAATCACAAGCTACCATGGGTTTACAGCCACAGTCGTTAATGGCGGTCACATTGATAGCCATTACGATATACTGCACGTCTAGGGTTCAATCGATCGGAATAAACTGGGGCACCACCGCCTCCCACCCTCTGCCGCCGTCAAAGGTGGTTGAGCTATTAAAGCTCAACAAACTCACCAAGGTTAAACTCTTCGACTCTAACCCCCAAGTCCTGGAAGCTCTCTCCGGCTCCAACATTGACGTCACCGTCGGCATTCCTAATTCCATGCTTCGTACCTTAAACTCTTCCGTCAAGGCCGCCGAGAGTTGGGTACACGATAACCTTACTCGCTATCTCTCCAGTCATACCCGTATAGAGTATGTTACACTTCACCCCCCTCTTCACACACACAATTAGTGTGTTTTTGTTATTAAAATAATCAATAACGTCATTTGTCTTCAATTAGGGCAGTCAATGTGTCTATTAAACATATGCGATAGGTTATACATGAGTTCTAATTGAAGTTCAGAGTTCATCTAGAAGAAAATTAATGATATTTAGTGAGAATTAATGCTAAATTAAAGTGTTAAGAGTGATATGCATTAAAGGTGATTGCCTTCTATCTCAGTTTTGAATTAAGAATTGCATAAATGACTTTTTGGGGGTGCCCATGGAAGGGTAAGGACACGGTCAGTCGGTCACTGGATACCCTAGTTAGGCCATGTACATTTGAGTCGAAGACTCGCTCTCTTCGGTAACCTGAACAGGGAGTGTGTGATAAGGTTCCTGCTTTTCTTTCCATAATTGGTAATCCTGATTTTCAAACTATTTAGGGTCAAATAATGATTTCTGGAGAAGATGGCAAGGAGTTATTGTGAGAAAAACTGATTATTGCGAATTTTTGATAAATGTGAACTTCCTTTAAATTTAGGTATTCGAGAGTATCTAGTATAGGATTATTCTTATCATTCTGTGATCCCCTTGACCTGTTTTCCATTGTTGATTCAGGTCTATTGGACTAATCCAATATCATAACTAGTTAATTGCATAAGTAAGTCCTTTATCATCAACTAGATACTACGATCAGGAATTTGCTTGGGAAGATTTTAAGGGGTTAAATGATGGCCATGTATGGATGAGCAGTTTCTTTCTTTTTGTTTGCATGAAGTTTAGTTCTTGCTAGAGGTCTATACACCATTTTATGCTTTGAATTTGAGGCTAATGGCAATGATCATTCGAAAGTGTATTAGCTAATGGAAGGATGTGCAAAGATGTATGGAATAACATGATACATGCAACTTACCTTTTCATAAAACTCTGGTTTCTTCATTTTAAATGTTTAATTGATTTCCATTTGCTCAGAGATATGGTGGCGGACCTAGGATCTTCAACCCCACAACAAATGTTTAACTTGTGATGGGAAATGGAATTTCGGGTGGGTTATGTAACAGATTAAACAAATAATATTCTAGACGTGTCTAAACGGGTTGCATCGGGCTGTCTTGGTACACCTTTGCAGGTACATTGTTGTTGGAGATGAGCCATTTCTCCAAAGCTATGGTTCACAGTTCTATCCTTTTGTGGTTGGAGCAGCCATTAATATTGAAGCAGCATTGATCCGAGCTAAGATTTCAAACAAGGTTAAGATTGTAATTCCAAGTAGCTTTGATGCATTCCAGTCAGAATCTGGTCTTCCCTCAAAAGGACACTTTCGACCCGATATTAACAAAACCATGGCTGAAGCACTCAACTTTCTTACCAAAACTCGATCACCTTTCTTTGTTAACATATCCCCTTTTTTAAGTTACTATCAAAACAAGAACATTTCTCTTGATTTTGCCTTATTCAAAGAAACTGCACGCCCTCATAATGACTCCCATAGATCATATAAAAACAGCCTCGAGTTAAGCTATGATACACTTATTACCGCCTTAACAGTTGCAGGATTCCCACAGATTGATGTTGTGATTAGCCAGATCGGTTGGCCTACAGATGGAGCTCCAAATGCTACTGTTTCAAATGCAGAGACATTCACAAAGGGTCTTTTAGACTTTATTCGGACCAAAAAAGGGACCCCACTTAGGCCTCAAGCTATGCCACTAGAAGTTTATATTCACACCCTTTTAGATGAAGATCAAAGAAGCATAACTGCTGGAAATTTTGAAAGGCATTGGGGTCTGTTCACATTTGATGGTCAACTCAAGTACCAGGTTGACTTTAGTCAAGGCATGAAAAAGCTTGTGAATGCGCAGAGTGTGGAGTATCTTGCTTCAAGATGGTGTGTGGTAAATAATAATATAAATATGTCGAATGCAACTGCACGTGCAATGGAGGCTTGCATGAATGCTGACTGTACTGCACTTTCACCTGGTAGTACTTGTTTTAACCTTAGTTGGCCTGGAAATATATCATATGCGTTTAATAGCTATTACCAACAGCATGATCAAAGGGCTGAGAGTTGTGATTTTGGGGGGTTGGGAATGATCACCACCGTTGATCCATCAGTTGGTAGCTGCAGGTTTAATGTAGAACTAAAAGCTTCTTTCTCAATTCCGTTTCGCAGGTCAAACTTTTGCTGTCCATTGATCTCACTTCTTTTAACTGTTATGTTTTTGTTACATAGGCTGTAAAGGTAATAGTGTTTGTAGTAGTGGATTAGGCTCGTTGTTTTTTTTTTAAATATAATTGTATGATGTAGTAATTGGAAAATTTCCCACGAATCTAAGCTTCTTCTCTATATATTTTTCAGGAGTTTCCTGCTGATACTTCATATTATGTTACACCTCAAAATAACAATACTACAACTAAATCCCACGGTTTATCAAATTTATTAGAAGCCGCCGCCGGCGAGGTAAGTAGGTAGTAACTAGTAAGTATCGGGTCACGTCAATTTAATCTAGAAAATTTTGGTATCATTTTAATCATAATGCTAGTCAAAATTTTTGATGATACCAGTGAAAGTGAAATTATTTTATTGCTAAAATGTAAATCAAATTGTTAATTAGTGACTCTTAAATTTTGAAACATCGTTAATTTGTTAGGTTTTGATTAAGACTTTAAAATTTTATGTTAAAGTTGATTTATTTGGCTTAAAATTTATTTTTTTATTTGCAGAAAGTTGATTTTTTTTCCAGACCCAGACTAGTTTGAATCCAAATGATTATTTTGTGTTAACATTTATAAATGGGTTTGGGAAGTATGTATTCGACCACAGGTTTTCGATTGGGAGGTATATATGGGAAGAATTTATTAATTGGTAAATACTCTATATCACTATATGGGGATCATAATCATATTCAATAGAAGCAATGATACGTCTGTTTTGGCCTCCCCTAAAAGTCTTGCATTTTATCTGGCAAGCCATGATCAAGAAATTACCAACAAAGGAATACATCTTTAGCATTCGTATATGTAAGTTTGTGAGGCTCTAGCTCAAAACCAATTAGCTATGAGTGAAGTAGCTTAGTACTGTTACTAAGCACACTAAAAAAGTATTGTCGTCCGATTTAGGACATTACTCAACACATCCCCTCACGTATGACAGTTTTTTCGCACCTAACACGTGGATACTTATGGGTTACGTGGAGTCTGTATGGCCTTTGACCAACCACGGACAAACCTTGCTCTGATACCATGTAAGTTTGTGTGGTTTCAACTCAAAATCAATTGGCTATTAGTAAAGTAGCTCATGATCCTTATTAAGCACATTACAAAGTTACTTTTCATCTCACTACAAAAAAAAGGCTTTTTGCGGCGACATATGTCGCCGCTAATTTAGGAGGGAAAAAAGTCCGCCTTTGTTTTCGTGGGAAATAAAATAATTAAAAATATCTTAAACCTTTTTGCGACGTCGGATGTTGCCACAAAAAGACACCGTTGAAAGTGAAAGTTAACCGGGGTCTTTTTTTGTCGTTTAGTGAAGTATTTGCGGCGACACGTGTCGCCGCTAAAAGATGTCGTTGCAAAAGCTCTTTTTTCTTATAGTGTCTGATGTCACCATGTGGGATATTACTCAACAGTAACTTAGGAAGAATGAAACACTTTGTCAGTTTTGTAAATTAGTACTAGAATTGCTAACCATATCCTACTTGAATGTAATAGGGTATAGGCAATTATACTAAATATCAATTGGAAAAGTGAATTGGTATTATCTCATTAGATATTCAAGGGTTTTTTTTAGTAATTTTGCCAATAAATCATGAGAATTTGAAAGACGTCAGAAATTGATTTCTCTGGACCCGACACTACTACAATCAAGGCTTTGCTTTAGTTCTATTAATCAGTTAATTAATTAAATTATTACATCATTAAAGAATAAATTGTATTTTTTTCTTATCTTCGATATAAATTATAAAGTAATAATTAATATAGGGTTTCTATTAATCAGTTAATTAATTAATTTATCACGTTGAATAAATTGTTTTATTCTTATATTTGATATAAATTATAAAGTTATATTTAAAATTAGGTTGATTTTCTTCTAATTCTTACGATCGATTTTATCTGTGTATTGAAACTATCTTTAAATTCTTTTAATAATATAAACCGAGCTGGTCTAAATAATTTTTTATTTCTGACATCAACGTAATAACTTTATTCATCTTGAATTATTAAAGAAACTTTTAGAAAATAATCAATTTAAAAAGTGCAACTATTTAAAATTTGTTATCATTAGAAGAGATAATCTTTTAAAACTATGTATACACGTAACAAATGATGTGAGGTGGCAATGAATGTTGGAAAATAATGTGAGATGGTGGTGAAAAACATAAAGATATTTTTTCGTTTTACTATTTCAATTTTGTTTTATTCTTTAGGGGTAAAATCTGAAATATAATAACGTTTCTTTTTATGTATCAATATCAAATTGGACACATATTATGTCTTAACGTATTAATTTGTTTTTAACTCCATGCATCGCCCGAGACAATTAAATACTCGTTTGATGATCAAATTCGGTATTGAGTGGGTTGTTCTAAGAAGAGTTTCTGAAGTAGTGCAATCATGGGGAGGTTTGATGATAAAAGGTCGGGACTTAAAACTACGGAATATGGATGAAGGTAAATTATGGAACCATGTGCACCTTATGAAAACAATAAAGTATTTAAAGGAAGAATAAGTTAAAAAAGTCACAATCACAAATTGGGTCATAGACTAAAACCCAATTAAGCATATGAACAAAACTATAAAATGGGCTTTGAGGCCTAAATCGTAAATTGGGTCTGGGAGGTGCAATCGCAAATTGAACCTCATGTACGCAAATTGTACGATTAAGATGAGATTGTGAGGGTTTATGTGTTATAACTGTAAATGTGGTGTATAGGTTGTGTGTTCGCTAAGCTTTATGCTTACGGTTAAATGTTAAATCTTTTCAGGGAACGCTGGAAGGCTCTAGTAGAGTGAAGACTGCTCATCCATTTCAAATCGTTTTCCCCTGCTTATTTTCATAATTGCTTAAACATTAAAAACTACCTTTAATTAACATTTCGTAATAAAATTTGATTGGTAGTAAGATGAGTAGTTCCGGGTGCGAAACCTAGTTACAAACTTTTGATGAATTAATTTAATATAATTACTCTGTTATTTAAAAAAATGAGGCATTACAACGATTGCCCAAACACATTCTTACATCATGAATCAAAATTATACAAATCTTAACCATTTTGCCTAATTCTTGATGTAACGGATTCCCGGTATCATTTAAGCAAATCATTACCAATTAACTGCATAATATTAAGTATTTCAAAGTCTAGAGTAAAAAATTGTTCTCGGCTACTTCTCTTATTTGCGAACAACATTAATCCAATAAACTTAGTCTAATCCAAGCCATTTGATGTAACATATGTAAAAAAAATTAATCATAAAGAGTGAAGAATCATTACCTAATTGTTCCCCAATCAATTCCCAAGCGGCTTGACGAAGAGATGGTCTCTGATCCTTACTTGAGTTGCTTCATCTATTCAAGAGGATCGGCACACACACACTCTCGTAAGTCGTAACTCACTCACTGCAACATTAAAACGGCTGAACAAATACTTTTTTCTAAACAAACACTAAACCTTTTATTTTTTTCATGAAAAACACTTTTAAATTTTATTTATTAATTTATGGCAACCTTATAAAATACAGACATTTGTTTATATTATAGTACACCGTAACCCTTTGCACGCATGTTCATTTAATATTTTATTTAACGTCAGAAGACATACACTCTATAATTATACTTGTAAGTATACACTTTTTTAGTTCAATTGAGACTTTATCCACAACTTTAGATAACACCTGATGCACAAGATACAATTAGACTATATATCTTTTGATATGTTCATTTAGTTCTTGTTGACACGAAATGTGTCCTTTATTGTATCCGGCGTACATTATTCCTGTAACTTGTTATTAAAATAAAGAGCCATCCCTATTTTTAAAAGTAAAGCAGAGATAAAGATATTTATTAGAAGAATAACTCTTCAAGAAAGTCTAGTATACACTAACACTATACATAAACAAAGTTTCATTTGTTGCAAGTATTAAGTTATGTGGAGAGATTTTTACATCCACTGCCATGATTACAAACACTTTTCCCACTCCACAAACAAATATTTCAAAAAAGTTTTATGATATCGTTCTGATACTATATTATAATATATTAATTTTTTTAATATTTTATTTAATCTAATAGAATTTTAGTTATGGAAAAAAAACTAACATACTACTCAAATAACCTTTATTTCTCTCTTGTACTTTATATACTTACTAATAACTTATTTTTTAAGATTTTGTTTTAAAATGATGAAAATAATCAATGGAAAAAAGAGAAAAAAATAAAACACTATGTTACTAGGTAAAAGGTATTTGTCTAATATCATACATCTATATTATATAAAATAGCATGTTAGCGGATAAAAATTATTCACCTACGTAGTATTACCACCTTATCGGATTTCATTCTAGTTTACACCTACCCATACTTGCGTCACCTTTTATTACAAATTTAAAATAGCTGAACCAAAGTGGATACCTGGTGATATGAGCTCAAAAAGTTCACTCTTGCAACATAGATCGTGCTTCAAGAGCCACCATACACTTTACATCACATATTTTTTTTGGTTGAACCTTAACATAAACTCATGACAAATTAATACTCATATTATGTGATCTTTATTAAATATTCATAATATTACCATATAGGTTCATTATAAATTTCATTTTATTTTTTTCACCACCTCCACCACTGCTTCCGTCTTCATATTCCAATTTTAAGAAGTTGCAAATTACAAATAAAAAAACTACTCGTACTTTATACAACATTACACAAACATATATATGGCAAAACACACTTTTTATAAGTCAAGAAATATAAAAAAAATATTTTCTTTATTTCCAACTACATAACATAATATAATATAGTAATTTTAATTTTCTTTACTAAAATTTCTTTTTCTTTGGTTTAAAAACACATTAATCAGGTATGCGTGATGGGTTTTACACCTTTTAAGATTTAACGAGACGGCCACTCACGCAGTATATAAATACGCTAAATTCCCCTCCCCTCTTTCACTCTATTTTTCTCTTAAAACATTCACAAAGAAACCCTAACAAAGATGTCTGGTTACGGTCACGAAGGAGATGGATCTGCTCCACCGCCCGTTGGCGGTGGCTATGGTGGAACTGGAGGTGGATACGGTGGTGGAGGATACGGAGGCAGCGGTGGAGGTGGTGGAGGATACGGAGGCAGCGGTGGCGGTGGAGGCGGATACGGAGGCAGTGGTGGTGGAGGTGGCGGATCCTATGGAGGAAACCGTGGTGGCGGTGGAGGTGGAGGATATGGTGGTGGAGGCCGCGGCGGAGGCGGAGGGTATGGTAGTCGTGGCGGAGCTGGTGGTAGAGATGGAGGTGGTGGTGGAGGATACGGTGGTAATTCACAAAATCGAGGTTGGTACATCTCTCTTCATTCCTTATCTGATGTTCTTCACTAAACATTTAATAAAATTCATGCTTTCATTATCTTTAATTACAGGTGGAGGTGGATATCAAGGAGGAGATCGTGGGCGCGGTGGTGGTAGAGGTGGCGGACGTGGGGGTGGTAGAGAAGGAGATTGGCCTTGCCCTAATCCCGGGTAATTTGTTTAATTCTTGATCTGCTATGTAGCCCTGTCCACATATGAAATTGTTTAATCCTTGCAATGCATATTACGACTTGCTCGTGATTGCATCTTATTTGTCATATTAAGGTTAGAATAATTTATTAATCATATCTGCAAAAAGGATGGAAAGCTTACAAAAATGATTTTTGAGATTGAGATGTGAAATTAGCTTTGTGCTTGCTTCATCTTATTTAAAATTCTTATCTAGTAATCTTTATCGATATGAAAGCTTGACGTCAAGAGTTGTATAAAGTTGTTGTTAGAAATCTAGTGCAAATTATAACCTTGCTAACGGTTCTTAGTATGTTTTTTCATGTGACAGACAAATAAATAGATTTAGGTTCTTTTTCTCGTCAGTTCTATAGAATTTTGTGGAAGCTGCATTTTAACCAACAAATTAATGAGTTTACTTAATATTGATGTTCCGAGGCATGTTTTCAGTGGATCCCCTGAAGAGAGCACTCTCATTATATATCTACTATTACTATATGCTTGCATTTATAGCCAATTTGTAATTAAACTTATTATGTAGCATCTTCTTTTTCTGAATTTCTGGGCTGTAAAGTTTATCTGAGATCTTAGTGTTTGGGAACTTACCTTCCCAGTTAATAGAAGATGTGACTTTTCTCTTGACGATTTTTTTATCAATTTGAATCTCATATTGTAACTGCAGCTGTGGCAACTCAAACTTTTCTTGGAGAACTGAATGCAACAAATGTGGTACACCTTCCCCTGCTGGCACTGGTGGTGGTGGTGGAGGTGGTGATCGCGCCCACAATGATGGTGGAAGTTACAGTAGAGGTGGGAGTGGACGTAGTGAGAGTGGTAGTTACAATAGGGGTGGTGGTGGAGGAGGAGGGGGATATGGTGGTGATAGAGGAGGTAGGGGTAACTATGATGGTGGGAGTGGTGGAGGAAGTAGAGGAGGAGGTGGTTCTTATGGAGGCAACCAAGGAGGCGGTGGTTCCTATGGTGGAAACCAAGGAAGGGACAGCAGTGGTTATGGTCAGGCTGCTCCAGTGGGGTATGGTGGATCTGATAGTAGTTACCCTCAACCTCCTACCTCATACGGGGCTAACCCTGCTTACGGAACTGATGCTGTCCCTCCTCCTGCAAGCTACAATGGTGGACCGACTTCATATCCACCATCCTATGGTGGTGGTGGTTATGGTGGAGATTCTTTGCCTGATAATCGTGGTAGCGGTGGTCGTGGCGGTTCAGCTGGTGGATATGCTGGTGGTGCACAGAATCAAGGTGGTTATGGTAGTGGCGCTGCTGCTGCTGCTGCTGAAGCACCTGCAAAAGTCAAACAGTGCGATGAAAATTGTGACGAGTCCTGTGACAATGCACGAATCTACATCTCAAACTTACCTCCAGATGTGACCGTTGATGAATTGAGAGAGCTATTCGGAGGGATTGGACAAGTAAATACAATTGACAGTTCTCTTGTATTATCGAGCCAAACTGCTATACAATGATCTTTTTTAACAGGTTACTCAGTTTTGAATTGCATGTATGCGTTTTTTAGGTTGGGAGAATCAAGCAGAAGCGAGGCTATAAGGATCAGTGGCCCTATAACATTAAGATTTACACCGATGAACAAGGAAACAACAAAGGGGACGCTGCTTTGGTTTACGAGGATCCTTCTGCAGCACATTCTGCTGGCGGATTCTACAACAGTAAGTTTTTTTCTTCTTTTGTCAACTTTCTGTCTTTCTTCCAAATTGTTTTATTTTTATGGGTACACTTTTTCTAAATTATTTCCTTCTTCATCAGATTATGAGCTGAGAGGTCACAAAATTAGCGTTGGAATGGCTGAGAAATCTGCTCCCAGGGCACCTCCTGCATATGGGCAAGGGTATGTATATTGCTTAACTTTTGTGTGTTATAGTTACCAACAAAGCCATATATGATATCTATCATCTTTCCTTTCCCTCATAAGTTTGTGTAACCGGAAAGGAGAAAATACAATGTGTATCTAAATGTCTCTAATCAGTTAAACACGTCCACATTATCATCTTTTCTTGTTGGTATTTTCCATGTCTGTTCATTTAGAGGAACCCTTTTTATCTTTTCCACATTTTAGAGGAACTCTTTTTTGTGTAAAAGATCGATATTTTATCGTTGTGTTTTATTTAACTGTTGATTAGTTCAGGTACCCTCATTATGTACATAAGTGTTGAGAATCTGTAAGTTTTTCATCTACCTACATGTCTTCAACATGCATATATTTGGTATTCTGCTTAAACTTGCAGTTGGAACTCCCAATTCAGGGATATAGTTTCCTTACTATTTGGTTCATAAACAATTATTGTTAGTAAAATGTTAAGCAATGTGTAGTATTGTAAAGACATACTGTTAATCATATTACACTATGTTGACCTTTTCTTTCCTTGTGTTCTCTAAGCGTGAAATCAGAGGTGGCAAGATAGGTGGATGGGTCGGGCGGGCTGGGTGATTAGGAAAAATGGGCCTGGCTCGAGCATCTTATATCTGAACACTTTGACTTTTGTTTGAACCAGTTGGTGTGTTGATTTATGATTTATTTTTTTAGTAATAGGAGTTGGTAGTTAGAATACAGTTTGGTAACTTTTGTCCTGGTGACCCGTTTAACATGTTCTTTTAAGTTTTAGCTATTAAAAAAGTTACACATTGGAAATAAACAAAAATCCTAATCGACCGTAAATTAGATATGTTTTGGCTTTTTCATGTTTGCTGCTCTCAGTTACTGTTGTAATGTTAATTGTTTGTAAAACAGTGGTGGTGGAAGAGGTGGTGGCGGGGGCTATGGTGGTGGTGGTGGCGGTGGTGATAGACGCAGAGACAACTACAGAGATGGTGGCCCTGATAGGAATTCTCATGGTGGAAACCGCTCTCGTCCATACTGATGTTCACTTGAGCACATTAAATTAGTGAAACTGTGAACAAAAAAGAGAAGCCTTTATTGTAGTGCATTGCAGGGGGATTGTTCCCTTTCAAGGAGATTAAGAGGTAGGTTATCCACTTGCCCCTTTTCTCCTCGTTCTTTTTTTCATTTCAAAATCTGTTCTTTACTTTACGTGTTGAGTTGGGATTAATCTGAACTGTGTCAATGTTTTTATAGAGGCCAGTGCCAAGTGGATGTTGAGATATATGTACTCCAAATGCTTCTATAAGGTAGGTTGAGATTTTCAGGTGAGTGTTGCTTGAATAACGAAATACTACATAGACAAACAGGCCTTATGTTGCATATTGTAACCTTAGACATATGCTTCTTTATTCTGATGATCATTAATTGTAGTAGAGAAAAATAATAAGCATAAATAGTTTTTAAAAAAAGAAACCAGATAGGCTGGATCATTGTAAGGTCTTGCCTTTCGGTTATTGCTGCTATTTATATTTATAGTATTTTGGTGAGATTCTAGGGATGGGCTGAAGGCCCAAGGATTTGCCTGTGATTAGAGATGGCAAAGGGTGGGGTAGGTGATGGGTCAAATTGGGTCCTAATCGAAAGTAATTCTAGCATATGTCTGGGTTGGTCGGGCCATCTTGAGTTCAATTATACACACTTTTTTGTTTTAAAAAATAATGTGCAGGATTTGATTAAAAGAGCCGTGTTATTACCATAAGAGCTTTTGATCTTGTAATAAAACTATTTGGGAGAGCATTTAATATGAACTTTGAGTGCCTTCAACCCCGGAAATTTGTTACCCTTTAAAGAAACTTTTTTATTTTGAGATAAGAAACAACCAAAATCAACCTCTGCACATGAGTGTGATGGGGGTTGAAAGTGCAAGTCAACTGGAGACAGATTATAACTAGCAGTTGCTAACTTGATCCATTTTTCTTAGTAACTGGTTAAAACTGAGAGTGTGGCTGGGTCCTATTGGGACAGCTATTCCATAATGTGGGCTCTGTGCTCACCTCGGTTGCTCATACGTTTAGCAATACGCATTTGGCCACAGGCTTCTCTGGTGTGGACTACAGATGATGGATCTTTGATGTGTTTTTTTACTGCTATATGATTTTCTTGTCGACTCTGCAAAGTAAAGATGCTGAAATGCAGAGATTTGGTGTTTGTTGTCTTTTTCTTTGTTTGGTTGTCTTGTCGTGAAGCAGGGGAGGGAAAGGAGCAAAAGACAAAATGTTGAAAAAAGACTTAACTGCAGGATTAACATGCTAATGACCTTCTTTTTGACCTTATTTCTAGCACATGAACCTATGAAATTGTAAACAAATGCACCTTTTTGTATGATTGAGTAGAACACAGGCTTAAAAACATGATGGTATATTCGCTTTATAAGTAGTTGCTTTTTTACTCCTCGCACGACAAGCAATTAATGCTATTGAATGGGTTCGTTTGGGAAAGTTGCTAGATCTCATGGAGCTATATGTGTTGCCCATAGAATCATATATCAAAGAAGATTAATGTGATATGGTTTACAAGGTTTCTGGTTCTAACATGAATATATCGAAACCATGGCCTTGTAAAAAGATTTTGGCCAAATGATTTGGTGCTTGTGCTCCACCACAAGTGGCCTTATCCAACTTGATAATTTTTGGCCATCTTTTGGGTGGAAGTAGAAATTTAATAAAGATGTAAACTATGCCTTAAAAACTGCAAGCAAATATCAAGTGTGAACTACTTGACCGTAACTCTTGTTAGCCTGTTAATTTTATCGAAATCTTTAAAACACGTTGAGATATTTGATATTGCTTTAGTTATGGTATTGCCTTGGATATGCCATAGACTGCGATCGGATATGAAGCTTGGTACAAAATCCTATTGTTTATGAACGGGTCTAGCAAGGACCTATGGCAAGAAAAGAATGGCAATTGAGACGAAAGAGAATATAGGTCACATCACTCACATGTGCAAGCCTCCTAATATACGTAAAAAAAACTTTTACGTCTATTAGACTACCCAAGAAATAACTATCGTCACTAAGAGAGCTAGGAGTGGTAATACCCTTTCACACCCAACGCACTGTCACATCAGCTTTTTTTTTCCACCACTTAACTCACCACTCAGTTTCGTAGTGGTTACTTCTTATCACACCAAATTTTGGGACCCATAATATTACCTACTAACCAATCAAAATTTGAATAAATAAATAAATGGTCCTACATGCAAAACTACATAACCACCACTTGGGTGGTACTCACCACATATCTTCTTCTACCACACCCACCACCCAAGTGGTTTTACCCACCACACCACTTCAATACACTCCACTCCTTCCTCTCTAATGGCTATATCGATCGATATCAGTAATAATACACTACTAACACTCTTGTAGTAATAATTAACAACTATTTCAGCATCATCCGTTGCACTCATATGTGTTCGTTGCTAACAATTAAAAAGATAATAATTTACTTTGTTATGCTATGTATATTAGGTACCGTTGTTTCTTCGTAATGTGAAAGAACGTAATGGAATTAAAATTAGATTTTTCGTTATATATTGCGTTAATTTAATTCTTTGAAGCATTTATATTCCTTTAAGTAGAGATAGATCATTTCATAACTAACATTAATGGAATTAAAATCATTTTTATTCTTTCGCATTACGGTAAAACAAACGGGACCTGTATGCGTATATCTATTTAAGTAGATTCACAACTGAAAATTGGGTTTCATCCCATGGCAGCGCTGCCGTTGAGCATGATTAAGGTGATCGATGAAACAAGGACTCCAATTTTGTAGGGCCCTCAAATTTCGGATCCACCAAGATTATGAACAGTTAAATTTGATTAATTTAATTTGGTTTTTAGCATAAAATAAATGAGAATGTGTTTCAAAACTTCATATACTTTAATTTCCACAAAAAGTCAAAATGCAACATGATAAAGAGCTTTTTTAGTGGATGTTTACGGAAGGACCATCCAGACTGAAAGTGAATGTTTAAGGACCATTTTGGTCACTTTTATAGTTAAAAAATCAAATCGGAAGAATTTTACAATTAACTCTATATATAATGAGTAAAAAATAGGATTTATTTTGTATATTTTAGTAAATAAGTAAAAGATGTTTACACGAATTGACGTTTAAGCTTAGGTTTAAGAAAATGATTACCAACGGTACAATATGCTTTGGATATTGTACAATATCTTATAACCTTGTATATATTTCTTGAAAGACTTTAAACTTTCTAAGTTTCAACAATACTAATAGGAAAGCTGTGAACTTTTCCTAATGTTGTTTGTATTTTTTAGATACTAAGTTACTAACAATGATCTTGGTATATTTTTAGATACTAAGTTATTAACAATGATCCCATGGGTGGTAATTATCTATTGAGTTGTGAAAAAGATTTAATAAAAGACAGGATCAAATCTAGTATCTGATGAATCTAATAGCAAGAGACATTTATGTTGAAATGTGTTTTGTGTTCTCAAACTGATGAATCTCTTTCACACCTATTCTTTGAGTGTCCAAAGGTTTCTGTGATATGGAGAAAATATTTAGTTGGGTAAAATTAAATTTTGTTCAATTTGTTTCTTTCCCTGAGTTTATATCATTCTCATCTTCCATCGGCTCAAAATCATCCAAGCCTAGAAAGACGTTTGAAGGTATTGGAGGCCTCTGCTCCTTGTAATCATTTATACTTTAGTAATTGAATAAATTCCTTTGCCTTAAAAAAGCAAATCTACTATATGTTTTACGTCAAGTAATACATGGAATAACTCTGGGTATAATAGTAAAAACAAGAGGTGTAGGTCGATCGACTCATCAAGTTCCTATTGAAATATGAACCACACAAGGAAAACACTTGTCATTCAATGGTTATTAAAGGCATCCAGAAAACAACCGGATCGAAATATGACTTTCAAATTAAGTTCCTAATTAGTGGATGTTGTCAAAGGAGTAGTGATGTCATATGCAAAAGAGAAGAGACTCATAGAATGACAGAGACAAATAGAGCTTTGCACATTTTCGTTAATCCATGAGCAGGATCTATACATCTCGATTGGAAAAGAATCAAGATAAAAAAAAAGAATCGAAATTGAATGATATATTTATTGAAACAAATGATAAGGAAACGAAGATGAAACATAAATCATGGATCAACTAAGCCTTCTCGGGGACTTTCTTATGAATAATAAAGAAGAACCTCATGTAAACCATGGAATAAAGTTTAATCCTATATTATGGAGATTCCATAAATACTCCATACCACAAATGGAAATAATTGGGATTTTTTTAGAATTGGACGTAGTTACTAATTATTTGATCAGACAAGTAGAGAATGAAAACCGATTCTACGAGAATTTTTATGAAAGTCTTTCATTTGCTTCTCTTTAATGGAAGTTTGATTTCTCGGAATGTATCCTAATTTTTAGCCTACTTCTTCTAATGATCAATTCAACCATCGTTTAAAAAATATACCTTAGTCATATTTCATTTCCTTAACAAGTTTAGTGATGAGCTTAACGGCCCTATTCTTCTGATGGAACGAGGAACCTATGATTAGTTTTTCGGTAAATTTCCAAACAAACTATTTCAACGTAATCTTTCAATGTCTTATTTTACTATGTTCAACACTATGTATTTCTCTATCCATAGAGTATATCAAATGTACATAAATCGTTATATCAGAGTTTCTTTTATTTGTATTAACATTAACAACTATTATAGAAGGAATGTTTCAATGCAATGCTAACAATTTAATAACTATCTTTATAGTTCCAGAATGTTTCGATTTATGCTCCTACCTATTATTTGGATATACCGAGAAAGATGTACGCTCTAATGAGGCTACTATAAAATATTGTACTCATAGGCGGGGCAAACTCTTCTATCCTCTTGGCTATATGGTTCATCGGGGGAAGATATCGAGCTTCAAGAAATAGTAAATGGTCTTATCAATACACAAATGTATAACTTTCCAATAATTTTAATTGCACTCATATTCATCACCGTATAAAATAGGTTCAAGCTTTCCACAACCTCTTCTTATCGATGGACTCCAGATATATACAAAGGAGTGCGGTTCGTTCAGTAAATTTCTACCAATAATGATTAAGGTGGTCGATGGCACATAGCCACATAGGCCTCCATTTTTATAGGGCCTTCAAATATGGGGTCCACCAAGTTTATGAACGCATAAATTTGACTACTTTAATTTGGGTTTTAGCATAAAATAAATGAGAATGTGTTTCAAAACTTCTCAACATGTAACATAATAAAGAGCTTTTTTAGTGATTCAAAAATGAGTCAAAGAGGTAGATCATCTATATATAAGGCTATCCGTTATACTCCCCCTCTTCCTCTTTCTTACCCACTGCCACATCAGTGCCACATCATTTTTCCTTCCCTTTCCTTTCTCTTACCCCACTACACCCGTTATACCTTCCATTTTCTCTTTCCTTTTCCTTTTCACTTTTTTAAAAAGAAAAAAAAAATATTAAATTTGTGATTGGTTGAATGTGGGGTATGGAGGTGGGGGGTGGGGTGGGTTTCGATGAGGAAGCCGGCGAGTTGTGGAACCCGGAGATCCTTGTACCAGCGCGAGTTCATACACCCGAGGTGGTGTTCCTCGCGAGCTCGGAGGCCTACTCGCCCTACGCGAGTTGGGTATAACAGATGGCCTAAGGCTATGCGTTGTACCCATCCTTTTTTCTTTTTTTACCCACTATCACATTAGCGCCACATCAGTTTCTCTCTCATTTCCCTTTTTTTACCCCCAACTATTATTGTACCTACCCTTTTTCCTTTTCCCTTTCCTTTTTACTTTTTTATTTTATTTTCACTTTTTTATTTTATTTTTATATTAACAATTATTTAGAAAACTAAATAATATTTTTCATTAATAATATTAAATATTACATTACTATATATATATATATATATATATATATATATATATATATATATATATATATATATATATAGCGTGTGTGGATTTAAAAAAAAGAGAAGGAAAATAGCCGTTTTGGGGGGTGGGGTGGGTTTGGGTGTTGTGTGTCTCGCGAGTAAATTTACCCGAAGCTTCAAACCCCAAGCTTACCCCCAAACTCCGTTTTGGTGTTCCTTTCGAACCCCAAGCTTACCCGTCACCTGCGGGTTGAGTAACACTTAGCCTAATGAGTATTTTGTTTATTTTCACTTTGTGACCTGTAGCTCCCTGGAATTTACACTTTTTACCTAATATTTTAGTAAATAAGTAAAAACAATGTTTACAATAATTGAACGTTTAATCTTGTATATATTTCTAGAAAGACTTTAAACTTTCTAAGTTTCAACAGTACTAATAGGAAAGCTGTTAACTTTTCCTAATGTTGTTTGTATATTTTTAAATACTAAGTTAGTAACAATGATCTTAGCATATTTACAATTTTCTTTAATTACTTCACACAAATTAAAAATTTTAATTCAAATTAACAGTCAAGTTTATAGTTATGCATATATGAGACAGTATGACACTTGTCAATCCAAAAACAGAATTCAAATAAAAAACAGAGAATTTCCACTTGTATCTAATCGTTGTTCATAATTGAAGACAATATGTAAAATGAAACCTAATTCCAAAAACCAAAGTTCTGCTTCATTTTCTTGTTCACAAATCTAAAAAACCTAGTAACTTGTATGTTTAAAACAGTCAAAACAGGTTCTACCCATGTGTATTACGATAATTTTATACTATGAAATCACTATCCAAAACCATACTTCCAGGAAGATATCATAGGAGATGTATATTACGCTATTACCCATGAAAGGGTACGTTCGAACTTCAGATCATAGAAACATCTGTTAAAAAAAGATCACAGACATATCAGAATTCACATATCCAGCTCCTGTTTTGAAAGAATTCAACCTCAGTTTTTATTAGTTGTCTCTAAATAAAGCTAAAAATAAAGGGAGAGAGTAAGGTGTAGGATAGAAAACTGCCTGCCTGGGATTAGGATGCCTTCTGCTGCAGCTGCTGCCCTTGCTCTCTTCCGTGCATGAATGACTTCCACCTGCAGCTTCTCGATCTCACGAGCCATACAGATTTTATAATTCTCCATTTCTTGGCTTAGTTTGATGTTACTGGCATGCACCTTTTTCTCATGCTCAATCACTGCCCTGCATGCATGAGCACGAAGACGTTGACAGCATTAAAACCTCAGTTCATCATGGATTCAGATGGAAGGGTGTAACTTTCGAAATTCAGTAAAAAGGTGACATAATAATACACAGGCATAAATAAAACTTGGTAGTCATCATGATCATATCATGATAAGTTCATTAATGAATCATCACCACCCATCAATGGCAAGAGTAAGAATATGTTTTTTTAATTCTTTTAATTTATAGAGGGGAGGGGGTTGGGATTGCTTACTAAAATTGTTTATCTACTTATTGCACTTCGATAAAAGCAGATAAGCAGGTTTTTGGGTGTTTGAAACTGTTTATCGAAACTGGTTATCTGATAATTCGTAAGTAACATAAGCGGTTATGAATAAACAGCTTGAAGTAGCTTATTTCAAACTGCTTATTTCGAAAAGCAATAAGCACTGTTAGTAAGCAAATAAGCAATCCTAAACACCCTCAAGATGCTATGATCTAATGCGCACCCGAATATGGGATCATTAGTAATTAATACCGAAGTCAACGAGTTACATTGGCCCTAAAAAGTTATGAAAATTACCAATTAATGACACTAACTTCACATAATGTTAGTTTAATCATTGTAATATCAAGTATCACTCAACAATTGAAGCAATAATCAACACAATGATAAACTCTAGAATTAAGGATCTTAATTGAGTTTAATTTGAGAGAGTTTATGCATGGAACGTATTGATTAAGCTTAATGATTTAGAGTTTACAAACTTGTATTTATACACATCGGTATTTACAATAATTACCCTAAACTATGAGTATTGTCGTATGCAATCACAAACTTCACTAGAATAGTAGAATGTGTCTAAACACAACTTAAAAACCTAACATGTTATGTAATTTCTCAGTCCAAATATGGAATACAGGCCGGTTTAAACATGTACAGATATTCACCATGAATCAAGCTGCCAGGCATAATTAGATATGGATTCACTGAAAAGCTCAATTTCATCAACGCATTACATCCTCAAATAGAATAAAATCATTAGGGTTTAATAGAATATTCTTCAACATGGAGATATAGATTAATCCGATGGAATAAATAAATTTGAATAATAAATTCATATAGAAATCGAGAGATTACTACCTTCCTCTTTGGATTTCTTTCTGCATTGTTTCTATTTCCGATTTCACCATCGAAATTTGATTCCATTCGATTGATGCTTTAGCAGCATCGTCACGGAACTTGCTCAACTTCTCATCAAGTTCTTTCTTCTCCGATCTCAGTTTCTGCAAATCACCTAGGACTAGAGCCAATTCAGCACGTGATTCATCGATCGATTTGACCTCAGCCTCCATCTTCAACGCCCGATCATAAACCTCGGACACCTGTGCGTCTCTCTCGGTCTTGATTTCATCGGCAGCGTTACAAAGGTGGCGAAGTTCCTTTTGCGCGGCGGAGAGCTCCTGTTTGAGCCCAACATGACTTTCCGCAAGGCGTTGATTGTCAGCAAGAAGAGACTGCATCTCTAAATCCTGTACGACGTCGGTCCTGCGATCTCCGATGACGAAATGAGCCGGCGCAGAGAAATTAGTTAGGGACCGAGGGTTTTGCCTCAGTTTTAATGCGCTAATTGATGGAATGTAGTTTCTTCCTTCCATTTCACCGCGGCGGATTGATTACAGCGACAGCCGCAGCCCGCAGCGCCGTCGTGTGCGAGGCGTTTATCTCTTTTCCTGTTTTCCGGCGGCGTGCTATTCTCAGTCACGCTTTTGTTTGTAATAATGAAGGGAAATGGTATGGTACCCCCAGTTAGCAGGTTATCTACAACAAGGCCGCAAGACATTAATTATACGCATTTTCATGGTATTTTTTTAACGTGCAAAAATAAAATTCTTTTTTTTTTCTAACGGCATTTTTATTTCCTTCTACAATATCTTTTTAATTTATTCTACTTACTTATATTTTTACTAAGCATTTAGCCTATTCTTTTTAAGACTTTTTTAAGTTAAGTAGTACAACATATTTTGCATATATTACAATACATTAAAGCAACATTTTCAAACATTGAAGTTATAAAAATTAAATAATTGTAAGTTACAAAACAAACTAATTAATTACATTAATTTCAAATTATTGTAATCAATTATTATGATTTATTGCATATTAAATTAAACTCAAGTTTAGTTCAATAACTTATTGCTTTAAGGTATTGTAAGTAATCTTTTAGTAATTGTACTACTTTATTAAAATAGTTTTCAAACATTACTAAATATTTCTTTAAGGTATTAAGTTTTTGTTGTGATTTAAATAATATTAAATTCAATATAAATTTTGTTAAAAAAATGATTTTTTAAAGTATATCTTGATTACTTATCTTAAATTTATTCCTTTTAAAATGGTTTTAATATAGACAACACATATTATCGATAATCACACTCTTCTTCTTTTTATTTTACTTCAAAAGTTACATTTTATCCCAAAAAACATATTTTACCCCGCCGCATCGTGCGGGTAAAACACTATATATATATATATATAGTGTTTTACCCGCACGATGCGGCGGGGTAAAATATGTTTTTTGGGATATATAGAGTGTGGTTATTGTAAAAGGTGTGAAAATGTAAAAAGGGTAAGAGACAATCCTAACCGTCGGATTGCCATAAAATGTCAATTTCCATCGGTCAAAATTGATGACATGGAAGGACGGTTTAATTGAGACGTGAGGGCAAAATTGGATTAAAATGATCAATTCAATTACCCTAATACCGAGAAATATGTTACGTGGCCTCTATCAATCACGATTGTTTGGAAAACGGAATTCATACGATTAGTTAAATAGAAGACTATTTTATCAGAAGGAAATGATTCATCTGTACACGCACTTCATTTATGTTATTAATTTAATATACAATAATATTGAAAAATGCGGAACTTCATTTATTTTAAAAATTGATGACTACATATTAAATAATTGATGAATTATCATATATTTCAAAAATGAAGGATGCCCAACTTCATAATTTATTTCAAAAATTGATGATTGCGTAGTAAATAATTGATGGATTATCATATATTCAAAAATCGATGAATATATTATTTTGTTCGATTAAAATGATTAACACTGTACATATTCTTAAATCAATTTGTAAGGAGACATGAAACAGAATTAAACCAATATAAATAAATTAGAGAGTGCTCATGAAAATCAGAAAGAATATTGGAGAAAATGATAAAAACAGGCGGGAATACTTACCAACATAATATGGATTAGTTTGACTAATTAAATTTTTTTAAATGCATCGTAAATGATATAAAAAGGCTAATTTATCCTTTTATAGTTTTTACCACATGTCATCTTGTGAATGACTCTTACAGATTATACATTAATTCACTTTTTATTTGAACCAAATTCCATATGAGCTAAATCTGGGCTTGATCTATTTTAAATAAAATGGTATTTAAAATAAATTTAACTTAATTTTACCTTATAAGTTAATGAGATAGCTTAAGAAACAAGTCACCAATAAACTCTCTTCCCCTCTCCATGTTGTTTCGGCCGACCACAAAGGAGGAAGAAACCGGGTCGGTTATTTTCTTGTTAGACGCACACACACGCATACAAACAAACAACTTGTTTTGTTTGTGGTTGCTTGAGTAACTATGATATCATATTTTTCTTTTATATGATTAGTTTTTGAGACTGCTAGATCCTAACTCTCTTTCGGATTTTTGGGGTTAAGTTGAGTTGATCAACTTCCAGTAACAATCTTAACACTTTTAAAAATGTACAACTCAAATAACATTATTTACAATTTGTTTAAGCAATAATCTTAAACACTTTAAATGCTTTACAAAAAACTCTCCTGAATTTAATGACATTTTAAATGCTTTATAAAAAACTGTCATAATTTAAATATACTTTAAATGTTTACAAAAAAACTGTCCTGAATTTAAAGACAGGAAAGGCGAGAGGTCGGAGGGAGCCAGGGAGATGGTACTTTAAAATTTTTTAAAAACATTTATATATTATATAATATATAATTAAAAAATAGTAAAATATCTAATTCGGTTTATTCGGGTTTTTTGGTTTGAAAATTCCTAAAATCGTAACCGAACCGAAAACCGTTTATGGTAATCGGTTTCGGTTTTTAAACCGAACCGTAAACCGAAATTGAAAACGGTTTCGGCTTTTTCGGTTACGGAGCAGTTCGGATTACGGTTAAAACGGTTAATATCCAATTTTTGAATACCCCTATGTCGACAAATGAAATTATTTTACCCCGCCGCATCGCTCGGGTAAAATACTATTATAATAATAAGTAATAACATCTCAAAATCTCTTTTCTTATCACATTTATTGTTTTAATACTTATCAATAGTATTATCCGTAGAAAGATTTTGATAGATATATAAGCGAATAAATAAAAGTTTTAGAGACTTGTCGTTAGTAAAATAGTCTTGTAAATACGAACTAATTAATTAATACAGACAAAAAGACTCCTTACATCCCAAAATAGGTGTTCGTACGGAAAGAAGATTTGATGGCTTAATGACAATGTATAATTATTTAATACTCGGTAGTAAATAAATTTAGAAATGTATATTTTGCGTTAGGGTGTATTAATTAATAAATAATAAAAATGAAAAACTCAGCAACAGATTTTTAAGAAAACTAAAATAGAAGGTTTGCTTAATTTCCAAATGAACGTAGTATTTGATATCCAAAGTCCAGACATTTAAGAATGGAAAAGAGAAAGGGAAATGATCAATCATATTTGGTGTAGGACAATTATAACTTAATTTGACTTTCATTTATATAAATATCAAATTTGAATTTGATTTTAGTTGCTATATGAATATTTTTACTAATTATATATTTATATTTAATAAATGTATAAATTTTATATGTTTATAGTAGATTGACCTATCCATTATATATATATATATATATATATATATATATATATATATATATATATATATATATATATATATATATATATATATATATATATTTTGAACAATCCAAATAACTTCATTAAACTCATACATTGACCATTACATGATTCACTCACATAGGTTAGGTAATAGGCGCCCAATGGTCCAAAGATTATGAAGCTCAAAGTGGTTATCCTAAAAACAAAGAAGGTAATATAATATAACTTCCCACCGCTCACAACGCAAAGCCCACGGGGATAGGCGTAAAGCCAACCCCGCATCAATAGTACTATATATGAAGAAAAAGACTCTATGGCTCGAAGGGCTAAAAGGGTAAGAGATCTCCTTACGAATCCCAACCATACCTCCTAGCACCAGAAATTTTCGACCCCCCCATCCCTACCCAAAAGAAGACATTAAACGGCCATTGCAGCTTATCGATGACACACAAGAAGGGGGATATAAATAGCCAATGACCCAAAGACTCTGAGTCTCGAAGGGTAAAACCTACAAAAAAGCCAATCCGTTGACCACACTACACTCTGATTGTCTGGTTCGTTTAAATCCAGCAGAAATCATACAGAGGGCATTGATCTTCCATAGCCTGTTCATGATTTCCTATAGATAGGACTTTGTATGCGATTTTCCTTTATTTAAACACACAACACCATCCATGGTTTGTTATACCAGCGAATACATACCAAAATCTGTCCGTGTTGCTTACATTACTCACTTAAACATATAGGGAGTAAGCAACAGCAAGACGAAACAACTCTGAGGCTCAAATGGGCACCTATACAAAGTAAAAGGAACACTCACTTATAACTACCCCTCTTACATGAGAAATCCTCCTCCACTAACTAATACGTATTACAATCTTTCTTCTAATCTATATTATTCAAAAAAACTCTGAGGCTCGATGGTGATTGAACGGGTTAGGGATTACACCAAACAACCCACCCTCCCTCCTTCCCTCCTTACTCCGTGAACATTCCAAAGCACCCCCCATACCTCACATCCTATTTTGGCCCCCCCACACCTCCCGACAACTACCAAATCCACCGTACAACATATCCCTACCTAACCCTCCCACTTAATGAGTTTTGGGACACAATCCCATCCAACTATCTCGTACTACACACACACACACACACACACACACACACACACACACATATATATATATATATATATATATATATATATATATATATATATATATATATATAAGAGATCAAATAAAAAGAGAATTAGGATACAAAATGTAAGGAGAAATATGGAGATGACAAGTGTATTTATAGTTATAGGGGCATTTTAGGAACACTAATTATTTTCTACCCCACTCCCTATATTCACGTCCGCTCTCTCTCCTTATTTTCTACGCCTTCCTCCCAAACCTTAATCGCTTCATTCATTCTGCTAGACCGACCCCGCCAAACCCTAATCGATTCCGTCGCCGGTTCCTTCATCCCTGCCGCCGACCCCGATGTTTATGCCCTGCGTTGTTGTGATGCGAGCCACGTCGACTACCACCATCGTTGTTTCTGTTGTTGCCGTCGGCCAAATCGAAGGCCACAAAACCCACTTGTCAAGACGTTGCCGACTACCACCGTCGATGTTTCCGTTGCTGTCGTCGGGAAAATCGAAGGCCACGAAACCCACGTGTGAAGGCGTTTCCGACTACCATCGTTGCTGTTTCCGCTGTTGCCGTCGGCCAAATAGAACGCACCGTCGATTTCTCTGTTTCCGTTTTTGTCGTCTGCCAAATTAAAGGCCCCGAGGAGGAGACGACGGTGGATTATATCGGAATTGAGGAAGGTGACATTGACGCCAGAAAGATAGCAGAGCGCTGCAGGTTTAATGAAAATGGATTAAGGTTTCATATAATTGAATTCTGTTTCTGTGGCATCTGTTGTGGAGATAGTAATATCAAACCTAAATCAAACCTATCTATTAAGTAAAATAGGATTTGATGTTAACAAAACCATATATTCAGTTTTGAACTTAAATTGATGAAAAACATGTGTTGTTTTTCATCTTAGAATTAAAGAATTTCTAAGTAAGAAATGTCAGCTGACGAATCATAGTGTCAGCTAAACACTGAGTGTCAGCCAAAGGACCAGCTTTAGGAAGATCAGCTGAGAAGAAAAGACCTTCACTTTGATAAGGGAATTTCAAGGTCCTGCTATCACTGATCAAATGCAAGAGTTGATTGATGTTGCTGCTGAAGATGCTGAAAATGAAGAGGAAGTTGATGCTGAGAATATTGAGGGACAAATGGCTGATGATTCTGAGTCTCCTGATATAATCACTGATCATTCTGAGGAGTCTGACTCATGCTCAAGATGAAGCCATTGGTGAAGAAGAAGGAAGGATAGCTGATTTGATGGACTCTGCTGACCAAAATTTGTTTGATGAACCAGCACAGGATGAGCCAGCTAATCCTGATGCTGAGGATGATAATGACAGTGGTGCTGACAGTGGTAAAGAAGATCATGATGAGGGAGATGATGACTTTCATGGTGGTGATGCTGGAATTACTTATGCTGAAAACGTTCAAGATACCACCTCCTCATCTTCTCAAATTGGGATGCCACTCGCACATTTCCCTGTTACTTCCAGCTCAAGCACTCCACAAAATCAACAAAGTGGTGATGCAGCTGATGGTGATGATGCTGAGGAAGACACAATTTCTGACAATCTCATTCAACTGATTGAGATCAGCAAGACTCAGCACATCTCAGGTATAATCTCTACCACCCTTGAGGATACTCATTTGGTAAACCCCACCAGTGAGAACCCAACCTCTCCACTAGTTGTAACACCCCCACAACAGCCAAGCTCTAGTGTACTCCCAACAGTCACTAGTTTTACTCCCTTTGTAACCCAAACAGAAACAAGGTCATTAGAGATGGTGCATACTGCACTTATCTCAGAGGAATTGCACACTGCACATCTGACCTAAACTCCTATAGATACCTCTTATTTTGAGGGGGAGCTCATGGATGTTGATTACACCCTTCAGCCAGTGGGTGTGTTCTCACAACAGGGTACATCTGTAAATATGGGATTGCTGCAATCTGGGTCACCCTCCCAACAGGGTGATACCATTGAGAGACAGACCTTCTCCCATGGTCATACTGTGTCTACAGCCCCTATGTGTCAAGCCTTTCCCTTAGTAAGTTCACAACAACTTGCTACTGTAATAAGGGATACCCCATTGAGTGCAACCCTCACTCACACTCACATACTTGCACCTATTTTTGATTCAATTCTTACACATATTAGTGCACTACCTATCAATACTAGTGGCATAAACCAGCCATTGGTACAGGATACAATTTCTGCTCCCAGTGATCTTAGGCCTATATACCAAGGTCTAAGTGAGGGACCACAATCCATTCCAGTTCTTGACACATCTTCTCAACCCATTCCCTCTACCTTTTCTGAACCCTCACCCCAAATACTTCTAAGCCTACTGTCTATCTCTCAAAAGATGGATAGTCTTCAAGCCTCCTTCACTTCCTTCCAAACTAAAACAGAAACCCAACTCTCTCATTTAACCCAGGAGATTGAGTCACTCAAATCTACCCAATCCCAACCCCAACCCACCCCTGCCCCTGTTGATCTTTCACCAATTCTAACCAAATTGGATCAACTTCTTACCCCAAGCTTCTACTCCTACTCCTACTCCTATTCCTTCATCTACCATCTCAAACCAAACCATTACCACCCTCAACCAAACCATATATAACCTTCTAACCCAACTTTCCACCCTAAGGCCTTCACCTCCTAACATCTCTGTATCCATCCCTGACTCTATTCTCAGAGTACCCTCTCTTCTTCATACCATTAATGATGAGGTCACCAGACTAAGCCAGTACTCAAGGCAGAGGTACAGTGACACTCTTCGAGAGTTCACTAACATCACTGATGCCATCATAAGGCTTAGACCTCTCATCTTCACCTCTAAACCTTCCCCAGCTTCCCAACGTCATCCTTTCCCCAGCACTGGTGCCCCTGCTAAGCCTACTGCTTTTCCTTCCTCTGCTGATGACAAAAAGGGGGAGAATTCAAAGAAGTCAGTAAGAGAACCTTCCCTAGAAACAATAAGGGCAGCTGTCGATGCATATACAGCTGAGGTTCAGGCTATGCAAGCAGAAGGTGCATCAGCCCCCAATGAAACAAGAGCTCAAAGAAAATCTAATGTTGAGGGGGAGAATCAATCTGAGGGGGAGCAACCTGCTAAGCCTAAAAGGAGATTAAAGCAAGCAGCTAGAAGGAAGAGTGCAAAGAAATCAAAGCAAAGTGAATCTTGTGCTCCAATTCAAGTACCATCAGAGGAATCTGATGATGATGATGAAGATGATCAACCTCTATCCTCTCTGCTGAAGTTAAAGAAGCAGAGTCTCTCCCCAAAAGTTCCAACAGTCCAAGCTTCCTCTCTTGTTCAGTCAAGTCAACCAACTCCCAACAGTACTTCAAAGAGAAAAGGAAAGAAAATAATGTCTGCTGAGGAGATTGAAGAAGAAGAAAGGAAGGAAGAGCAACTTCATCAAGAGGATGAAAATCTCAGAGAGTTAAGTGAACTGGCTGCTGCTCTTGGTTCAACCATTGAAGAAGTTCTTAAAGCCAAAGAGAGACACAAGGATTTCACTACTACTGAGGATCTTGCTGCTGTAGTTGGTGTTACAGATGATGAGATAAGGGAAATACAAGAAGAAGAAATGATCTTACTGTCATCTCAAGCTCCTCAAAAACAACAAGCACCACTGCAGAATGACCCTTCTACCAAGAAAGCTCTCAAAAGAGGAAAGACTCACAAGGAAGCCATTCAAGCATTGCTCAACTTCAACTTTGGAAGCACTGCTCAGCAAACTGAAAGGCAATCCAAGGAGTTCTTGGAAAATAGAGAAAACTTGGTAAACAGAAGATGTGAAGACATCATTTCAAGGGTTACTCCTTACAAAGGTACAGATGAAGGTCATTATCTCAGAGTAGTGAGAAGAGATGAAAGAAAAACTTATGAAGATACTTATCTACATCACTGCAAACTACTCTCCTTCTTTGAGACGATTGAGATCCTGTACCATCTCCTTAAGTCCAAGAGTGAGATAGTCAAGAGGTTCATTGCTAAATTTGAATACTGGATCAGAATGTTAGTATACAACAGACTATTCACACATTGCTCATATTTAAGCAATTGAGGATGCCTTCAAGAAGACTTCTAAAGCCTTTGTTGCTGCTGAACAAATCATTCTCAATCCTGATCATCCCTATCTTCCTGCTTATGAGAATCTGAATACTGCTCTTCCTCCCAACACACATCCTGAAATGTTCAAGTATATAACTGAACCTGAAAGAGGAATGTTCTTCATGAACAGAGCTGGCAATTGGAGATTTCTAAGAGAATCTGAGATAGGGAAAGCTAAAAAAGAACTGATATTTCAGGCTGCAATAGCTACTAGAGACTTGACAGGAAATGAGCACTTTGAACAATTGATAAGATCAAGAGCTGATCAACTTCTAACTGAAAATCCACAGATCAGAACTTTTGATGTCAAAGAAGAACCCTGGTGGGAATGAAGACCACACTTCATAACTAGACTAGTGGTATGTTTCAATTCCTAGCATAGTGTAACTTCTGTACTTAGTTTAACTTTTAGTTAGATTTCACTGTACAAACTCTGATGTAAATACTTTGTTTTGTAATCAAGCTTGAAACTTTGATCATGGACTACTTAGCTAAAATGCTAGTATAGATGACTCTTAGTAAAAAGCTCAAATAGTGTAAATATAGAAGATATCAAAAATCCTAAAAACAGAAAAAGGATAGAAAAGATACCACAAAAACAGAACATGGTACTTCATAAATAAAAAGATTCCCAAAAACAGGATATCAGGGAACATACTTTAAAGAGTTACCAAAAACAGATAGCTAGGTAACCAAATTGCACTTAAAAGTTTTATCTTTACAAATTCGAGTCAACCTGATTCTTCTTAAACAGATAAGGTTTTGTCATAATCAAATAGGGGGAGATTGTTGGGGAGATAGCAATATCAAACCTAAATCAAACCTATCTATTAAGTAAAATAGGATTTGATGTTAACAAAACCATATATTCAGTTTTGGACTTAAATTGATGAAAAACATGTGTTCTTTTTCATCTTAGACTTAAAGAATTTCTAAGTAAGAAATGCCAGCTGACGAATCATAGTGTCAGCTGAACACTGAGTGTCAGCCAAAGGACCAGCTTCAGGAAGATCACCAAAAGTCAATCAAAAAAAGTCAAAATTAATTAAATGTAATTGTCAATTGAATAAGGTTTAAGGGCATAATAGTCTTTATGACTTTAATTACTTCCTGAAATCACGTTCAAAACCAACTTTCTAAAATAAAGTTGATTCAGAATAACACCATCAAGTAAACAAAATGATGAACAATATAATAAATTCATCACCTGATATGTAAAAGAAATTGATTTACAAGCTCAATACTAGTATAGAAAAATGATGAGCAACTCAAGCTTCATAAGAAATTGATGCACAATCTTGAAACCAATACATATGAAATTTATGAAACAACTTATAAATAAGAAATTATCAAGTTTGAAAATAGATAAATGTTAACTAAATTAGAATCTGATGCATACAACCATTCACAAAACAAGAACATGTTCTTTATTGCCTTATACTTCTTGATACACGATTCATCAAAAAAAGAAAAAATGATACCCAATCCATCTGATGAACAAACCACTAACTTTACACAAATAAGAACAGAAATAAAAAAAGCATATTCAGTTTTCTCGATGGACAAATCCTTTTGAAACTAAGATTTAGAGAATAATATCTGATGAGGATCACCACTTTAGCAATCAAACATCATCAATTGTCGTGATGAACAAAGTATCATTATTTTATATATTCAAGCATTCAGTAGCACAC
Organism: Pulicaria dysenterica; assembly: GCA_947179395.2. Taxonomy (NCBI): domain Eukaryota; kingdom Viridiplantae; phylum Streptophyta; class Magnoliopsida; order Asterales; family Asteraceae; genus Pulicaria; species Pulicaria dysenterica. The sequence continues at coordinate 79,654,628 of OX359288.1, read as the reverse complement.
ATAGTAGAATTTGCAGCAACGGATGAGACCGCTTATATCAATTGATAACAAAATGAAATACATGACTAAATAGAATGCAGAATGAATTGGCATATTCGGTTCATCAATATTGAATTTGAACTATTGGAAATTGGATTTTGCATTGATTAAGTCAACAACTAGCTTTGAATTAATAATAATTCAACACAAGGTAGTAATTCATCATTTTCTTTATATCGGAGAGCTCATTTATATATCACGAATGCAACAATATTCATCAAAACAATGGTGATCTTCTAAATACACAGTTTAATATTTCTATTATACCAAAATTATTAGTTCAAACAATTCTAATATAAATAAACCTATACTAAAACATAGTTACAAGAATAATCAAAACTCTACGGTGATGAAAGAAGAACTACACTTGTTGAACAACAAGTCAATACTCTTAACAGAAGAACAAGAAAACAGTTGAAAAAAAATCTGAATTTGTGATATCATTAACTTATCTATGGCAGTACCTTAACATTGGACCTAAAAACGAATCAGTTTGTAATTCGGATTTGATATGAATCGACGATTGGTGGTTTCCTTTCTACGGTAACAACGGCGATGAACCGCCACCAGTCATTTACGTGAAGGATTCATAGATCAACAACTTGTGTTCGTTAGGGGCGGCGGCTAGGGCACAAAGATTCGGACCTAATCTTGCCGACCGGTGAAGGCACCGAGATCTAGAGCCCCAATTATGCATTATCTTCAAAATCGTGTGCGATTACCATACTGACGGACCAAGGAGCGATGAGGGCGGTGCAGGAGAGGTGGTCGGCGAAAGATCATTTCAGAATCGTAGAAGGGAAACTTGATAGCGTAGGGACGATAGGAGAGATGCTTAGGGAGCAGTTATCATTCACCACATTTAATGGCGATTCTAAAAAGGGAGTTAACGTGTATTTAGGGTGTAAAAGTGTAATATAAAATGTCTAGATTACCCTTTTCCTAGTAATGCCACGTGTTAAGCTCTAAATCCATCTTACCCATCTTACAATAATTTACATCTTATTTGATCATCTCCCTATATATATATATATATATATATATATATATATATATATATATATATATATATATATATATATATATATATATATATATGATTAATACAAACTCCGAGTCTTGAAAAAACAGTTAGTCCACCACAAGGATCTGGACATAACTTAGGGTGTTAAGTACTCTTTATACATATATCACGCCCAATGCATGCAATCAATGCTTTCAAGCATCCTAAGGAACTTGTGAACATCTTTTTGTTTACTATATAATCATTGGATGTTATCCTACGTTGGTCTTCTCAATACTCCGAATAAGGTCAAATACATATTTACAGAAAAATGTTGGGAAATGCCCACAACACAACAAGATAGAGATGTTGACAAAACACAAACCTATCGGGTAATACACTCGATCCATATTATAGCGATACATCCGGACCGGATTCAAAAAACCACCAATTCTTTATAGTCTCTTTAAAGTTTTGAATCATAAATGGGTTATGATTACAAATACACTATGGTCATGGGAAGAACAAAAGCCATTAGCAAAATATCAAAATTTAAAATTTATGAAGCACAGTTATAAGCCTTATAAAGGCACGGGGCAATGCTTCCTTACGCATGACCGACTTTTGTGAAGCACGGATGTGCGCCTTATAGAGGCACGACCATGACGTTATGTGACAGGTGGTGAATTTGTAACACTTACAAGTACATGGCCTTTTTGCCACTCATCTCATCACCTACACCTCCATTATTCATTAATTTGGAGGTTTTTTGTAGAAGAAGTGGAGAGGATAGAGAGATTGCTTCGCTCTTTAAATTTTAGAGAGAGAAAGCTTGATTCTTGAGAAAGAAAGCTTGGACCTTCATCTTGGGTGTGGATTGAAGCTAGCACTGAATTCGCAATTTTGGTGTATCCTACTTTGTCGTATTGTTACTATTCTATGCTTCCATGTACTTGGTTTAAGACCACTAACACCAACAAAAATGTCTAAACTCACCCATCTATAGGGTATAGATACTCATACAAGCATTAGTTCCTTGTGTGTGTTGGTATTTTTATTCCAAAATTATGCAATTTGTTTCTATTTAAGTATAATCAACAGATCAGAAAACCACCAAAGTTTGAAGAAAGCTGCCAAACATAATTGGTGCTAATTCAAACGGCAACTTCAATACCTTTGTGAAACCTTCGAGATTCAACAACTTCGAAAGAAAACAACAAAAACCTTCGAGATTCAGCTGTGAAATTGAAATCGAGATTCAGCCGACACTTTTTGGTGAACAGGGAATAAAATCGTAACAAGAAAATGAAACCTTCAAACCTTTGGTGAAGTGAGAATGAGATCGAGAATCAACGGAATCATGAAATTGAAAACGAAACCGGGATTTTTTGGTGAAGAATGGGGATGAAATTTTCAGCCGTATGTATGTGAGTAAACTGGAGGGAGTAACAATTGTTTGAGTAACTTTTCTAGGGCTGGGCGGGAGAACAAAAACTTTCAACCCCGGTTGATTAAAATATAACCGGGTTTAAAGATAGGTTTTAACCCCGTTTTTTTATATAAGAAACCGGGGTTAAACGTTTAAAATTTTCAGACCCGGTTTTTAATTAAGAAACCGGGGTTAAATCTTGCATTAGTAGAGCGGCTCTTTTTCGGGCTATCCTTTTACTCCCGGTTTTTTACTATCCAAACGGGGTTAAAAATTTTAAAACTTTTAGACCCAGTTTTTTTATTAAAAAACCGGGGTTAAATCTCTTTGAATTATTTTTTACCCTGAAGCATACCATTTAGCCCCGGTTTTTTTACTCTTTTTTATATAACCGGGTTTGAATAGGGGGGACTGAAAGTTAATTTTGTAGTAGTGAACAAACCTTCAACAACAACAAACCACTAGAAATTTGAACGTTTATAACAACAGAAAAGCACCAAATTTATATAAATGATTGCATATTAAGTTCTACCAGTAATTAAAATCTTGATCGTTATTAATTTTTGGTTTAAATGTTTTGTAGCCGACATGTCTAACTTATTGCATATTAACGGAAATTAGTTTCAACTGTTTTAAAGTATTGTAAAAATTATTTAGAAGTTGTATTACTTAGCTTGTAATGGTATTGAAAAAAGGTTCTAAATGTTTATATATAATATAGATAATAATTAAAAAGCACTTATAAACCATTATTCATTAATATATAAAGGAATATATAAGTGCTTAGCCATTACTAACCATATATAAATGAGAATATATAAGAGAATGTTTGATGAGTAAACATGGGTATAATAAGACTCAATGGAGGTTGTTCCTCATTTATTTATTTATGCACATTCCCATAATTCAATATAAAGCCATGACATTCAATCTAAACATAACATGCATCTCAGTTACGTAATTCATGTTTATTTGGACTCTATTCCGTTACCTATATGTTCTTCTACATATTCGCTATTCAACAACTACTCACAATCTACTTGACATCAATGGATTAGCATAACCTTGTCATAATTCCCACATTCAGTTGACTACGTACAATTATAAACAATTAATTATTAAGCTGAGGTACTCACCTTAGCTAAACTGCCCCGAGGTGGTAATCTGCTCAATCTCGTAAGCATTATTCACCTCATAACACCTATAAACAATTGAAACCAGAACCATATCAATTTCAGACTCATCACAATGGCCTAGACGCCCCGTGTATCCATACACTGTCCACTCACACGACTACACACCAGGCATGTACTTCATAATGTTCAACCATGCCTCTACAGGGCTGTGTGACCTTACACTCCCATGTTACCTAGGGCCCTACACGGCCCGTATCAAATGGTACACGGCCCGCGTACACCCTACACGACCAACTACACGGCCATCCCAGCTCTACACGCCCGCGTTTTGTAAATTGAAGCAACAAATTCACCGGATTTCGACTAGTTTCCGGCCTGGCTCATCTTGATTGGCATATACATCGTTTTTAACACTCTATAATCATTCCTTAGCCATTACTAACCTTATAACACATCATAACACCATACTTTGATCATAATCATCCATTAAATTTGATTAATAACCCAAAATGCTTAAACTTTCAAAACAAGAGTATAACTTAATACTTAGAAATCTTTGATCTTGATTCCTCAATGAATATGTTAATCACCTCTAAATCAGCAATCCAAGCTCTCAAATTCAGAGTTAAAAATGTATGTGTTTAACTTGTGTTCTTATAGTAAAGCAGCAAGATGAAGAAAAGAAAATAAGGAGGGAATGGGGCTGCCGCCTCTATGGTGGTGGTCCCCTTCCTAACGGGTATCTTGCACATCTTTTCGATGTACAAATCATCCATACAGTATCCGATTATCTCAACGAGGATATATTCGGAACCATCACCTAAAACCATTTAATAATTATAACCCATGTCCGCTTTTCTCAACTTTTATTTCACAAACTCATTCTAATAAATTTACAAATTTAGGATGTTACATATGTAAAACAAAGTTACCAAATTTAAAAACTAAAATAATATTTAGAAACTAAGGATTGTGGTTATCATTTTTTCTGTTGAAAATGAAAAACTAAGCTTAGCAAATGCGTATTGAGTTTTTTGTTTTTATTAATTAAATAAATAATATAACTAAAAAAATATAAGAAATTCTAAAAGTATAATCCATCTTAAATAAAATTTTAATGCCAAAAAAAATATAACCATCTCTTACCCTCTTAAATTTATACTTTAAAAAATTATTACCAGAATTTAGAGCTCTTATATTTTTAATAAGAAATTACCAAATCACCCTTCAATTACTGACGAGAAAATGATTTTCCAAATCGGTTTTATTTGATCGAAAAGATTCAAAGAAGCCGAGGGACTAAAGTCACCAAACTGCAAACCAGTTGCCCCTTTCTAATTTACCTCTTTTCTTGATAGAAAAGATACCAAAGAACAAAAGAGGTGAAAGGGTTTTCTTCTTCTTTCACACACCACAAAAACACAGGGAACTTCGTGATCTGAACACCAAAACCTATTATTATCATCATCATGCCGAAGGAACACGCGAACTGGTCTCCATACGATAATAATGGAGGGTATTTATCATCTATGCCCTAATAACTCTTTCATCTCTCAAGATTTATGTGTAAATCTGTCGTGATGTTTGATCCTATCTTTCTCTGTCTATATCTGAAGAACTTGTGTGGCGATTGCTGGTGCGGATTATTGCGTGATCGCGGCGGATACTCGGATGTCCACCGGTTACAGTATTCTTACTCGAGATTACTCCAAAATCTGTAAATTGTAAGAGTGGCTCGGTTTATTTTTTTTTTACCGTGTGTTTATGAATGATTTTTTGATTTTTATTAATTTTCATATGCTAAATTATATAATTGTGTAGATTTAATCGTGTATGGATAGCAATTTGGTCCATTCTTAGTGTGTAGGGTTTGTTGATGTTCACAAAATTATGGCAATTTAGCTCAATATCTGGAATGTGCAAAAATTGCTTTGATATTTGATACGTACGAAATAGAAGTGATTATTCAGTGTTATTAATGTGTCTTCAAAGTGATTATTTCGACCTGAAGAACCAGAAACTAATAATTAGACAGAATAAAGTGATGAACTTAGAGGTAGTTAAGAAATTGGTTTCTTTAACCTACTTGTAATCAGAAAAGCAGAAATAGTAATCAACAGGCACTCAAAACTGTTTGCTTTTATACAAAATCACTACAGTTACTTTAGTTGCACATCCAAACTAGTCCTAGGAGAAAAGGGTAAGAAACCTGTTGCTTCGATTGATATTCCTCTTTATGAGTAGGAGTTGAGATTTTCTTGTTTGAGAGTATGGTAAATGCTTTCTCTGCAACAATCGAATCGGCACCGAAGTGAACTGCAGAATACAGGGATTGCTGCTCTAACTTTAAGTCTTAACATAGCTGAAAACACTCACACATAGACACATGCAATGTGATAAGCCAATACTCATTTGTAAGGGAATATATAACACACAAGTATATCTTGAGCAAATCGGTCCATACCCATGAAGGTACTAAGGTTCTGTGTGGAGCTTATAACATGATTAGTTAAATAATCCACATCAACATATATGCCAAATTTTTGCTAAAGACACAACTTATAGAGATCTGTTGGAAGTGCTGTTTTATAATTTTATTCCATATCCAAACAGATAAATATTGTTTCTGTTCCCTTTTGTTGTGATGTTATAAGTCACACGCCTTGTTGAATCCTGATTAAAACTGACTCCTTGCACATGAAGTTTATCTTATTCAGTTTGGTTCTATAGCATAAATGAGCCCTTTTAAAACAAAATAAAAATAAAAATTTTCTGGATTAGAATATCAAATATATAATGTTCACGTATTTACTTTCAGAGCGGACAAAAGTTACATGGCTTCTTCAGGATTCCAGGCTGACGTGAAAGCACTTCAAAAGGTTCTGTCTTCTAGGCACCTGGTATGATTCTTGAAAGTTGAAATTCTTTTTCTTGTTTTTTTTAATATTATATTTCTTTCAAAAACTTTAATTACATGTTTTCAAAGCTAAGCCCATATTGTTTGTGCCTATGTAGATTCTGCTAGATGCGTCTATTTATTTATTTTCTAGTCATCAAGGAAACTCTTGTTTGTTGGCCTCTACAATCATCATAGGCATAATATTGAGGTACAAGAATGTTGATGTTTTGTTTTTCTGTTACAGATTTATCAACACCAGCACAACAAACAGATGAGTTGCCCTGCTATGGCTCAGCTTCTCTCGAATACCCTCTACTACAAGCGTTTCTTCCCTTATTATGCCTTCAATGTTTTAGGTGGCCTTGATAGTGAAGGTATGCTTTTTTGTTTTTAGAGTAATTTCTTGATGGGTAAAAACTTAATGTCTTAACTCGTTTTTATAAACATTAGGAAAGGGATGCGTCTTTACATATGATGCTGTTGGATCGTATGAGAGGGTTGGATACAGTGCTCAAGGTTCTGGTGCGACACTCATCACTCCATTTCTTGACAACCAACTAAAATCCCCGAGCCCTCTTCTGTTACCTGCAAAGGTCTGGATTGAATTTCTCTCTCTCTCTCTCTCTCTCTCTCTCTCTCTCTCTTCCTCACACAAACACACATGCACTAGAGGTGGAAAAAATGAGCAGGTCAGGTGGGTTCAGCAACAGGTCATAGGAGATTTATGGTACGGTGTTGTCGGGTTGACCGCAATATGGCTCTCGTTCAAAGTTCAATTCTTTGTTTTTTTAAAGTAATTTGTGTTAAATCTAATAATAACAAAAGTATTGTTTAATTTTTCTAATAAAACAATCTAGTAGCGTGTATGCATTATAAGAATAACTTGGAGCAACTTTCAACTTGCTCAACCCATTTGACATATTTTCTCATTATAGCTATCCTTTTAAATTTATTTTACCAATCTGATGCGTTAAAGGTAACATACAACTTGTTGTCTCATTTATAAGTAAGTAGGTCAAAATTGCTACCTTAACACATACCCATGTGCATGTTATAAATGCCGCACTTGTGTATCCTGTCAGCAAGTAATAAAATTTATACATAAGACAAGAGTAATGACTCAGTTGTTACTTGTCAAGGGAATGAAATTGCAGCGACTTAATCATCCATTATACAACTTGTTTTTGGCTGTAGGATGCTGTTACACCACTTTCAGAAGCTGAAGCTGTTGATTTGGTGAAGACTTGTTTTGCATCAGCAACCGAAAGAGACATATACACAGTAAGTTTGTATTCTTTTGCATCCCTTTTCATATGCTTTCATATTTCTTGCACACATGGACGAGACCCATGACAAATGATAACTACAAAAGGAAAATATTATGTGTCATAAAAGAATGTATGAAGCAGATTTCATCAATGGTGACTGTTATCAAATAGCTACAAGTTTCAAGATTGTTCCATTAAAGTTACTCAAAAACTTTCTCCAACTGCGAAAACCACTCGAGTTTAAATCTTTTTCCACCATGAAATTTTTTATAACTGGTTAAAACTGTGACCTAATTGTAACTTTTTCGAAACTATGTTACTACTTAGTGACTTTAGTAAAACTCTAGGTCACAAAGTTTTAATCATGTATGAAATTCACAAGGGAATGATATTGAAACGTGAGTGGCTTTTGCCTTTGAAAAGAAGTGGTAGTAACTTGGTGGAAAAACGTTGACACTTTTTTTTTAACTATCAACAAGCAAATGTAACAGAACACAACCAAAATTTCATCCATTGAACAGTTGTATCCTACTAGAGAATCAAAACACTGAAGTATCCATGCCTATTAAAGTTTCACCAGGTTTACAATAACAAATGGAAAATGAAACCCGATAATCTGAGGAAACAAAGATCTAAAAACACTATTGCATTCATCTCGTCATTCAACTGTCATCAGGGATACTTGATGATGTCAGAATCACCTGCATTGGTTATGCTATGGGCATTTATGCTAACCTGTTCAATAGTTTTTTTTTCCAATCATGACACGTTAGTAAATTTAATTTATATTTTGCAGGGCGATAGTGTTGAAATTATAATCCTAAATGCTAATGGTGCTCGTTGTGAAAGTGAACAACTCCGCAAAGATTAGTAGTAACTGCCCAACCAAAACTAGCTTTCTGAAGATTGCGATTTTCTGTTGCAGTTATCTATCATCTTGTCGGTCCCTTTCACAAACGATGTGTAACATTTCATTAGATGGAAAACTTGTATTGGTTTGAATTTTTGAAGTCTTGGATTTATATTCACATGAAACTTTTGTTCAACTTGTTTGCATCAAGGGGTGACTTGTGTGAATGTTTTTGTATTCAGTCTTTTAGGAAAGAACACCTCTTTGCTTGGTTTTATGCTCCACTAATGCTTTTTGGTGCCTTGTAAACACACATCACAACTTCATTATCCATCATGGGATCTGAACCCATGGCATCTTAGAGAGAGGCACCTTTCCACATAACCGGATAAGCTACAAGCCTTTTTCTGGTGCCTTGTATTTGGCATAGCAAAAGATATGATGATGGTTAAGAGCATCTCCAACCTTACACTCTATAACCGACATTCTATCTCTATTTTTGGTGAGAGTATCCACTCTAAACAATCTTTCAACTTCAACCTTACTCTCTATTTAATACTTCAAAATCGGAACCCATATATTTAATTGATATATTTTAATTAATATTTGCTAAAATAAAAAATAACATTCCAATTAATAGATACAATGATAATTATTTAAATAGAAAGTAAAATTATTTTAGTGAGGTCCATTGATGAAGAGCGAATATTTGAAGAGAGTTTTCCCACACTTCAAATATGAAGGGAGGTATGAAGTATGGTTGGAGTAGAAATACTATTCATTTTAAAGGGATGAAGTATGGTTGAGATGCTCTAATGAATGTCAAAGCCGTAATATTTAATAACTCCTAAAAAAATTAAGATTACTTGACCGGGAGAATCGTCAATTTGAAAACCATAAAGACTTATAAACAAAGAAAATTCTTTTGACAAAAAAAAAAAGAAAAAAAGAAAAGAAATGGATATAGGATCTATGGGAGCGAAGAAGTATTAGTTTGGTAAACTTGGCAGAACTATCATATAAGAAAATCTGGAATTAAAATCCAATTATTTCGATTTGTGGAAGAGGAAAAATTGAACTGTGTAACTGGCTCATAAAATGGTATGGTATCAACATTAGTCCCCACTCTTCATTGAGGTTGCCGCTGGTTGTGTTTGTTGGTTTATATAGAAAGCTCGTAACAATAAGGTGTTCATTGGAAAAAGGTTTCAGCTTCGTTATTGGTTGATGAGATTCAAACATCCCTTTTTCATATTGATGAAATACAGAGCTAAATGTAAGTCCTTAGATTGGACTATATGGTGTTGTAATCCGATTTCAGTTCTATAACTTACAACTTATATTGTAAACCTTTTACTAGTATCTTGCTAGAAGTACTAATATATTTGTGGTCAAAAGAAACCCTAATATAAAGTGAAGACGGTGGAACAAACCTTATGTACATGCTCAAAAGAAGGTAGTCCTCAAGTGGTGGGGGTTCGGGTCCGGTTGAACTTTGGCATATCTCACATTCTAGCTAGCGAGGATAGCTTTTGGTCCTCAAATGAAGTAAAGGGGGTATTGGCAAACTTTCATTTGGTCGTCGTTGTATCTGATTTGGAGCAACCATAATAGATTGATTTTGAAAAACGAAAATAGAAGCTTGCTATACGCATTCGTTGATCTTCAAATTCGAACTTCTCAATGGTTGAACTCAAGATCTCGTGGACCTAATATCTTGTGGATTTGTGGTGTTCTTGGATCGCAACACCGAATTTGGGAATCGAGGAGTTTAACTCCTAGTAGTTGTTTCTTTAAGTTTTTGTGAATCGCATAATAGTGTTGGTGTTTGTTTATCTCATGTAGCTAGTTTGCAGGGTGTGTCTCGTTTTCTTTGTTGGGTTGGTCCTCTACAATTTCCTCCTTGCAAATAAGAGGCTTAGTGCATTTTTTGGTTTGTCTCTTTTTGTTTAATAATCAACATTTCAAAAAGATAATGACGAATAAAAAAGAAAATAAGAATTAGAATAGTGAAAATGTGACACCTTCTATGTATAAATTGAATATGAGTATATTACATCGATTTAATTATACTTTAGAATTGTAATTTATAAGAAAACAAGAGTGTCGAGTAAGTTATATCAACTAACACCTAAAAACCAATATATAAATTGTGTCGATGTTGAACATATAATATAAAAAAAGTTGATTTGTAAATAACAGTTTTTAGTCATACATAATAAAATGCAAACATTAATTACACATAGTATAAATTGATGATACATAATATCATTATGTATAACCATTTTTTTTGTGTACGAAACACTTTCCTAAGGTTGTCCGTTGTGGGGGGTTACCCGCCAGCAAATGAGCGGCGAGTAGAGGGGGAACACCACCTCGGTCCTCGGGTGGTCTCAGCTCGCCGGGTACACACTTCCTCCGGGTTGTGAGACTCGCATGCATATTCAAAAACCCACCCCCTACCCACCAACGGCTACTTTAACGGCTATATATATATATATATATATATATATATATATATATATATATATATATATATATATATATATTTATTTATTTATTTATTTTTTCTTTTTTCTTTTTTACTCACCTCCTCTATATATATATCTCTTTTCACACAACCAATTTTTTCATCTTTTCTTCATCTTCTCTTCATCTTTTCTATACAAAACACTTCATGGATCCAAACCAAAATTTCACAACCCCTCCGTCATCCGGAAGAAACCATTCAAGAATTCCGAGTTCTACACCGCCGCCGGATAATCCTTTCTTTCTTGGCGTGTCTCAACCGATGCCTCAACCAAACCCGATGTTTGCTCCCCCGCAATTTACGTACACGGGAATGCTTTCCCAACAAAATCAAGCTCCGCTATCCCAACTTGGCTACCCGATGCAACAACAAATTCCGCTATCCCAAGGTGGCTACCCGATTCAATATCAACAACACCAACCTCATTATCTACAACACCAACATCATTATCAACAACACCAACTTGTAGATGAAGATGAAGACGAAGATGACGAAGAGGAGTTTGTTGCGGACACCCAACCACCGCCGCCGCCACCTCCGCAAAATCGTTCGGGACGACAACAGGGCGAGCCGAAGAAATTTAAAACGCGAGCAAAAGCAACACCATGGACGCCCGAGAAAGAGTTGGCGTTGGTCAAGACGTGGGTTATCATTTCCGAAGACCCCATAGTAGGAAACGCGCAACCACATGATATAAATATATTTATTTATTTATTTATACGTTTTTTATATATATTTATTTATTGTTATTATTATTATTGTTAAATATATATTATTTATTTATAAGTGTTTATTTATTTATACGTTTTTTATATATATTTATTTATTTATTGGTAGATTTTGGGAACGTGTTTTGGGTGTTTTTTGAGATCAACTTCGCAAACCGGCTGATTACCGATCACCTCATCAAGTAATGCAAAGTGAAAAGATATCAATGCAAAAGTATCAAAGTTTGCCGGAATCTACGCCAACATCGAGGGTGGAAGACGTAGTGGAATGAGCGATGCGGATATTTTAAAAACCGCTCACATCCGCTACCGGGACCAATATAAGGCATCTTTTGGTCACCAAGCATGTTGGAAATTTCTTAAACATTATCCCAAATGGGTACCACAACCACTCGTGGGTCAAGCTTCCCGTCCTTCAAAACGGAGCAAAACAACAGACTCCCATGTTCCATCTAATACGGGGTCTTCCGATGCTCGCGCTCCCATCGACCTCAATGAAGATGATGATGAAGACAATGAAGAGGAACCGGGGCAGGATAACGAGCTTTTACGCCCCATCGGGAGAGACCAAGCGAAGCGCCCGACATCAACATCGACAGGAACCGGGTCGAGAAATGAGATAACATCGTTGTTGAGCAACTTATCGAGTATGAACTCGCAGAATGACCGATTCATATCGGTGAGTGAAAAACATTTGGAAGTAACCCAAAAACAATTGGAACTACAAGCGGCGGATCGGAAGGAAAAAGATTACCAATTTTATATCTCGCCCACTAATCATCTTTCCGGACCATTTTTTTACTACAACAATCCAAATGAAAAATGATGTTGCACAAAAGTACGGTTGGTCGACTTTGAACGAGTAGTTTTTAGATTTAAAATTATGTATTTTTCTTTTTTTTATTATCATATTTTAGGATTTTAAAATTATGTAATTTTTTATTATTATTATCGTATTTTAGGAATTTTAAATTATGTAATTTTCTTTTTTTAATATTATTAATGAAAAAAAATATTTAGTTTAATAATGATTTATTGAATATAAAAAATAAAAATAAAAAATGGGCGAAAGGGGAAAGGGGGAGTATAACGGGTGTAGTAGGTAAGGGAAAAGAAATGGGAGAACAAATAATGTGACGCTGATGTGACAATGAGTAAGAAAAAAGAAGGAAGTAAAACGGAGCCTAATAAAAAGCTGTCTCAAATCATTAAATTTTGATGGCTTTATCTCAAAACAAAAAGACAAAGGACCAAACATGAAAGTTATACATATTTTATGCAACATTGCCTAATTTCACTAGTCTCTTCGAGCTTGCGGGGATATCTTGAATAAGAATAAAAAACCATGTCAAAACCCTAATCTTTGAAGTTTCTTTGTTCATATTTTCCCTCTTTATTTGTTTAGTAATTTCAATTCCTATACTATTCTTTCAATGGCGACGACGGAAGCAGCAAAATTTAAGAATTCTGACCTTATACCGATCCCACAACCGCCAGATTACCATCCGGAGATCACCGTATCGCCGGCGCACGACGGCCTGCACTTTTGGCAGTTCATGATCGCCGGTTCCATCGCCGGCATGGTGGAACACATGGCCATGTTCCCAATTGACACAATTAAAACTCGTATGCAAGTATTAGGATCATGCCCTATTAAATCTGTGGGACTCCGACAAGCTCTTCAGTCGATACTCAAGTCTGACGGTCCTGCCGGACTTTACCGTGGAATCGGCGCGATGGGACTCGGCGCAGGTCCGGCACACGCTGTTTATTTTTCTGTATACGAGATTTGTAAAGAGACGTTTTCGAGGAGAAACCCTAATAATCCAGCAGCTCATGCGGCGGCTGGAGTTTTTGCGACGGTGGCAAGTGATGCCGTGTTTACTCCGATGGATATGGTGAAGCAGAGGTTGCAATTAGGGAGCGGAAGTCCGTATAAAGGTGTGTTTGATTGTGTGAAGACTGTTTTCAGAGACGAAGGTTTTGGGGCCTTTTATGCTTCGTATCGGACTACGATTTTAATGAACGCGCCTTTCACGGCGGTGCATTTTGCGACGTATGAGGCGGCGAAGAGAGGATTGATGGGGGTCTCACCGGAGAACGCCAGTGATGAACGGCTGGTGGTTCATGCTACTGCTGGTGCAGCGGCAGGGGCATTAGCTGCTGCTATGACTACCCCACTTGATGTTGTCAAGACTCAGTTACAGTGTCAGGTATTTGCTGAAAAACTTCATTTATCTGCTGTTAATTGTTTGATAGGCTATTGAATAGTAAAATCCTGATTTATGGAAGTCAATAATGCTTTAAAGTAATTGTTTGTGAGTGTGTGTTGTTGTTAATCTTATTAGATTGTTGAAGAACCTTCTGCTATTTTTTATTTGTTGACGAACCTGTGAATTAACTAATTCAGTGCTGATGAAATTATAAAAATGCGTGCTTTGATGCCTTAAGCTCGAATCATTCATGGGTTATTATAATGTTTATATATAAAGTAGATGTGACTGAATTGATAGATTCGATTCTATCGGAGTATCGGTTGTTAGCTTAAGCTTCTACTAGACTCTAATTCCTACACTTATCAAGAATTTATAGACGACTTTGAACATGTAAATTTTATCTTTAAGGGGTGGGGTGAAGGGGGGATTTAGACTATTTTAATTATGAATATGCACGATGAACACTTGGAACCTTCCCTGATAATTAATCTGAACTGAATATGCCTAAATATCAAATAAACTAGTGGAGGGTGGAGTCATATTTGGCCTTTTGGAGAACAGTTGTTAGTTGTCAATTACTAGGTGAGAGAAGTAGGTAGTAGAAGCTGGATATTTTGGTAGTCAAAATGTCATATTGTCATGGTGGTGATATACGTGAAATTGTGAGTGGAGAAATTTTTCACTGTCACCTTATTTTGAGCATGACATGTAATTATCCCTTGGCCGAGAAATCTCACAGCAACAAAAATCTTGCAGTCCTCCAGAACCAATTAACTAAACATTAAACAAGATACCATGTAGTCATTTTCAGCATAACATGCAATCAACCCTGCCGAACATGCTCACATAAACTCATTTTTGAGCAACATTCATTAGTGCTTTTCGAAACCCACTCTTTTTTATAGTAATAATAACATGTAGGTTCTGTGTAACTGTCTTAAAAAAGACATGGTTTGGAGTTTATGTTAGTGTGCTGTTTCGTAACACAACATTGGGCAGTAGGTGTTTGTATTAGGAACTTAGGATCTTAATTAAAGGCCATACTGAAAGAAGAAACTACTTATAATTTAATTCCACATAACATATTTGACCTTTTAATTTAATTCAAGTTTAGAAGTCAACTTCGACTATTGTAGGAGACAGTAACTATAGTAGAGAGCTTGGTTTAAAAAAGCACGCATCCTGATGAGCTTGATGCGGTGGCTGAAACGCATCAGGTGGTCTGATGCGCTTGGGGGTTCGAGTTGTGCTCTGATGTGCTCGTTTGATGCGTGATGCGTTCCGTTGCGCTCGACTGCTGCTTTTTTTTTTGTTTTTTTAAATAATTTATCAGTCTTATTCTTTCCTCCACTCCATCTTCATGGCTGTTTTTGTTTTTGTTTTTTAGGTCTGCTGCCTTTTTAATTCATTTATCAGTCATGATTACATCAGCTTCTGTTTTTTTAACAGTCGATGTTGCTACCTTCTACTTGCTAGTTGATACTGATATTGAGTTGTATTTAAGTATTTATACATATCATGTGTTTAGGGAAATGGTTAGGTTTTATAAGTACTTACAAGGTATAAAATTAGTTTAGGAGTAATTTTTGTGAAAATTAGGCGCACCGTGTTCGTGATGTGAGCGCATCACGCATCGGCTCCCGGGACTTTAAACACATTAGATCGCATCCCACATTTTCAAACCAAGGTAGAGAACTTGAGGTCGACTTTAGAAGTTTAAGTTATGATTAAAAAGCATTTTTCTTTATTATTGGCTCACTCCACATTAAAATTAAACTCAATAAAGCAGCCCTTCAAAATAGCTAGAATATAAAAGAAAGCCCAAACTACAAGATGCTAAAAAGCGTACGCCTCGCGCATCACAATGCATCACAGCGCATCGCAATGCATCACAGCGCATCATATACAGTTATACGTGATGCGTTTGAGGCAATGATTTGCGCATCCGAATGCCTCAGGCACGTGTTTTTAAACCAAGCTTACAACTCACATCATAAAACCTTTTTTTAATTGCACTTAATCAGTTCATATGGAAACAAGAGATAAAGGATAATAAAATGTAAGATGAGCATGCAGATAAAAAAAAGAAAAACTAGCCAAAAAGGAAACCGGTTTTTCCACTGGCGCAAGCTGATTCATTAAGGTGTGAAGCAAACTCATTCTGAAATGAGATTAATCACGTCATTTGCAAAGATAGGCAACGTGACTTCACTTATATTCCACGAGAATAAGGATGCTTATCATGAAAAATGATTTAAGATTTTGGGCAACTCAACGGACGAAGGCAACAATTACGGCAAGGAACCCAGCACCGGCGGGCAGTGGAAAGAAGGTGAAATTGAAACATGCAACAGAGGCGGCAGCGAACATAAAACCTGCGATGGAGACGGCAGTGAACATAAAACCGGCGACAGAGGCGGCAGCGAAGGAATTAGGAGGAAGGAACTGGCGAACATCAGGAAGTGACAGAGGTGACAGCAAAGGAACAAGGATTGTTTCGGATTTTTGGGTTGTGAGAGAAAAGAGGAACTAAATGTTATCTCTCTCTTTAAGATTGCATCCTCCGTATAAATCACAATAAAGGGTATAATAGTCAATATACATAATTTTTAGTGGAAGAATTAAATTCCTCTTTGTAAGTATCATTACTCTAATATTAAACATGGATGGATGAGTTAAAGGATTACATGATGAGAGAAGTAGGAAATAAAAGTTGGATATTTTGGTAGTCAGCAATTCAGCATGTCATATTGTGATGATAGTGATATATGTAAGTGGAGAAAGTTTTTCCCTAGTCACCTTATTTTCAGCATATTGCAGCCCTCCAGAACAATTAACTACACAAGATACCATGTAATCATTTCAGCATAACATGTAATTGTCCTTGCCCAGCATAACATACTCGCATAAACAGAATTTGTGAACAGGTTGCTTCATCAGTGCTTTTCAAAACCAAAAAACCCACTCTTTTTGTGGTAATAATATGTAGGTTGTGTGTAACTGTTTTAAAAAAGACATGGTTTGGAGTTTATGTTAATTTTTTTTTTCACAACACAATATTGTGCAGTAGGTGTTTGTACTGGGAACTTAGGATCTCAACTGAAGGCTATAATGAAAAAAGAAACCAAAAAATGATGTAATATATCCAACATGGATGGATGAGTTAAAGGGTTACATGGATGGATGTATGAGTAATGTTTAATATTATACTATATACTAGTATACTACACAGACACACACAGAAGCACGCCTTCCCACCCGCGCACAAGCATGCCTGCCCACCCGCACACTATTAATGTTTAACAGTATATGTATATATGTCGTATCTGATATATGTATATGTGCATATGTAATTTAATAGAAAATAAAGGAGGCTTGCAGTATATTCTATTGTTGATTTCTAGTCTTGAACCTCTTATATATGTGTATCTATGTGTGTGTGTGTGTGCAGAAACATGAAAAATGGTGCTTGTATGAGCTAGACATTATATGCTGTTAGCTCGTACATATTCAATACTGTTATATAAATGCTTCCTTTTTCGGTAATCATCTAGGCTCTAGCATCCTGCTAGTCCGCTGCGGTTCCAAAAGAAAAGAAAAAAAAGCTTCAAGGATTACTTCTAGTTTGGATTTCTGAAGTTACCTGTTGCCAAAAAGCTTTAAAAAGCAAATCCTATGGCTACAAGCCTACAACTTTGGAAACCAAGACTGAACTATAGAATCAGAACTCGTTTTACTCTTTGATCTTCACTCTTTTTTGGTGGTGGTTGGTTTTCTTTTCAGAAACCTAACATTAATTCTTTTTTTGAGATCCTTCTCTTTTTTGCTGAACCACCAACTATTAATAGTTATTTATTCCTTTTGATATCCAGTCAATTTGTATGAATCATGATCTGCATGCATGTGCACTCTCTTTACCCCAATTGTCATCAACATATAGCTGCAACATTGTTTTACCTTTATTTAGCAACTTGAAAACCCATTTATTCTCTCTGTTTTTATGTTTTGGTTAAATTTCTCTCATGAAATATACCATCTTGTTTTGCAATGCAGGGTGTGTGTGGATGTGATAGATATGTAGATGGTTCCATTAAAGATGTTCTAAAAACAATTGTGAGGAAAGATGGATACAGAGGGCTTTTCAGGGGATGGATGCCAAGAATGCTTTTTCATGCTCCGGCTGCTGCCATTTGCTGGTCAACATATGAAGCTGGAAAGTCATTTTTTCAAGAGTTAAACAGTGATGATGATAGAGGTAACAGGTTGACCTAAAAAGAACAAAATTCAGTTTCTCTCTTGTTGTATTTTGAGAAATACTCCTAACAAATAGAAGATAAAAAAAGATTGAGTTCATCAAGTCGGGGCCGGGCCACATATTCCCACCTGTTTATTTTATTCTCAGCTTCAAATCGAACTCTATTTGGTGACGATTGATGCAAAAGAAGAGAAGAAAGAAGGCCGAGGTTCGGTGTAGGTTATTGTTCATGGCATATGCTTGTGAATTTAGCAGCTGTATTTGTTATTTGTTGGCTTCAAAATTATTATCCAAATTTAATGAGTTATGTCATGTAAGATCTATCAGCAAGTTTTGCAGGTATCTTCTTTTTTTTATTTGGGTAGTGTTGATTACCACTGCTGTTTTTTTGAGTCTTTGCCAAGGCTTATGGATTATTGTTCTGAAATCTCTTATTAGTTGTTGAAATAAGATTATATAGTTTGATTTATTTGAGCCTTTCGGCATACATGTAGAGTTCTAAAACTGAAAACTGCAAAATAATGAAACCGAAAACTGGTTCAGATATAATCCAACCATTAATCAATTACAAACTTGGATTTTTCTGATCCGGAAAGTTTCCAAACTGGTTTGTTTGTAGGAGGATGATAACCTCATCCCTTAATTAAAAACGTAATTTCATTTTTCAAAAATGATAATCATAACTTATGTATTCATAATTAACTTTTCATATTTTACATAATTACCTTTTGACCAAATTTTACACATCTAATGAATGACAACTCTTGTAACATGAAAACCACTGAAAAATTGTTGATTTCAAAGGTCTCGGATTTTAGTGGTTATACCATAGATTTCACACACTTTATAAATAAACTCTTGAACGTGAGTAGGAGAAGAAGAAAGAAGAAAATGGTTACACTGTCTTGATATGTCATCAGGTTCAAAAATTCATTGTTTTATCGGTTTAGAGCTTGGTTACACTTTACCAGTCCGCACCGGTTTTCAATTGTTTGTGTGAACGGCAAAGGTTCTTTATTCGAATCCCGCCATATCTTGTGTTTTAAATTCTCCCTGTTAGTTAAGGTATGATCTGGATTTTCAACAAGGTACTGAATATGATAAGGGTCGTAACATTTTCCCAGAGCTATTCACTAATGTCATAATTTCTCTTTATAGTAATTTTTGTTATATGCTATTCTGGATTAGGAGCAACTATAGTTCTCCCGACTCTGGTTCTATGTCCACGGCTGGTGTGGGTTCGCTCCTCTATCACATATGAACCACCACACTCGATTAACATTTTTAATTTACTTTTATATTTATGTGTATGAGGTAAAAAAAATTAAAAAGTTACAAGTGTGGAATGCTTGGGGGTTAAAGTCATGACATTTGATGTGACGGAACAGACGGAGTGAAGGACTGCCAGTGACCTTGGCTACTTTCGGTGGTCGAATTCTTTTCTCTTCCTAACCTTTATATCAAAAACTATAGTTTTTCAATATCAATAATTACTTTAAAAGTTGAAACTATACGTTTGGGCATCTGTTTTTCCCAAAAAAAATTAAACAAAACCTTTGCTAATATAAAGAAGAATTGTATGTAAGGCATACTAAATCTTACATAAGACATATGTTGTATCTTTAGAGATGAACTTACAAAAAATATCTCCAAAATTTACAAGAAATACAAATCTAAATTAACCAAGAGATAATCTATAAACATGTATATATGGAAGCAATAATGCCTTCAGAGTAAGCTGCCATGCACCAAGTCCATAATAATGTCAATTGCTTACCACTTCAGCAACAATTACAGTTATATCATCCATCTTTCCCCCTGCACAAAACAAACACCTGGTTCTTAATGGCTTCTTTACTAGAATGTTTGGAATATTCAAAGCTAAAAAGTATGAGATTATGAATGAAAGTATATATAAAAGCTACTAAATTTCATTGGTCATGCCTGTTAGCTTCTGTCCCAAGGCCTTTTTCCATGTTGGAACATCAAAACCCTGCGTGTCAACAAAAAGGCTCATAAGTTATTGCCACTGCATACTGGATTTTGTATGGTTTAGGTTGACCTGTAACATTTTAATAGTCTAAACTACCCGCGGCTTATACGGGTGGCATTAATGAGGAGTTAAAAGTACATGGGCGGCCTCCACGTACACTATCCCTATAATTTTAAAAGAAAAAGCAAGTGTTTGCAAGCGAACCTCACTCATAATAAGTCTAGAATATTACTTGGTTTGACCGCCCCTCCCCGAAATAAAAAATAAAAAACTTTTTGTCACCTTTAGCCCTATAGATGTTCAGCGAATTTAATAGTGGTGGAAAGAAATAGTTACTCTGAATCTGGCTTCAATCGAATATGGGGAGTCGAAGTAGAAGTCCACTGAATGCTTGTAAGCAAGATCAGCCAATACCTTTGCTAGTATTGAAACAAAAACTTACGAATGGAACTTGAAGTTGAGTTGTTCCTAAATGTGATTAAAAAAAGGTTTCAAGAAATAGTTACCAGTTCCCATGACATCTTTATGTTCGGAAACTGTTGATACAATTTCATGATCAAACACATTATCAAAGAGCCCGTCTGAACCCATTACTATGATGTCCCCCTTCATTGCCTCAACACTAGTAACCTGCATTTATATACATATAACGTATGAAATAAAAGTATAGAGAAGGGTCTTCTATTTGGTATGTAGTCGAACCAAATGAATTAAAGTCCCTGTCTATTGGAGGTGACAATTTTAACTCATTTTCACTTATTAATGGGTCAAATTCACTGTGTTTAAAGAGGAAAATCAACGAACGGGTTAAATGGGTTGAAAGTCGTCTGAAGTCTAGATTTATGCTTAATATTTTGAATATTTTATTTCAAAGAATCAGATTAGTATCATTAAATTGCTTTTGTAATCATAGTTGAATTTTCAAAAAGGGGAAAAGTGTTTACAGGGCAAGGAAATATAACCTACTTACTGTCGCATCTAGATATGTCTGGCTGACTTCCTCTGAGCTCAACTGATAGGGGCAATCAAAATAATGCTCTTGTGGAAATGTGGAAAAGATTATTTGACCTAAAAGTTAAAGATTTGTAATAAATTTGTGTTCACTAATTAAAGAACGTCTATAGAAGAGGATAGTGATGGAGTTCGAAATTTAAAACAACATCAATGAATCTTGTTTTACCTTTGCGAATAACCCGAAGTCCACAATCCCCTACATTAGCAACCTTGAGAATCCCATTATTATCTAGCATCGAAACGATTCTAAAAGGCCAAAAACCATTAATGTGGGAGCACAGATTTAAATGTCATACAATAAAGTTATTTGTGATTCAATCATAAATACATGTTAAAACATACACAGTAGCTGAACCTGTGGATGTGGTGGCAGCGTGTGCTTTCCTAACAAGAATACGAGGATCATAGTTTACCTGAAACGATAGTCATATAATCATCACTTGCATGAGGATCATTATAAGAAACTACACGAAAATCCTATCTAATTGTTTAACTCCTTCTCAAATGTTTAAAATTCACTCCAAAAATGAAGGGATGACTTGGTCGAAATCAATAGCACCAATTTGGGGGGGGGGGGGGGGGGGGGGATACATACTTTGACATTATAAACTTGAAAAAAAGGAATGTTATGACATTTGTGGGACAATTGAAAATGGAATGTATTGTGATTTTCATGTGAGTTAAAGAGTAGATATTAGTGAACACAAGCGGTGAGAGATATACATACCTCATCATCATCGACTAAAGATGAAGCTTTTCTCATAAGTTCTCGAGAGAATTTTGCGGGATCCACATCCTTTTCTGCCCATCTATTATCACGAAATGTAAATCAAATGGCTGTATGCAGTTTAGGCCACGGTCCATCTTACAAATTAAGCATCATCTTTACAATTTTTGTGTAATGACAAAACACATCAATATTTTAGGTGAGTTTGTTATAGTGATGCAGAGGTCATCCAAGAGTTAGCAAACTCTTTTATGAAACAATGGGAGGATGACAAATGGGCTAGAAAGAAACCTGGCTTCAAACAGCCATAACAAACAAAACATACCCGGAAACACCATCTGCAACGGCAATAACTCCCCCACTGTAATCACTTACAAAGAAAGCATCTTCTCCACCTTTCTGAGCCTTTAAAGAAAATGAAAATGAGAGATTAATCAATAGTAGATAAAATTTGTAGTTTTCTATTTGGTGTAAGAGAAACATACCTTTTTAGGGTGAGGAATGAGTTGAGTTCCAACTCGGATAGACAACTCAGGACTACAAAACAATGAATGATTACAAATCTTCTATAAACATCTTGCAACACACATAACATAACTGTTCAGGGCTTGTGTAACAAAAGAATATTTACCTTTCTTACAACAGTATATCGGATTCATTTCATTTTCAGAAATGAACCAAATAGGCCTTTTTTTTCTTTTAACAAAACACTCCACAGGCATCTTTTTCATTACAAGTTACAACACAGGAATAGCAAAACTGGAGTTATCACGCCAGACCATCATAAACTAAAGCAAACCCTAATTTCATTCTACCTAATACCCAAATAAACCACCAATATAAAGAGTATAGCACTCTAATTCATGGCTTGTAATTGGATTATGTTTGTCTTGTCTTAATTTATATTCCATACATAATACAAATGTTTCAGTATGAACTCCAATATGCAATGTTATAAGCACTTGGACCAAAAAATGATCATTTATATTCAGGTCTTTTGAGAGATGTTAATCATATATCAGCTTGTTGGAGTTCTTTCTTGCAAAAAGGCTTGTTTTAATCAGTCTCTGACCCAGTTATATCCAAAATCTTAGGTTATGAAGTCAAAAGGTCTTTCAGAAAGGTAAGTATATCAATTTGTAGACATTTTCTGGATTCCTTGTCTAATGTCTACATATTATGATTTATTACAGCAAATTTATAGTTTTGTCTTGACTGTTAATCTGATAGTTTATGTTTGAATTACAATTCCTGAAGCATTGAAGAAGCCATTTGAAGACAGAGAACTATTTTAATCAAGAAAGTAAATGAAAAATGAAATTAATAACTAAAAGTGAATTAGGGAATCAGAATTACCGTACAACAGGATTGGAAATAGGTGGAGAAGAAGAACAACGAATAAAACTCATGCTCATCAGTCTCTTCTTGGGGAGTTGAATTGCAATTTCAGAGGAAGATAGGAATTGATGACGACTGTAAGAAATCGTGAACGCCATTTTCCGTCGTCCGATTCCGACCACCGCTGCTCGTATTTCACACAATCACTACACAGCAAGTGTGGGTGTCTTTAACTGTGCCTGTGGGTTTGAAGTTTGATTGACATTTTGCCACGTCACCCTCTTTTGCTAAGTATAGTTATGTAGTTTCTGTTCGACTAACAAAGCATGAAGCACCAGTGGTCTAGTGGTAGAATAGTACCCTGCCACGGTACAGACCCGGGTTCGATTCCCGGCTGGTGAATTTTCTATGAAGATAACTGCGCACATGTGATGTTGGGTCATCGCAGGCCATTCGATCTTTCGAATAATCAAAAGCGCATCTGAGCATTCCATTTTTTTCTTTTCATACACATTGCTTGTTTATTTTATGGATGTAAATGAACCGAGCTACTCGCGAGCAATTCGAGCTCGGATCGTTAAAAGCTCGAAACGAGCGGAGCTTAAACAAGCTCGAGCTTGAGCCTAGATTAAAGCTCTTTTAATAAACAAGCCGAGCTCGAGCTCCAAAGAGTGTGCTCGCGAGCTTATACGAGACTAAACGAACTCCATATATAATATATATTTTTTATTTTATATGTTTAATTTTTAATAATTATATATATAATTTTAATAAAATATTAAAATAATACCCGAGCCTAAACGAGTCTAGCTTAAACAAACCTAAACGAGCCGAGCCCGAGCTTCATAAATATTAAACGAACCGAGCTCGAGCTCAACATCATAAGCTCTAAACAAGGCAGCTCGAGCTCGAGCTTAAAAAATCCTAAACGAGCTCGGCTCGATAAGGGTCTAGCTCGGCTCGTTTACATCCCTATTTACTTTCTATGGGGAGACAATTCACACGTAAGCAATGTATATTTTCATTTTGCATTAAAAAAATTTGTAAATTTTAATTTTTTTATTACAAAAAGCATTATGACCTGTCAAAAAAATGTAAGATAATCTAGTCAAGATTTCTATTTTATATAAAACCAAAATTTATAATCTTTTCTTAATAAAAGAATTACAGTGTGACCTTTATTAAAAAAAATTATATTTATGTTACCTTTAGTAAATTTGTATATTGTCTGGAAAATCAGAAGTCAATTATATATCAAAGTGAGTAGGCATGGCATTGTAATACCAAGAAGGGAAACAACAAAGCAAGAGTATATATAGAATTGTTGATCGACATCTTTAAAATATGCTTATTGTTTAACCCACAAGAACTATGTGTTACATTTATATTATGCCTGGCCCGTCATTTCCCTATCTCTGTGTGTTTAAATGATTCTGCTTCGGTTTGTTTGGTAAAAATAAGGATTTCAACTTGATGGATGCTTTCAATTAGATTGAGGGTTTCGATTTGTTAAAATTTTGATGATGATGGAGGCTTTCACTTTGAGGTGGAGGTGTTGGAAAGATACATTTTGATTGTTCTTGGTAATGTAAGCAGGTTAATATGGCACCGATTCGATATCTTGATGAAAATTGCAAGCCAATTCAGCAAGGTTAATTAGTCTTCACATGATCACAAGTCGACTGACTAAAGAAATGGGTTTTGGTTCAACTTCCAACGCTAGAATGCGGCTTCCTTTGTTGTAGGTTGTGGTTATGTACGGAGTTGAATAGCAAGTCAACCTACAACATACCACAATACATACTACACATGCACAAATTGTACGCACGTAACTCATATACTTCAATCATTCATTAATCAAACAATTCCAACAACCACTAATGATGTATCTTGCCTTTAATACTAAACCGACAGCCACTAAGGCAATATCCTATCATTCGGGCTAAATCAATAGCCACTAAGGCCATATCCTGCCACTAGGGCTAACTAATAACCACTAAGGCCATATTTAGCCACGCGGGCAAAACTTACAACCACTAAGGTTGTATCCTGCCACACAGGCTAAAAGATGTAGCACAAATCATTAATCACACATACATGGCCCAAAAGACACATATTCACATATAAGATGCTGCAACACACGATCAACAATTAATTCCACCTAGTTGGATAAGGATCACAACTCAATCTCACTTTAACTCTATTATTCTATTGAGTTGCACACACAACCAAATCCTACACATGGATTAGAATTATAGATTTAATGATCATGGACTTGAAAGGACTAAACTAACGTTTAGGATTCCGAAAACATGTTTATAGATAACAAGGAATCATCCTAATTGATACTTGAGAGTTCTAAAGTTGCACATGGGTCTTGCGCCGCGAACCAGTAGTCCTCGTGCCACGAAGAAATTGCTGGAAATAGTGGGACTTTTTGAGACGATGCATCACGCCGCAATCACTTGCAAAAACCAACTTCGAGTTTTTGTTTCAAATTTCTACCATTTTGATACCAAACTTAACCAAATCAATTTTATAGATTTAATTTGACCCAAAGATAATAAGGAGTGCTACAATTCCATCATCAACCTAAAGCTGACGATTCAAGAACCTAGAACCCATCAAAGACTACTAAAATCTCATAACTGATATGGATAAGGGTTTATTAATATACCTTAGAGTTAGAATATGAAGTTATCATTTCAATCCAAGATAAATTGCTTTAATCTCAAATATATGTTGTTCACTTGTTCTTTCCTTTCCCTTCTTGTTCACCAGCATACACAAATATCTGTTGTTCAGTTGTTCTTTCCTTTCCCTTCTTGTTCACCAACATACACAAATATGTGTTATTCAGTTGTTCTTTCCTTTCCCTTCTTGTTCACCAACATACACTATTTATATGTTATTCAGTTGTTCTTTCCTTTCCCTTCTTGTTCACCAACATACACATACGGACTAAATCCCTTTCAACTTTTGAGCAACATGACCTACTCTAGTCTCATCTTCTTTTTAATCTCATTTAGTGTTAAATACATTATAACACTATAAGTTTCCCGACTTAACTCTTATACTAGCAAGGTAAATAATGAATATAAGCAATAATCAATTTGGTCAATATAGGATCTAAAATAGATACACGATTCAATCAAATAATATAAAATGAATAAAACTTACTTTGAGATATTACAAAAGTTTGAACGGGAGGAAAAAGAAAAGAAGTTTAAAATCAAAAATATTAATCGGAATACACTTGCCAAATTCACCGTGTTGGTGTAATGCTCATCAGCCCTTAGAGACCGCGGATGTTGATGTCGACCATAAACCATTACACTTGCTCTTAGTATAGATAATCGGGTTCATAGGCTATCAGTCAAGCAAACTTGTAAAGTAAATGATATCTTTTTAGTTGTGTTAGTAGTCAAATAGTTAACTCCTACCAATTTAGTTTTTTGATTACTAAAATAAGAATTAAATTGTTAATAGTTTTGTAATAGCAATCTTTCATTTCATTCGGTTAATTAAAAAGCTATAATGTCTCACGACTCAACCATTTTCTCCCCAACTAACACATCATTACTACATAAAAAGCAATTTAAAACACATACTACACAATCATAGTGACAAAATTCATTTGCTTAGATTTGTGTTTATGTTAAACACTAAATATGCTAAAAAAATTAATTATTTAGGTAAAATTTTGATTATCTATGTAAAAACTGAGCTTTCACTTTAAAAAATTTGAATGTTTTTACCCAACTCGTTTTGTCTCGAATCCAATCTACATAATTTTTTACATTTTTAACAATTAATTTTATATTCTGGTAATTCTTTTATATATATCCCAACTAAGTATCTCGCATTCTTATACAGGTTACCGGGCAAGAAAGAGTCAACAAGCACCAGTGATCTAGTGGTAGAATAGTACCCTGCCACGGTACAGACCCGGGTTCGATTTCCCGGCTGGTGCATGTTAAATATTATTTTTAGGTTTTCAAGTATTTTTGCGCCTGGTCTATCCAAGTAATATTACTCTTCTGTTAATATTTGTTTATAAAATAATTGTAGCTGCTACATGAACCAAAAAGGCAAAAATGAAAAACACACACACAATGACCAAAACTTATGCTCTTAATTTTGGTGGACATGCTTACATCCTGCTTGGTGAAACATGTCTCAATGACCAAAACTTATGTTTTTCTGAATGAATTGCCCAACAGTTTCAGAAGAATGTGTGTTACAGCATCGATCATACTCAGGATGATGTATCAATTTTAAGCTGTAGTTTGCTAACCACTTGAAAACAACTTGTAATAAATGTCGCTTGGAGAGCATATAATTATGATGAGAATACAATCGCTAACAAAGCTTATGATCATACACAAAAACTCAACTACAAATGCTTCTTCAGGCACTAATGTTCTCAACGGGCGATGTTTTGTCCATTCTCTTCACAATCCCAGCAATAACCTAATTTTTCATTCAAATTGGTGTGTGTTTAGCAAAACAAGTAAAGGATCCCCCCAAAACAAGAAAATAAAAATGCAGATGAAATTTGACAGTGGACCAGATTTTACCTTTCCAGGTCCAAGTTCATAACTCTTTTCCAGTCCCCTTGATAGGAGAGTCTTCACTGTTGTCTCCCACTGGACCGGTGATGTAACCTATGATGATCATTTTCAAAAATTAAATAATTTTTCTTATCAATTTTTAAATTGATAACCAAAGGCATAACATACTAGTTATTCTTTAGAAATGAGACATTGTAACATCAAAATATCATATATCTATCTATCCCTATGCTCATTTGCATAATAGATTTGAAGTAGGCAGGAAGAAAAAAAAGATGAAGAGCAGCCAACCTGACGAGCCAAGATTTTCTTGATTGTCTCGGGATCAGCATGTGGTTGTGCATCGACATTAGATATAACAGGTATTTTTGGAGTTTTGATTTTGGTTAATGCCAAAGCGGACTCCAGTTGGGACACAGCCGGATTCATGAATCCAGTGTGGAAGGCTCCAGCAACAGCAAGGCGCACCTACAACAGAATATAAGGTAATTTATTTTGGGTGTGTTTTCAAAGTGAGATTACATAATCAGTTCTAAGGAATTGGCTGTAGAAGATAGTGTGTAGGTGTGTTTCGTTGTTTGAAGTTCAGAAAGGACATTTTAAGTAATTAACATGGTTCTAAATAACGTAAGGCGTGGCGTGGCGGCGAGGTCAAGCCTCAAGTTATAGGAGCCATGGCGAAGCCTTGGCGTTTTTTAAGGCGTGACTTAAGGCGGCGATTTTGTATATATTCTGTAATTATATATATCAAATTTATCATTATTAATATACTAATTACACAAAGTTACGGAAATGATGAGCAAAATAACATATACAAATTATAAAATACAAATTTATAAAAGTTCTATACACGCGATTGCAAAATGCATAAAAAAAGTTCAAATTTTTTTAAAAATGATTTTTTTGGCGCCACGTTATAAAAAACTCGCCATTTGGCGCGCAAAGGCGCGCCTTGGCGCGCGCCACGCCTAGCACTCACGCCTAGGACCATTTCTTAACGGCGGAGCCACGCCTCACGCCTTGGCGACGCCATGGCGCCGCCATGGTGCGCCTTTTAGAATCCTGGTAATTAATAGCCAAACATCTTAACTATATGTTTTCTAAAACCCTACAATGAGTGGAATTGAGGATTCAAGGGAGAGAGGGGGGGGGGATATATACCGTCATTCGAGCCTTGAATGATTTTGCTTTTGCTTCCACAGCTTCAATTCCCTTCACGCCTCCAGAGACTGCATAGTTTCCCTGCACAGTAGAATATAACATGATCCCACAATTATAACAAAACAAAAAACAAAACGAATTGACTTCTGAGGTCAAATCTTTTGCCTTCCAATTTCAAAGTGCTTTCATTTATGTTACACGTTCAACAAACTTTTCCTGTTAGTAGTAGTGGTAACTATTATGAAATTTTACATGTTATCAAGTCCTTTTTAGTATTTTTAAATTTGTAGCAAAACTTATCAAAAGCAAATATCTCTTTTTTTATCCAAACAAAAGGGAGTAATTTATCGAGAGGAATCACAAATAAGAGAATTACAGGGCATAAGAAATTTGCAATTTGAACTTTATCGGCTTCCTCGACTTCTTCATTGGCTGCATCACATAGTTGTTGCACCTTATCTGAATCTAATCCAATGATACTAACCATAGCACTTTTAGCAGCATCTGCAGCCTCCTGAAAATTTACCACACATATTTACATTATAAAAAAATTATTTTGTTTAGCATAAAGTTTATTAATCATTATTATTTTCCCTTGCCTGCATTGCTTGACCTCTCAGTTTAACCAGCTTGAGACCATCCTCGAAGCTAATCATAAAGAAAATTGCAAAAAAGATTATATGATATGAGTCAGAATGTCAGATAAGGATCTCGTGACATGTAGATTTGAAATGGAAAAAATTGTTATGTTTGATCTGGCAGTTCTATCTTCAATATTTTAGTTAGATCTTTGTTGTATATTAGTCTAGATCAGTTTTTTATTATCATCTAAGGTTAGATCCAGGATCTGCGAAGATATCTTGATTAAAAATGGAGCTTTAGAATGAAGATTCGAGAAAGGATGTGATGAACTTTAATCTTGTCACGGACTTAAAGACAATAATATAAATATGACAAACAAACCTAGCAAATGATGGTGCATCAAATGATTCAAATTGTATTGTTAAGGGATCTTTAACGTGTTTATCATTGTATTATCATGAAAACTGCAACAATATCCATCTTAGAATGTCTAAGAAGACTGGAAGTCTATTTCTCGGTAGATTTTTAGGCTAAAGTGACTATTTGCTCTTTTTATAAATGCTAGAGATAGCAATTTTGACCCATTTTGGGTTATGTCTTATCTCAAGAAGATCAAACAAAAAATAGCTAGAAGTTGAACGAGTCAAAAAGACTTGCAGTCACCACAAGTGTATAATACATACAAAACTCTAAACATCTATATTCAAACATGTAGAATATTGTTATAGTAATATAGTTTCCATAATCATATTCACTGCTGTTCAAAGAAAAAATATACATATTCACTGTATTAATTATATACAGAATTTTTTTTTAAAAAAGGGAGGAAAGTGTGTGCGGGATTGGGTATTGTTGTTGTTGTTGTTGTTGTTGTTGGAGGAAAGTGTGTGCGGATCAACCCATCCCCATTTCAACCCAAACACGTTTCAACATGTACCCAGCTCATGCCACCTTCACTAATCCTCGTAGATTATTACTAATATTGCTTCTTGTCAGAAAGATTCCCTTGTTTTGCAACGATTGACGGTGTTAAACAATTTTTAATACGTAAATAATTCTTTTACACAAAATGTTACAAGCAGTTTGTTCAGCTGCTGAGTATGCAAGGCAAAATTCTTTGTTACGGTGAAAAAGTGAAGGAAAATAGTTACTAATAGTGATAAAAGAATTTAGAATTCTATTGAACAAGATGACTAACCTAAAAGCACCAGCAAATGCAAGAGCCGTGTATTCCCCCAAGCTTAGCCCACATGTAACATCCACAGAATCAATTATCTGTTGGCCTCCATCACGAGCACGCAGGATCTCTACTGCAGCTAGACTTGTAACGTAGATAGCTGGCTGCAAAAGTGCAAAATATAAAACCATATCCAATTAATTAAATATCTCTCTTAAGTCTTGACGTATTACTCATCATAAAATATTAAAATGTTGTAAACATTTCTTGTTTCTTTTAATTTCAAAGCAATACAATATTTCTTTCAAGACGTGCACATAGCCTCATACAGAGTTAGCCAAAAGAAATATTTTCTTTTGGCAATTTTACTTATGAATGGATCTATTCAAGTTGTGTTTTAAGTTATGCTTATGGAGGTCAAACAGATCAAAATCAATTAGATTGAAATAATATTGGCCAATCGGGTTGAAATATGTGTTCAATGCATAAAACCTCCTAAATCACTTTAATCATATAGATAATTACGGAAGTAACATACTTTTGTATTTAAATTTGAGACACTAAATATTATTTCTAAAACAATTAGAATTGCTGGACAAAATGGTTCAAATCATGTCCCGATCAAACTTGCACAAAAGAAATTTCTTGTTTTCACCTGGTACCCAACACAACCAATTTGCCACCTCTAGAAGAGAGCCCTCTTTCTTACAGATTATTTGTCATTTGTATACCTAAAATACTACTATCATAAAACCATCTATAGGAACCATCCCTTACTTGCATACTGGTTTATCATCATACAGCAAAAAAGAAATACAGTGGAGACTTGCCTGACTTAAAACAGTGGAATCCAACTTCTCTTTTGGTCCGTTAATGCAAACATCCAAGATGTCAAACCTTCAAGCAAAGATAAAATCATGGTTATTGAGTCATTCACACGAGTTGTTTCGGTCAAACAAGATGAGAAACGCCAAATGCATTTAAGCTAATAAAAAACATGTTCATATTCTGACTAAAGAAATAATTGTGCCCACCCTAATATTTGATTTGCCTTATTATACAACTCCATAGCAGCAGGCACCTTGTGAGCTTCCTGTCCCATTCCAACCGCTTGTGCACCCTGAAACCAAAACCTATGAAATGGAGCAAAGACATCTAATTCCAAAGAGAAATTCATCAATAGTCAAATTGATTATATGTTTTTGGGGGAGAAAATGATAAAATTTAGGATTTATATCATAAGGATTTGCATCTCTAAGCCAGCTACATACATGGTCTACTCTGAATCAGACTTGCATAACTTCTAGTGAGTTTTACAGCTCAAAACATTAGACATCGATTAAAGCAATAATCGCATTTTAAATTTGCAAGTTCATCTTGAAGCTAACCGCATTTTGCCATTTACTTTGAATCAGGAGAGTAATTTCATGGATCTTTTTAACAATTTACTTCAGTTACATCACAATTAAACAATGAAACTACACAATTCTGTTTAGTTCTGAAATCTGACCTGACCAGGGAAGAGGAAGGCAGTGGTAGGCTTGTAATTGGCGAACAATGCATCATCAACTGCAGTGGTTGATCCGACCGATACGCTCATAGAAACCCTAGATTTATCCAAATTAAGACGTCGAATTCCATGTTTAAGACCCCCAAAACAAACAGAAGAGGAGGTCTTGGTGGACACATCAAAAGACCCCTGATGATTCAGTGAAACCGAAGGAAGCACCAGAGACGATGAAGCCATTGTTAAGTGAAGATTGAAACTAGAATTGGGTCTGAGAAATCGAGGAGAGTTGAATCTGATAAGAGATTGGTGGGAAGAAAGCAATAGCATGCATTCAGTGGTTATGATGTTGAATTCATATATTGGTGTTTAGAAATTCTAGCGGAGATTACAAGGAGAGTGAGAGTGTAGCTTTTGAGAGGGCTTCAAATGATATGAAACATGCGAGCTGCCCAATGTTTGGATTGATGTTTAGGACACGGCTACTATGTTATTATTATTATTTTATTAATGTTTTCTATTAATCTATCTAAATTATATAAAGATTATTCTCTTTATCCCTCAAAAACATCAGTCTCATCATAGCTCATTATCAGTGTACTCGCGCAATGCTACGACGGTAAATAGTTTATGTTTTGCAACATGTCGTTTCTAAGGATGTAACGCGTAATTCAATGTCACGAAATAAAATTCAGCAACATGTCCGCTTTTTCTTCAATTTTTCTTATATTTGTATCAATTATATTATTAATTTTAAAAATAAATTCTAAAAAACATTAAAAATATAAAAAAATATTTATATTTCTAAAAGAAGAAGAGCGAAGTTAATAATATTTTTGAAATTATATTGATGTAGGTGGATAATTGTGTTTGTGTAAGAGAATGTGTTAGTGGAAAATATATTTTAAATAAATAAAAAGTTAAAGTTTATTAGGAGAAAGAAATGGTTAAATATTGAGCGGATGAGATTAATTTAGATAAAAAGAAGGGTGGAGATTAGAAATTGACATAATTTTAAGAAATTCTTAAAAGTTAGAAGGAAAGAAAGTTTTAAATGGTTTATATATTAGTATCGATAAGTATTAAGTCATGATTATGTTATCGTGAAACAACGTCATATTGTTTAGAATCTTAATCTTATCTGAAGTCTTGATTTGGAATATTTACTCATACTTGTTTTTTTTATAAAACATTTGAATATTTGTAATTATTTGATTATCATCTTACATATTCAACTACTGCATCTTTATAAGATTTAAACTTGCATAATCATAGAATATGGTAAAAGTTCAAACGAAAACTGTTTTTCGTACGAGAACCGCAAGAACCAATCTAAGCCGTCCAATTTCCCCTTCTTTAATGTCATTGCCCACCCATGGATTCATCACATGTTCTCTGCCACACTTGATCCCCCACACTCCACATTCATGAATTCCACTTTATCAAATCAACGGTTAAGATTATTTCTCGCAGTTCTCGTACGAAAAACAGTTCTCGTCTGTACCGTCCCCATATAATATAACATTTACATGTTAAATATCAAACCAAATTAACAAAGTGATTTAGATCAAAGCTGAATATTAAATTGAGACTATAACACTTTCGAACATAATAAGAAAATGGTTGTTATTTTAATTGTTTTTCAACGTCATGAAATTTGATTTTGGAGAGACGTGTGTGTTTATGTAAGAGAACTGTAACACAATTATATAAGAGAGAGGACTGAGGAGAGAACTGCAACACAATCTCATCTCTTTCTACAAAGTTTACATCAAATCCGTAAAAACAAATATGTTGAAGATTGGAATGACAATAAAAACAAGGCTCAATTTTACTAGAAGGTTTGGGAGAGCCCTGGAAGTTGAATGATTAGGAGACGATGAATCAATAATGTGTTTTTATATTTAAAAGTTATTAAGATGTGTTAAAAATCTAGTTAATTTCAATTCAAATAAAGTTATTATGAATCAAATTAAGAGACAATACAAGAAAGTACAAACATACAAACATTGCTTTCTCTTAATAGCTTTTATGAATCAAATTAAGAGACAATACAAGAAAGTACAAATTAATACATTCGCTTCCTATTTTCATGTATTATACATTCTTAATTTTAATTTAAAAGCTTTAACAGTAAATACAAAAACAAATTAACATAATAGTATTTTATGTAACAAAACTAGAAAGTACAAAGTATAAAGAAACCTTGTGTTGCCTAAAGGCAATACCATTCTCTCTTATCTTTCTAAGCCTAATACTATCTCTATTTTATCTCTTTAAAGTTTAAGAGATATCGTCATTATTTTTTTCAATTCAAATCAAGCAACCTCTTTTTTTAACATAAAATACAACTCAACAATCACTACTCAGATGTCAATGTTCTCAATCGGCGATCTTTTATCCATTCTCCTAACAGTCCCGGCAATAACCTAATTTTACATTCAAATTGGTGAATGTTTATTTACCAAAACAACAAGAAGAAAAAGACGCAATTTAACACTAAACTATATTTTACCTTTCCAGGTCCAAATTCATAACTCTTTTCCAGTTTTCTTGATAGGAGAGTCTTTACCGTTTTCTCCCAATGAACCGGTGATGTAATCTATAATGATAAATTTCATCAAAATAAATGATTTTATTAAAAAAAAAATATTGATAACCAAAGGTATAACTTATTACTTTTTCGTTAGAAATGGAATATTGTAACATCAAAATATTATATGTCTATTTATCCCTATGCTCAATTACAAAATAGACTTATACTAGTTGGTAGAAACAAAAAAAGAGATGAATTGTATGGCGAATCAAACTCGTATGCTCAAAAAGGTAAATCAACTAGTTCTCAAGGCTAAATAATGTGGAGGATCCTTCGATATATTAAAGATGGAATGATTGTATATTAAATTGAGGAAAAGGAACAATCACTCTAGATATATTGTTTCTATGTTTAATTCATAATTACTACATATATTATGTTTTTAGCTCATCACATTATCTATCTTATAAAACAATTAAATTATTCCATTGTCAATTTTTTAATGCAAACGGTTGATCTATTTGTAATTAGATGGAGAAAAATCATTGGTTTCTTGTAGGAATCCCCAATACCCGATGGTGACAGAGATGTGGATGCATTTCTATTCCCCAGCAGGGATGGAGATACCGATATGGAACGGGGAATGGGGATAAGGATGGGAAATGCGATCCCTAGTATCTCCGACCCCATTGCTATCTCTATCTGAGGCTCTTTTAGTAAAATATTCATTTGCTTAAAAAAAGATAAAAAGAACCCAACATGACGAGCCAAGATTTTCTTGATTGTCTCGGGATCAGCATGTGGTTGAGCATCGACATTAGATACAACAGGTATTCTTGGAGTTTTGATTTGGGTTGATGCCAAAGCGGACTCCAATCGGGATACGGCCGAATTCATGAATCCAGTGTGGGAGGCCCCATCAACTGCAAGGCGCACCTATTAAAGAAAAGTAAATTAATTTATTTTGGTTATGTGTTTTCAAAGTGATATGATATAATTATAATCACATAATTCAGATGTAATAAAATTCGTTGTAACAAATAATGTTTGAATGTGTTTTCATTGTTTCAAGTACTAATACCCAGAAGATAACTAGATATTTGAGTGTTTAGCAAATTCTTACTATTTTGGGGATGTTTGATTTGCATATTTCATAAGACTTTCTCGTGAATTTGCATTATAATTCTATGAATTTTTGCGTTTGGTTGACAAATAATTATGGTATTTATTAAAAATGATATGGGTAGCATTTATTATTTTACTATAATAAACCTAACGAGCTTAAGGCTAGTGTTAGGTCATTTGAGACGTTAAGGAGCCTCGTTATAGCATCATTACAGAGTCATTAGGCCACTAGCTATATGTTACTAAGATTCTAGATTCTAGAATGAGTTGAATTGAGGATGAGAGAGAGAGAGAGAGAGAGAGAGAGAGAGAGAGTATACCGTCATTCTAGCCATGAATGATTTTGCTTTTGCTTCCACGGCTTCAATTCCCTTCAGGCCTCCTGAGACTGCATAGTTTCCCTGCACGTGAGAATATAACATGACAAAAGGAAAAACAATTATGCATATTTTTCGAATTTCAAAATCCATATGGGCCTTCCTTTATGTTACAGGTTCAAGGAACTTTTCTTGCTAGCTTTAGCTGTAACTGTTACAAAAACCTGCATGTTATCAAGTTCTTTTCTTTATCCAAACAAAAGGGAGTACTTTGTATGAGAGGTTAAGATAATAACAACAAATAAGAGAATTACAGGGCATAAGAAATTTGCAATTTGAACTTTGTCGGCTTCATCAAGTTCTTCGTTGGCTGCATCACATAGTTGTTGCACCTTATTTGAATGTAATCCAATGACACTGACCATAGCACCTTTAGCAGCATCTGCCACTTCCTGAAAATTTACTACACATATGCATATTTAATCAAAATTTATCCGCCATGAAGTTTATACAGTATTGTTGTTGTTATTGTTGTTGTTGTTGCCTTGCCTGCATTGCTTGACCTCTCACTTTAACCAGCGTGAGACCATCCTCGAAGCTAATGATAAGAAAGATGCACAAAGGAATATAAGGAGAAATGGTTTGACCATATAAGATGAACAAGATAAAGATCATGTAAAGCATAGAGCTGAAAGGATAAAATCATTTGTTGTATGTTAGTTTAGATCAGTTTAATTATCATCTGATGTTAAATCCAATATCTGTGTAGATATCTTGATTAAGAACAGAGCTTTGGAATGAGGATTTGAGAAAGGATACAATGACCTTCGACAGATAATAATATCAATAAGAGACATAACGTAGCATATAATGGTGCATCAAATAAGTCAAATGGCATTGTGATATTATTAAATTGCAACAATCTTCATTTTGGAATGACTATGAAAACTGAAAGTCCATTCCAAAGGTAATTTTTGGGCTAAAGTGTCTATTTGCTTATTGTCATCAATCTTAAAGATGACAATTTTGACCCCTTTTTGGTTAAATAAAAGTTAGAAGTAGAACTGGTTAAAATACTGTCGCCACAAGTATAATAATAGATACAAACACCTAAATCGTTATGTTCAAACAATTCAAATATTTATGACTAATATAGTTTTTGTTATCATATTTAACGTATTAGTTTTACAGAAAACTATAAAAGAAATGGAGAAAAAAGTGTGGATCAACCCATCCCCATTTTGACCCAAATTCGTCTTGACAGGACCGCAACCACCCAATTTGCCAAGAAGAACATGCTAACTTATAAATTATAATGATGGTGGACTTTAAAATTCTATTGAACAATATAACTCACCTAAAAGCACCTGCAAATGCAAGAGCTGTGTATTCTCCCAAACTAAGCCCACATGCAACATCCACAGAATCGATTATCTGTTGGCCTCCATCACGAGCACGTAGTATCTCTACTGCAGCTAGACTTGTAACATAGATAGCTGGCTGCAAATTGTAAAACCATATCAAAATAATTAAATCTGTCTTAACGTATTCCTCTTCATCAAAAGTAGGAAACTTTTGTTGTTTCTTTTTTTCATATAATCTTTTTACACAACAAAGCAATACAATATTTTCTTTCAAGATGTGCACATCCACAGTTAGCCCAAAAAATATTTTCTTTTAACGTGTGCACATCAATAGTTAGCCAAAAAGATAGGTCCACCCCCTCGACTTGGGTACCTCCAATAAGTAGGGGTCTACATGCTGCTAGTTGAGGTCAAGGTGATAATATCAACTCATTTACTTATGAATTGATCATCTCAAGTTAAGTTTCATCTCTAATGGATCACACACACAACAGCCAAAAAAAATCAGATTGAACGGAAATTGACCAAATGGGATGAAAGTCTCCCGAAGTGTATGTGCAATGCATAACAGTATAGAACCTCCTAAATCATTATATTCAAACATATTATTATGGAAGTAGTATACTTTTGTAATTAATTTTAAGACACTGATTTTTGTTAAAACTATTACAACTGCTGGACAAAAACACTTCAAAAAAGGACCGATCCGACTTGCATAAAAAACTACCTCTTTTGACCCGTTATCTATCCTTGCCATCTCTAGTAAAGAAGCTCTCTTTCTTATAAAAAAAAAGAAATATAGTGGAGATTTGCCTGACATAAAACAGTGGAATCCAACTTCTCCTTTGGTCCATTAATGCAAACATCCAAGATGTCAAACCTTCAAGCAAAGATAAAATCATGGTTATTGAGTCATTCACACAGTTTATTTTGCTCACAATTTAGAATAAGATGAGAAAGGCCAAATACATTTCAGCTGATCTACAGCATGTTCATATTTTGACTAAAGAAATAATTGAGCTCACCCTAAAATTTCATTTGCCTTATTATACAATTCCATAGCTGCTGGCACCTTGTGAGCTTGTTGTCCCATTCCAACCACTTGTGCACCCTGCAACAAAAATCTATGAATTGAATGAAGCTAATGAATCTAAATCTGAAGAGAAATCTATCGATTTTCAAACCGATTAATTCGAAACTTTTCAGATAGTTAAAAATGACTTAATTTATGATTTGATATAAAAAGTTACAAAATGCATTTCATAATTCCAATGATAAATTGGATTTTCTAGCTATAACCAATATTATAACAACTTTAAAGTTTAAACATTAGAACGGTGATTAAAGCAATAATCACAATTTTTAATTTGGAAGTTCATCTAGTAGCTAACCGCATTTTGACATTTACTGTGAATCAGAACAGCAATTTTGTAGATCGTTTTAGCAATATATTTCAGTTACATCGCCATTAAACAATGAAACTATACAATTATATTAAGTTCTGAAATCTGACCTGACCAGGGAAGAGGAAGGCAGTGGTAGGCTTGTAATTGGCGAACAATGCATCATCAACTGCAGTGGTTGATCCGACCGATACGCTCATAGAAACCCTAGATTTATCCAGATTAAGAAGTCGAAATCCACGTTTAAGAACCCCAAAACAAACAGATGAGGAGCTCTCGAGCGACGCATTAAAAGACATATGATGATTCAGAGAAATTGAAGGTACTACTAGAGACGATGAAGCCATTGTTAAGTGAAGTATGAATCTAGAAATCGATTGGTGGGAAGAAAGCAATAGCATGCATTCAGTGGTTATGATGTTGAATTCATATACGGGCGTTTACTGTTCAAGAATTTTAGCGGAAATGCCAACTGTCCAACGTTTGGTTGATGTTTTAACGACGGTTTGTTTGGGTCGGGTCAGTTAAATGAAGATTGAAGGGTCTTTTTATAGAGGGATTATTGGGGGGGTGGGCTATACTCGATTTTCTTTATTATATAATAATAATATCAAACTTTTTATTAGAGGGGAGGGAGTTTCTTACTCTCGCATATCACATCATGTTACCTGAGTTTCTATCTCATTTATTTATATAGATAATAATTACATATATCTATCACGCTAAATCGGTACCCCTTTACTTCCAAAAATAGCAAGAAAATAATAATAATTGGGGGTTAACCACCGTGACCAAAGCCATCTCACATTGATATAGGAATGAGGCTCACGCGATCGCTGGGTGTTTCATCCCCACTCCCTCCTTATCAGTGTAGACGGAAAAACTTGAAAAAGTAAGTGGATGTTATTATTATTATTATTATAACGATAAAACATGCATTAAACTTAAGCTTATGTTTTAACATCGATTTCATATTCCGATTGGGTGTAGTAACATTTTCCAGACCTCTATACATGATTTGTTCATAATATATATATATATATATATATATATATATATATATATATTTCTAATTATTTCATTCTTTTTGACCTCTACGTAATTTATAAATATATGTAATTTTAATTTAATTAATTTTGTTATTTGTTTCATATTCATAAGGTTTCTTATGTTATTTTACATTGTTCAATTTTAGCTATTTTTTAAACACCTTTTTAAACACCTTTTACATTGTTCAATTTTACCAAGGGGAACACCATCCCCTCTCTTTGGTACCGAATTGAAGCATGCTTCTTCGGTGAGAGAATGCCGAGGGTGAGAGGTGAGAGAGAGGTGAGAGAAAGAGAGAAAAGAGGAGAGAGGAGAGAGAAAAGAGGAGAGAGGGTATTTTTTTAAATAAAAATTCTTTGAAGCGTTGAAGCATGGGTAGCACAGGTTAAGCATGGCTGAAGCATAGGTGATGTGGCGCAGACGTGACGTGAAGCATGTGATGCTTCTCGACGTGTATTCCCCATGCTCTTAATAGATGCAATTTTACCAACTCTAGTTCTAGTCTAACTTCCGGCCCCACCAGTAAACACCTTTTAAATAAATACAATCTCAAAAGCAAGAAGCTAGAGTATCCAAATTAAATTGTTGCTTGATTCGTTTAGTTTTTTCTTAAGCTTCTTTGATACCTTAATTTTTTTAGACTTTTTTTTTCTTGATTAATTAATTACTCAGATCTACCTATTTAACCTACAAACTATTTGATCCGAATATTTCAAACTCATTTAAACTATAACCTTATTTTTTTAGGCCACTTTGGTTTGATAAATTTCATAGGATTAT